>CM054936.1:7349687-7436854 GCA_029168755.2 Tillandsia fasciculata
AGTGTCGCGCCCCCTTTCTGCTCGACAACAGCTGAGCCGCTATCAATTTGATCCTGAAGCTTCTTATTTATATCCTTTAACTGGAGATTCTCTGCTTCCAAAATTTTAATACGCTCTTCAAGGACATAAAGAGTTGTTCCAAATTATTAAGTGAATTTCTGATATTGCTACAATCCCCAGCTGTAGAGGTAGTAGCGACAGGAGTAGCCGGTTGAATCTGTATCAATAAAGAAGAACACAAAACGGTAAGTAGGGAAATTAGTAAAGTAACCACATCATAACATATATAATCCTTAACTTATACAATACCTGGGGCTGTTGCAAACAGTGCCATACGATTTAATATATACATTTCTTCAGGACGATAGGTAAAGTTGGGTATAACCTGCAATATATATATATATATATATTATATATATATATATAATATATATATATATTATATATATATATATATCATTACATATTTACATTTAATATTTTAAAGGAGATTTATAAAATTTAAATTCCGTAAAGAATTTATTACCTCTGAAGGAGAATAAGACAACAATTTTTTCCTAAGCTTATCATAGCTCCTAAATGCTACTGAACCTTTCCATTTTCTCATCCGTGGGACAGCTTTATCCCCATCAGAAGTACCCAAACCCTTTATATGCTCATACGCCCAGCTCTACATGCAGAGTCATAATGACTTATAAGTAATGGAATGAACATATAAATATTTTAAATATAAAATATATTCAAACATAATTTAGAATTGTACTCACCGTGAACGCTACTGTACACCCATCAATATACCCGGCTTTTATTTCGTCCCCTCTATTCCGACGCTTTACATTACGGGATGCTTTCGAAATAGAACTTACAAGAAAATTATATACAGTATGCCCCCAGGCATAGTCGCCTATTCTATGTATATCATCTATATATCTATACAGACCTTCGGCACATTGTAGTGGCTAGTGGGAAAGAGAACCGTCGCAAAAACATATAATACGAAAATGGAGACAAAATCGGTGCGACGGCGTTCACACCCTGCTGTCCAGCAAGAGTGTATAAGATATGACGAAGTTTTCTTCTATCGGCGTGCTTATACTCGCCATTAAAGTATCTATCAAATATATTAGAATTTATACTCTTTTTTGACCATTCTATCGGCTCCCCCTGCGTCGGTAACCCAACCAAGACAGCTATTCATGGAATCAGGGGAATGAAAGTATCTCCGATTCTAACACCTCTGTTCTCCTCATCCCAAAAACTTAGGAGAGTATCCACTAATACAAGGTCTTGCTTTAGAGGTGGAAGATCAATATATGAAGCAAATGGCGTTGTTCTCAAGAGTGCCATTTGTTCAGTAGAGATAACTTCCCTTAGTGCTGGGCCAGCAGTGGTATAGTTGGCCTCAGTCTTGGGAGACTCTTGTACATTCATCGTATTGTATAGATGTTTTGGAAAAACATCTTCCACAAACCAATTGAGTCTTCGTTGGGCTCTTTCTCCTAACATGACTACTAGTGCTGGCCTCCTTGGCCACTCTGCTCGATGACATAGCTCTGGTAGAAAATATCTTCAGCTGCATTATAATAACCATATCAGTTTGTATTGATAAAATCATATCTTAGTACATCATGAATTTATGGACTATTCAAAGCAATATGGACTAGTCAAACATCTCTACATTTCTTTAATTGCTGCATTATAAAGTCTAACAGAAGCCTACTACCATGTGAATTTTGTTTTCAATTCTTTTTTTTTTAAATACTGAATCAAACATTATACAAAAAGCATACTATCTTGCATTATACTTTATTACTGATTCTGGTATAGAAATTCCTTTCTGCTCCATTACATGACAAAGACGATGACCTGAACAACAATGGCATTCTGAATGTTTGGTTCCTGTTAGCTTTGTCATAACTTTGCTGATATAGGTTGCATAATTTGTCTGCTTGTCTATTCTGTGTAATGGTGATGAAACTCTATAAGCAACAAGACTTGGATGCCAGATAGTAACATGTTAATTTTATTGTTCAGATTCTTCAACTTAATGATGGTAAGGCTTTGTCTTGTCGCCTACTAATTGATTCTATGAGGAAATTTCTCTCCAATTGTGAAGCAGGTATGTCTTTAAGCATGTTGGATGTGTTATTCTCAGTGGAAATTGTTGCTTTTCTGTGCTTGTATATTTTCAGCCTTTGAGAGATATGGGCAATCTATATATAGAAGTTGATACTTTAGGCTGTTTTCTTAGTTCTGTAACCTAACATATGCTCTAAATGCCGAAACATTGGATGGATTGCACAATCATTATAATAAGCTGGAGGATCAGTTTTGTATGAAACTTAGGTTAAAATTGCAAAATCCATTGTTCAAGGTTTGGTGAGGTATGGAATGAAAAATGGAAGTATGAAATTATCTTCATATCATAAGCTAACCACAATTCACAATAGTTTACACTCTTGTGAAACTTCTGAACACTCTTGTGTAGCCAGTGTGTACCGGTACACAACCATAGGTACGGTACAGGGCTTGTGTTCCCCCTTTGTACCGGTACACTTTTCTCTCTACAAAAGAAATGGTCTAATTGGGTGGCAACTTGAATTTGTACAAAACCCATCGATAGCTGTCGATGGAACATATATAACTGTGCTTAACACATCTATATGAATTTGGAATGGAGAGCTATATAGCAGCAGACATAACAGGGATTTATGGGATTGAATGTACCTGTAAATAATCTTTATTTTCAAGGTCGAGAGAGAGAGCGGTGCTCGGTGCTGCGAAATGCGAGTGAAAGAAACCCTACACCGACGGAGGGGAGAAAGCCCCTGCTTGAGAAGTCCTCGGATGGTGTTCGAGAGGGCTAGCAGGCGAGACAAGTTCGAGAGCCCTAGCAAGCGAGAGAGCGAGCGCGAGAGAGAGCACTGGAGAGGGAGCGCGAGAGAGAGGGGGGCGGTTTTGGCGGAGAGAGACCACTGGAGACGGAGCGCGAGAGAGTGGGGGGCGGTTTGGCGGAGGGAGTGGAGAGAGGTGGAGAGAGGCGTTTAGAGAGGAGAGAGAGAGAGAGAGA
This sequence comes from Tillandsia fasciculata, assembly GCA_029168755.2. Classification (NCBI taxonomy): domain Eukaryota; kingdom Viridiplantae; phylum Streptophyta; class Magnoliopsida; order Poales; family Bromeliaceae; genus Tillandsia; species Tillandsia fasciculata. The sequence goes on from CM054936.1 coordinate 7,352,758, forward strand.
GAGAGAGAGAGAGAGATAGAAGGGAAGAGGGTGTGAGAATACCGGCTGGGATTTTTAGTTTCAATCCCAGCCGTCCCTGTTAGGGGTGTAGGATATACACCCCTAACAGGGGTGTATACTAGCACTACTGAAAATAAATAGTAATTTAACGGTAAAAAAATTAAAAAAATATATAAATAATTTATAATTTTTTAAAAAGTAAATATAAAAATTTAAAATTTTTAAAAATATATTTAGTATCAGATATATTTATAAGAATTTGATATATTTATAGCACGTGTATAAAATTAATCCAATAATTTATATCAAAATTACGCAGACATAATAACGGCCGCACTCGCAATCACTAACTAACGCCACCAACCAAATAAAAAAAAAAAAAAAAAAAAATAAAAAAAGAAGAAGAAGAGGGAAGTAATAATAATTATAGATTATAATGCACACATGCACATCAACATTTTATATCAAAATTTACGCAGGAATAAAAACGGTCACACTGGCCATCACTGGCTAACACCACCAACCAAACCAAACCAAAAAACCAAATCAAATCAAAGAAACCGAAGTAATAGATTATAATAACAAACATACACAGCAGAGTAGTACATGTGCATCTACGCATTTGAGCCGTTGGATGCGTATCGGGCGGTCATTCTCTCGCAGACGGCGGCGAGAGACCGGAGGTTGCAGCGCACGATCGTGTCCGAGAAGGTGCGCGTCTCCTCCGCCGTGCTCCCGCGGGGGACGTCCACCACGTAGGACTCCACCACCGTGGTCCCGGGCGACGGCGAATCCCCGCCCGCCACGTGGAGGCTGGTCGTGGACCGGTAGTTGGCGAGGCGGTGGTCCCCGCCGAGGACCGTGAACCCGGTGACGTGGCGGTCCTCGTCGAGCGCGTCGAGTCGCTCCGTGCTCGTCCGCGCGGGGAGCCCCGACACGAGCTGCACCTCGCGCACGCTCCCCACGCCCACGCCCACGCCCACGGGGCCGTCGCACGTGCGGGGGAGGAGGGCGCACGCGCGCACGAAGCGCTTGTAGCACTGGGGCCGGTCGAAACGGCGCACCAGCGACCACACGAGCGGGAGAGGCGCCGACACGTGCTGCACGTGCACCGCCCCGCACTGCCCCGGCCCCGCTGGCGCCCCGCGATCGTGCCGCCGCACCGCGGCCGCCTCGTCCTGCGCCTGCCCCTGCGTTCGCGTTCCCGCGGCCGCGATCGGGAGGCACGGCATGTGCGGGAGATCGATCGGAGAAGCGCTTCTGCGTTTGGGGAAAGCGCTTCTCTCTCTTTTGCAGAGCCGGTTTGGGGTTGCTGTTTGTACGAACCGGAGTCTCCGACGGTGCTGACTTCAAACCGTCTTTCGGAGGCACAAATTTCTGTTGCGCGAACACGGAGCACCACGTCACCGATCACCGCTTCGAATCTCCTCCCTACATCATGCCACGTGTCATGTAAACGGTTTGGATTCGAGGGCGGATGGAGACTACGGAGGGGCGTGGATCAAAGAGTATAAGACGGAGTGGTGTACGAATCACGTGGTGCACTGGGTGGAGGGGAAAGTTTCGTCTTTGGATGATTATCAATTTTGTAGAGCTGCGTGTAGAACAAGTTCATACTTGTACTTGTGTGGTATATTACAGGGTCGAGAGATTGTAGTAAATTTCTTTGTGCCACGTGGACTCGACAATTGTGGGTCCCACTCGAAACTGTGGGCGTTTCAAGGGGATTTGAAATAATACGGTTTTGTTTATATCGGTCCAATTGTGATACTACATTCCCCTTGTCCAGTTAATTACAAGTGTTAAAATTGCTTTACCTCAGCGATTAGAATTATATATTTAAATTAACCTTAATTTTAAAATGAAATTTTAATAAAAATTAATAGAATGTCTGTATTAAAACAAAATATACAAAGTTTATATTTAACTGAACCATGTCTCCATTAGTGTTAGATTGTGAATGAAACATGTCTTTTTATTAGCTTGAGCTGATTGTTATGAAGAACATGGGATTATAAAACATCCAACATGTGTTAGCTTGTGAATGGAACATGTGTTTTTATTAGCCTGAACTGATTGAATCCATAATCATCCTCAGCAAATATGAAATTATAAAATACATAGGGGTTCTGAAGTATTATTGAAGTCATGTTGTAGAGAACATGCACTCATAAACAAACTAAAACTAACTACATAATTATGGAGACATGAAGGATTTACAGCCGCCTAGGAACGCACGTTAGTGATCGCTCTAGTTCTCTCTTGTGGCTTTTGGCGTGATTTTTCCACCAGTGGCGCCCTTTGCTGAGAATTAAGCGCTTTGGTGTATCCCTACAACGACACCAGATTGCAAAGCTGCGAACATTTTGTAATTTATCAAATAGGGAAGAGCCAATGAAAGTTAGATCATGCAATTTGAGACCATGTGTTAAACAAACCTCAAGAGGGATGTAATTAGGCCATTTTGGTTTTCCGACATCAAGACAAGGCATGTTGGCCGACCAAGACAGATCAATCTTGAGACTTTTAAAATAATAAAAAATAGTAACTTCAAATAAAAGCGCGCCACGTGGCCTCTCCCGGTCCACGGCTTCCCCCTGCACCCGAACTATAATAAAAACTTCCAGCTGTCCGTTTTCGGGTGTCCGGATACAGAAAAATACATCCAAATAGCCAATTTCAAACGTTTTTTCACGCCGAATCCAAATCCGGTGTCCATTTTGTGCAAAACCATTTCTATCACTCGATGAAAACGCCCAAATAGGTAATCTTGATCTATTTTTCGCACTGAGTCCATTTCTCGGGTCCGATTTGCGCGCAACCAACTCTAACAAACAGAAATGGCCATCCACAAGCTGCTGATCATGTTGTAATCATCCACGGGGATTCAGGTCATCACACCCGAGGCCGAGTTTATGAAAATCGCTTTCAACGGCTTCCACTTCAAAATCCGTGACCATTTTGAGGGTTGCTATTTTTCCAATCTCTTTGATTTGGGAGTTCAGGTCGCTCAATACGAGTAATTCCAAAAGGATAATAAAGAGGAGCGGCCGAAGTAGGGGCGTGGAAAAGACTGGAAGAAGTCGAAAGAGCATAACGTCACCTTCGTCGAACGAAGTTTGGATCATATTGAGTCGAACGAAGCAAGCGAAGGTGAGTTTTCTGCGCGTGCACCGGGCTTAACGGGCTCAATTTGAAGTGGGCCGGTCCACGGCCCACTTGCGTGTGCACCGGGACCAGCGCAGGAGTGGGGCAGGACGCGTGGCGCCTTCTGGTTGGTCGGGCGGCAGTGCAGGACATGGCGCAATCTGCGCCGCATGCACCGCATCGTGGACCGTACGCTTGACTACGTGGCGCGCGACGATTGGCCGAAGCCAACCACCGAGCGGGCGCGGGGCGCACGGAGCGGGCGTGGAGTGCACGGAGCGGGTGCGGGACGCACGGAGCGGGCGTTGGACAGTGGCGGCATCCGGCGGTTTCGGGCGCTGAGCGGGAGCCGGTGGATGGGTTCCACGTGTACTGGGTGCGTGTACTGTGCATTTCGGGCGCCCGATTTCCCAGCCCGAATCCGAAAGTGGGTTTTTTTGGGATTTTGACTATAGATAGCCCCTCTTGGGCTTCTTTTGAGGGGTTTTTGGATCTGTTTTTGGGGCCATCTTTGACAGGGTTTTTTTTCTTCGACTCTTCTTCGTCATTTGGCATCCCGAAGGATTTTTTGATGCCGTTTCATATTTTTCCTCCCCAACTCTGTGAGCTTCGACGCTTCTTCGACACCAATCTTTTCTGTCGACTCTTCGTCCACGAGCTCCCCCAAGCTGAATCCTTAGAGTTTTTAGCCAATTTTTGGTTCGAGAGCTTTACGAAAGGTAGACCTTTGACTTTGGTATTTCTCGGTCCTCTCCGTTTTGGGTTCTTTTGGGGTTTTACTGAGCATCTTTGGACCCCTTCCTTGCTGTGGATTTTTCTGGACAGCGAAACGTATTTTAGCTTTTTCTCGGCTTCCGGGTGGCAGAATAGGGTGTTTGAGGACTCGATTTCTATCTACACTTCACGAGAATCGCAGTTGTATTTTTCTTAGAATTTTTGGAGGGCATCTCGAAAGTGGTATTTTCCTATTTTGTGGACAAATTTACTGTGGAATTACTATTTTGGGTGATTTAGGCCTACAGCGGTGTTTGGCTTGTATCTTAGTGACTGGGAGGAGTTTTCTGGTGATTTTTAGTTCGTTGGAACTGTGGGAGCCCGAGGATCTCGCACGTCAAGTCTTGGCTCATTTGGACTCCGGACCGACGGGCGCATCCAGGTGGGTTGGATTTTTCTCCAAATCTGCGGACTTTCTTCTAATTCTAGTATTATAAATCTCAGTATGCTAGAATAGGTGCTATTATTGATGTATTCATGATATTATTGGAGTCATTGAACTTTGACTAGCACCCCATCATATGATGCATGATATTTGGCCAGACTTTAGAAAACCTTTAAATTGGGTATTTTTGATATTTTCGAACTTCCTACACTGTTTATTTATATTTCACTGAACTTAGGATTTTTTCTCTCCCGGGTAGTAGGACGAGAGGCCGGGATAGTGTGGGATGCTTGTTGCACTCGTGCCTAGGGGCCAAGTGGAGTCTGGTACCTGAGATTAGATCAGTACTAGAGTTGGGCGTCGTCCGGGTAGATGGTGGTTCCGAGCCGTTGAGTGTTTGCGGCTGATGTTGTTAGTATTGGGTTGTTGTTTCCGATTTGATTGATCGTGGATTTGGATTATACCCTGCATGAGCCGTATGGAGCTCGATAGAGATACACGTATACTTCCTCGGTGGGGCCGCTCCCCTCGAGTGCCGCTCCAGACCTGGACCTGTTACTTTGCTATCACGACTTGTCGACGCAGTCTGAGTGGGATCCCCTACGTAAATCCCGTCCCTGTGGGGATGTGTGGTAGTAGGCAGGCATAGGTTTGATTGGACCCTATGTGGCAGTCAGTGTGATTGGGTTGACTGAGCATATCGAGTAGATGCATTTTATCATTTGTATAATTCTTTGAGCATGATAGATAGAGGCATGGTAGCTGTAGAATTATATCCAGCTTTATTTCTTAGTTATTCTACATTGTTATCTTATGCCTCTAGAAGACTTAGTGGGCTTGAAGATCTACAACTTTGGTATGTACCACTTTACCTAGATCTAAGGTATTTTTGGAGTTTAATTATCATCTTTGGAACTCTGGTGTTCTGGTTTAAGTATTGGACTGTTAAGATTGAGTTTTGGTGTTCTTTAGCTTGATTTGCATATACTCTCGATGATGAATCCATTGGTACCTTGCTTGCAAGATTTGAAGTTCGTTTGCCCAGGTAACTTCAACGATCTTTCAGCCCCTGTGTTAAGGTTTACAGCAGAATCTTGTTTAAGTGTTGTTTTGATATTTGGACTTTGGGGATGCGGAATTTGTATAATTCTTGGTTATTTTCGGGATTTTAAAGTTTGGGCATCTTTTTAAAATCATGGTGAACATTTCTTCTTTTGATTTCAGTTTAAAATTCCTTATGAATTGGTCTCTATAATTTTTGAAAGTTGGTGCTAAAATTTTAATGTATTCTTGGGCAGCATTACACCCTTTGCTTAATTTGATTATTGAGGAAAATTAATGATAGATTTTTGAAGACTTGGAGATGTTCATATAATTGAGGTCACTTTATATTTGCTGCTGGGAGCTTCAATTTGAGGTATTTAATGCTATGGGTGCATTTTATTTAGCATTGTTATACTTGCTGAAATTCTAGAATTAAACCACGCAGTGTGCATTGTTTCGAGAATTACACCCAATTCGAGTGGCGGATTTGGATGATTTTTACGGCATTAGATTCCCGAGAGGCTGAGAATTCTACACGCCAAATTTCAGCTTGATCGGGTATCGGATCATCAAGTTACAGGTAGATTGTTTCGGTCTCCAAAATCGGCGAATAGTTCTCTAACTCTATTTGTTAGTATGCATGCATGATTTAATGTACAACCTTTATGATTAAGATGTAAGTATGAGGAATGGTCTAAATTATGTGGATTAAGGCTTACATGATAAATTGTACATGTTATTGTGGATTGAGAGCTTGCATGATAAAGTCATCCTCGCCCGGGTAGTGAGCCGAGTGGTCGGGACAGTGTAGGACGCATGTTGCACTCGTGCCGGGGGGCGAGTGGAGTCTAGTGGTTAAGGTTAGTTTGGTACTAGTGTCGGGAGCCGTTTGGGATGATGGTGATCCCGGATTGTTGGGTTTTTCTCTGATTGGTTCTTGCCACTGAGTTATGGCGGTGTTGGTCTTATGATAGCAGGACCTTGAACTCAGGATATTTTTGGACACATATGATTTTTGTAAACCAATATTTTTTTTCCAAGATTCGAGGGGCACCAGAACCCGTTCTTATTTGAGGGCGAAGGCACTAGTCCTTTGGGATTTGGGAAAATAAAACCTGTCTTTAACTGATTTTCATAAGGAACTAAACTTTATTAAAATTGAGTTTCCTCAAATCAAAATGGTTTTCTAAAAAGAAGTTACTTTGTGTCCTCACCCAGAGAGTGGTAGAGTGAAAATGGCTTTCAGAAATAAATGTCATTTTTGTATAAACTTCCTCGCTCCGAAGAGGGTTCGAGTGATCTGGATTCTAAGGGCTGCCTCCATTTTGGGTCGATAGCTACGGGAGGTTGTGCCTGGAACATATTCTTGTTTGATTGGGGTTGTAGGCATCAGTTTTTCGGAATTCTCGGTCCCGTTGTCATACTAGCGGTTGAGTTGGGTTTTGATCTTTGGCCGATGAGTGTTCTGGCTAGTCGGGTTGGTCGATTGGGTTTCGATGTTGGGCCGATGGGTGTTCCGGCCAGTGTGGTTAGTCATTGTTCGTGAGTTTTTCGATCTGTTTGATCGTAATTTTGGATTACATCCTGCGTATGCTATAGCTCTGGTTCTCGATTTTGCACGGTTCTTTTCCTTAGTGGGGTCGCTCCCCTTGAGTGCCGCTCCGGATGCGATGATTGTTTCGGTTCAGTTGAGCGCCCTACGGGACCACTCCAGATAGGACAGTGGTGGTAGGCGAGCGCATGCTAGTCTGCTGGGACGCCCTACGGCACCAGTCCAGATAGGACAATGGTGGTAGGGGAGAGCATACTAGTCCGTTGGGACGCCTTACGTTATTCCTGCCCAGTGAGTGGAGGAACTGTAGGTGAGCGCAAGCATGACTGGCCCTTTTTGGCAGTTTTTATGATTGGGTTGATTTTGGGCACCTCGAGTTAGAGTGGTTGCATATTATCATCTGTTTCACCTATTGAGCATCGTAGATAGAGGCATGATAGTTGTAGATTTCTTTACAGCTTATTTATTCTTATTTACAGTATTCCTGTTATCTTATGCCTCTAGTAGACTTTGTGGGCAGACCGTTGGTCTTGGAGACGGTATCCACTGAGAACTACTGTAGGATGTAGTTCTCACACCCTCTGTTGGTGATGGTTTTGTAGAGGCTTTCCTTCCTTCCCGGCTTCAGTTGGATTGGCGGATCGAGATGAGGGAGTCGCGAGATAGATCTCTACCAGTGTTATTCATTTCAGTGAGATAGATGCACCAACCCGGATTATGGATTTTTTACTGTACACTGTTGTATTTTATTATTTTTATTATCTCCCATTTTAGATTCATAGATGTTGTATAGGAGGAGTCTATTTGTAGTTTGATTCAGTGGACCTGATTATTGTATTATTATTTTGGAAAATGGATATTGTACTTTTATTTTAGTTGTATAGTGGTTCAGATTTTTTTATTACATCAATTTTTTTCAACCTGATATTTGTATAGTTGTTACATACTATCTTTTGCAAGTTAGACGCTTCACCTATGCGGGGATTCTCGTATGGGTGGCGAATCTGTTGGCGAGCCCAGGTCGTAGTTTCGACCACGGGGCGTGACATATTAGAATGGTATCAGAGCCTAGGATGTATGTCATTGTGGACCTAGAAACCCTAGGCTTATGGTTCGACCCTAGGATGACTTTGTGAGAGAGTCGTGATTTATACCGAGAGTCCTGATTGAGTTTTATATCTCTTCCAAGGGATGGGATGAGTGATTGGCATGTTTATTCTCCTAAACGATTATGTTGGCTGCAGACAACATAATATTGTAGAATGGATGACATGTTTTAGACTTTTGCTGGATTGGGTCGAGTGGTTGTTGTGTTTTGTTGGGCGGTTTTGTCGTGGTGAGTGATGTCTCCCCGACGCAGAGTTCTGATCCGTGTGCACCCCGTCTTAGCAGTTGAGCAGAGTAGGCAGATTCGGTCCGGATACCCAGATTGAGGCCAGAGAGCTCCGGGCCCAGATGACAAGATTTTTAGTGGCATGCTAGCGGTAGAGTGAGCTGCTGGGTAGGATGATACAGTTGTTGGAGCAGTAGGCACCCCCGACAGTATTTCCCCCCTGAGACCACCCCTATTACAGTGTCCCCAGTGGCAGCGGTACTAGTGGCGCCGATTGAGCGAGCAGCCCACTTCGTGCTGACGATTAGTGCTGAGACATTAAGGCAGGGTGGACAGCTGACAGCAGATGAGCTGTGGGACATCATTGATCGACTGAGCTGATTTCGGCAGTTTGACTCGCCCTGATTCGCAGGATTGAGGTTAGAGCCTTTGGAGGTAGAGTCGTGGGCGGCGGTGATGGAGAGACTGTTGAGAGCCTCTTTGTGCCGGAGAGCTTAAGCAGTTGCTGAATTGCGTGCTCCAGGTTAAGAGGGACGAGGCGCATAGGATATATGTGTTCAAGAGAGGATTGCGCAAGGATACCTTTCAGCTTGTTCTGTCTCTCCAACTACAGACTTGGGATGCCTCGATGGAGTAGGCGCTGTATTTGGAGCGTGGGGCAACAATTCCTTTGGACAGGGACTCGCCGCTAGGGGCGAGTTCTGGATAGAGGCGCTCGACGCCAAATGATGGAGGACAGATCAGTAGGCAGAGGCCTTCCCGATTCCTTCCCTAGGGTCATGGATTTCTGAATCGCTAGATGTCGGGTGGACCCTGACGGCAGCACCAGCATTAGTATCAGAGTGGCGCAGCGGAAGCGCGGTGGGCTGCATTCTTTGTCGCAGTGTGAGTGGAGGCAGGGATTGTCACGCCCCGGGGTCGAAATTGCGACCGGGCTCGCCAACAGATCCGCCACTCATAGGGGAAGCCCCGCATAGGCGAAGCGTCTAACCTGTAAAGTCAGATCTATGGCTAAACATGTATCAGAGCAGTAAAGAAAAGTAGCTAAAGATACTCTGAACATCTGTCAAATATACAAAATCCAACTCCAAAAATATAATACAACAAAAAGTCCCAGACTGTCCAGTACAAATACATCAATCTACAGGGTACCACTATGTCTATCCAAAATAATGGGAATGGAACTACTTGGCCACGCCCTTACCACGATCAGCAGCCTCCGAACGAGCTGAAAATGGAACAGGTACCTCTGAAACAACAACACCGCAGCGGGTGTGAGAACTACATCCAACAGTAGTTCTTAGTGGGTATCGTCTCCAAGACCAACGGTCTGCCCACTAAGTCTACTAGAGGCATAAGATAACAATATGGTAAATGTGGAAATAAAAGCTGGAAATAACTCTACAGCTATCATGCCTCTATCTATCATGCTCAAAGGGTGATAATGATGATAAGTATGCATCTACTCAATATGCTCAATCAACCAAATCATCATGACTGCCACATAGGGTCCAGTTAAACCTGCGCCCACCTACTACCACACATCCACAAGAGGACGGGATTTAAGTAGGGCGTCCCACGCAGACTGCATCGACAAGTCGCGATAACAAAGTAACAGGCTCGGCTCCGGAGCGACACTCAAGGGGAGCGACCCCACGAAGGAAAGTATCCGCGCATCTCTGTCGAGCTCAATATGGCTCCTGTAGGCTATAGTCCAAATCTACGATCAATCAGATCGGCAACAATATTGATCAATCACTAACAACATCAGCCGGAAACTCCACGGCTCGGTATCACCGTCTACCCACGGCTCCCTAACTCTAATACTGAACTGACCTCAGCTACCAGACTCCACTCGGCCCCCAGGCACGAGCGCAACATGCATCCTACACTATCCCGACCACTCGGCCCACTACACGGGCGAGGAGAAACACTATATCCAGAAAAGCAATAAAAAGTGTGTAGGGATGTCTAAATACAACAACTAGTGCAAGTGAGGGTTTTCTACTAGTCTGGTCAAAATCATGCAACATATGATGGGGTGCTAGTCAAAGTTCCACAATTCTCTCAAAATCATGATACAACAATAATAGCACCTATACTAGCATGCTGAGTCCGGAGTCCAACATTAATAGGAAGTCCGCGGTTTTGGAAGAAAATTCAACCCACCTAGATGCGCACGTCGGTTCAGAGTCCAAAAGAGCCAAAACTGGACGGGCGCGATCCTCAGGTTCCTACGGTTCCAACGAACCAGAAATCACCAGAAAACTCCTTTCGGTCACTGAGATACAAGCCAAACACCGCGGTAAGCTTAAATCACCCAAAATAGTAACACCGTCATAAGTTTGTCCACAAAACAGCAAAATATCTCCTACGAGATGCCATCTAAAAATTCTAAAAAAAATACAACTGCGATCCTCGCGAAGTGTAGATAGAAATCAAGTCCTTAAACACCAAATTCCGGCAACAAACGACCAAGAAAATGCATAAAAACTCCCCCGCTGTCCAGAATATGCCACAAAAAAAAGGGACCAAAGATGCGCTGTAAAACCTCGTAAAAAGCCAAAACGGAGAGAAGTGGTAAACACGGAAATCAAAAGCATACCTCTCGTGGAAACGTCGTCGCAAAAATCGGCGAAAAACTCCAAGAACTCAACTCGGGGGAGCCCGCGGATGAAGCATCGACGGAAAAGATCGGTATCGAAGAAGCATCGAAGCTCGCGAAGTCGGAGAGGAAAAATATGAAACGACATCTAAAAATCGTCCAGGATGCCAAAATGCGAAGAAAACCTGCTGAAGAAACTCTTTGTTGAAAATGACCCTCGAAACAAGTTCGAAAATCCCTTAAAAGAAGCCCAAGAGGGGCTATTTATAGCCCAAACCCAAAAAAAGCCCTCTCGGATTCGGGCCGAACATTCAAGCGTCCTGAATCCACAGTAATGCCCGAATCCACGTAGCGGCCATTTGCAGTGCCCGAAATGCCAGGATCGCGCCATGTGTCCCGTGCGCCCCGCGCACACGCGGCAGCTAGCGCTCGCCAATCGCAGTGCGCCACGTGGCCTAGCGCGGTCCACGGTGCGGTCTACATGCCGCGTGTTGCGCCGGGTCTCCCGCGTCGCTACCCGGCCAATGGCATGCTGCCATGTGGCGCCGCCCCGCTAATCGCGGCACGATTGCTGTGGCCCGGCCAATCATAAGGCACCATGTGGCTTGCGCGCGCGCTCGCTGGTCCCTGGTGCACGCGCCAAGGGCCGTGGACCGGCCTGCTACCAAATTGGGCCAAATAGGCCCATTTAGCCTGGAAATAGCCGATTTTGATTGTTTTCGCGCGCTCAGTTCGTTTTTGACGTCTGTTTGATGCACAACGTACTCGATACACCAAAAATAGATGTTTTCTCACCGTCGACCACAGTCAAGTCACACGGGGTCTCGGAGCACCACAGGTATGGTGCTTCCTATGTGGATAGTCAGGATATTTTTTGGCAGATAGGGCCACGATGTCGAGGCAGACTGAGCGACGACCACCAGCACCGAGCGGATGAGTCTGTGCTGCCCGGTTGGAGGGCGCCCCAGCAGTGGGTTGTGTCATCGCAGGTATGATTTTCTTTGCAGCGATCTGAGTTAGAGCATTTTGCATTTCTTGCGTGGACTAGAGCTAGAGTCGTTACCATGTGCACCAGAGGTACATGTTCCTATTTGTATTGTGCATGTGAAGGAGGTTTGTGGATCATGTGCAGTGCAGTTGAGGCTGTGAGTTATGCCGGCAGACTTATTGGTTTTGTGTTAGTTCTATGTTTTGACCCAGTGCTTGAGAGTGGTTGGCACAGTACCATGTGATGTTTAATTACGGAGAGAGAGGACTATGACCTTCTGCGAGCCGGATAGGAGGAGTTTGTTATAGAGGCTATCAGGGTGCGCTGTTTGTAGTGACAGTTTCATCAACAAGAGTCAGACAAATGATGAGCCAAGGATGTATCGCCCTTTTTGTGATTGTGATAGAGGTGCCTACTGCAACACCGGGACTCAAGGATATCTATTGCCCGCAAGTTCCTAGTGTGAGTCCGTCTAAGCTGATGATGATGCCGCTGGTCAAGAAGATCGAGTTTGTGATTGACGTGGTTCTGGGAATCGCACCGAGTTGGAAGGCACCTTATTGGATGGCACTAGTACGGCTGAGAGAGCTGATGGTACAGTTACATAGATTGATGGATAAGGGGTTGTTAGACCCGATGTTTTACCTGGTGGAGGAGACAGTGGATCTTGTGTCCTATCAGCAGAGATTGAGTTGTAGTGACGCCCCCTTAGTAGCTTGGTTATGTGCAGATGTTTTGGGCTGGAGTACAACGCAGAGCTTGAGCAATGTTTGCGTGGTAGGCGCCATTACTGGAGCAGATGAGATGATTAGGGCTAGAGATTGTGCCCCAGAGTGATCCTTTTCAGATTGTAATTTCAGCTGAGCAACCCACACTGATGAATGAGATCAGAGTCCCCAGTTGATGAGGAGCGAGAGCATAGTGACAGCCCCAGCAGGAACAACTTCAACACTTCGCTCCCTTTTTCACGTCCTTATGCCAAGGCTACGCGAATGGGCTGAAAATTTTGAAAGGCTACTCTATGAATGGAGACTATACTGGAGCCTATTCTTGTTTGATTTGGGTGAAGGCACAAGCCTTTCGAGATTTTCGGGCTCCTCGTTTCTTTCGGCGATTTTCTAAGCTGATGAGAGTTGTAGTTGTTGATATTCCTGATGTTGGACTCCTTTCTTTCATGGATGGTTGTGTGGGTTGGCTCTGGGTATCCTGGATGAGATTTGTGGTGTTTTGGATCAGTGGTTACAGGATTGCTTCTTCTTCCCCCCCCCCCCCCCCCCCCGACTTGTCGGAGTCCTGGGTGTTTTCTACGTTTCAGCTCAGAGGTGATATGTTTTGGATCCCTCGCCCGTGATTGACTCGCTCCACTTGAGACCAGTGAGTGTTTGGGATACAGGGATGCTCGTTGCGAATTCTAGTTCAAGAGATGAGGGAATTACGCAATCGGGCCATGCAGTGCATGTCGATGATGAGGAGTAATCACGGAAAGTGAGTGGCGATTTGAGTGCTGGTGACGGTGATGTTGGATACTTGCCCTTCTGTTTTGAGACTCCCGTTTGAGTTATGTTAGTTTTGAGAACGAAACTTTCTTTTAGTCGGGGAGAATGTGATGACCTAGGTCTCCGTAGATGATCCACAACATGATCAGTGGCTTTTGGATGTCATTTTTGTTTGATAGAGTTGGTTGCGCGCAAATCGGACCCAAGAAATGGACTCAGCGTAAAAAATAGATCAAGATTGCCTATTTGGATGCCTTCGTTGAAAAATAGAAATGGTTTCGCACAAAACAGAATCCGGATTTGGATTCAGCGCGGAAAAACGATCAAAATTGACTATTTGGATGTATTTTTCTGAGTCCAGACGCCCAAAAACGGACAACCGAAAGTTTTACAGTATTTTCGGGTGCACAGGGAGCTGTGGACCTAGGAGGACACGTGGCGTCTTTCCATTGGCACTATATGGCCGCATGGCGGCGCAGGAGAGGGCGGCGCAGTGGACGCGGTCCGCACAGGAGGTGTGGGCAGCATCGGGGCGACAGCGGATAAGGGGGGCTATGTGTCGCGCTCCCATTGGCGGAGCCGATCGCCTTGTCAGGGCGCGACATGTGGCAGCCGATCGGACGTGAGCGCGGGTTGGCGCGGCCATTGGATGCGCGCCGCGTGGCGGCCCGGTTGTGGTCCGCGGGCCGGCTCGTTACTGTAGCAGAACAAGGAAATTTTCCCCCTTCTTCTTCTCCATTGCTTTTTAAAGGGTTCTTTCTCCACCATTTGAGCTCTTTTGGAACTTAGATTTCTGGGGGATTTTTACCAGAGCTCCACCTACACCTCTTCTAAAGTTCTTGAAATTTTGGAGGATTTTGAAGACCCTTTGATCATCTTCTTCATCAACTTTGGAGGACATCACTATTGCTGCATTCACAGCCCACTCCGTCGCGTTTCAGTAGAAAAATCCTACAGAGCTCATTTCTTTGAATATTTGGCTGGTTTTTGGAGAGAATCTCCACAAGAGGTAGACCTACAACTTTGGTATTCAACTCTTCCCCTGGATCTTGAATTTTTATGGAGATTTTATACCATCTTTGGGACCCTTGTGCACAGTTTGGAAATTTGGAAAGCCCTCAGTATTTTGCATCTTTTGGACAGTAGGAGTGAAGTTTTGAGCTGATTTTTGTGGAAAAATCTTAAGAACTTGAAGATCTACAACTTTGGTATGTACCACTTCACCTAGATCTGAGGTTTTCTTGGAGTTTAATTGTCATCTTTGGAACTCTGGTGTTCAGGTTTAATTATTGGACTGTTAAGATTGAGTTTTGGATAATCAATAATATTTATGGATTTTCTCTTTGATCCGTGCATGAATTTTGGTGTTCTTTAGCTTGATTTGCATATACTCTCGAAGTGGAATCCATTGGTACCTTGCTTGCTGGATTTGGAGTTTGTTTGCCCATATAACTTTAACGATCTTTCAGCCCCTGTGTTAAGGTTTACAGCAGAATCTTGTTTAAGTGTTGTTTTGATATTTGGACTTTGGGGATGTAAAATTTGATATAATTCTTGGTTATTTTTGGGATGTTAAAGTTTGGGCATCTTATTAAGATCAATGTGAACATTTCTCCTTTTGATTTCAGTTTAAAATTCCTTATGGATTGGTCTCTATAATTTTTGGAAGTTGGTGTTGAAATTTTAATGTATTCTTGGGCAGCATTACATACTTTGCTTAATTTGATTATTAAAGAGAATTAATGATGGATTTTTGAAGACTTGGAGATATTCATATGATTGAGGACACTTTATATTTGCTGCTGGGAGCTTCAATTTGAGGTATTTAATAATACGGGTGCATTTTATTTAGCATTGTTATACTTGCTGAAATTCTGGAATTAAACCGTGTAGTGTGCATTGTTTCGGTGATTACGCCCAATCCGAGTGGCGAATTTGGATGATTTTTGTGGCATTGGATTTCTGAGAGGCTAAGAAATCTACACGCCGAATTTCAGCTTGATTGGGCATCTGATCGTAAAGTTTCAGGTGGGTTGTTTTGGTCTCCAAAATTGGTGGATGGTTCTCTAACTCTATTTGTTAATATGCATGCATGATTTAATGTACAACTTTTATGATTGAAATGTAAACATGAAAAATGGTCTAAATTATGTAGATTAAGGCTTACATGATGAATTGTACATGTTATTGTGAATTGAGAGCTTGCATGCTAAAGTCATCCATATTGTTGATTGAAACTTATATGATAAATTATACATGCTATATGATTGAGAGCTATATGTTGAGATATTCCATGCTATGTGCTTGAGAGCTACATGTTGAGATGATCCATGTTATGTGATTGAGTTATATGCATGCTATAGTTGGTGGTGTAGGTATTGATCAAGGTTAATGCATGCTAGAGTTGTACTTCCTGTTATTTGAGAGCATGTATGATTAGAGTTATACTCCTTGTTGATTGGAAGCAAATATGATAAGATTGTATACCGTATCTTGATTGAGAGTATCCATGTTAAAGCCTATGACTTATGTTGGTTGTGAGATATGCTTGTTGTGGTTAAAGATTTATGCATCGATCATGATAACTGTTAATTGTGGAACTTTGACCTAGCACCCGGTCATGTGTTTGCATGTATTAACCAGACTAGTAGAAAACCCCCACTTGGGCTAGATTCTTTTATGCTTTAGTCTTCCTACACATTGCATGTTTATTTTTCCTGGACTTAGAGTTTTCTCCTCGCCCGGGTAGTGGGCCGAGTGGTCGGGATAGTGTAGGACGCATGTTGCACTCGTGCCGGGGGGGCGAGTGGAGTCCGGTGGTCGAGGTTAGTTTGGTGCAAGTGTCGAAAGCCGTTTGGGATGACGGTGATCCCGGGTTGTTGGGTTTTCCTCTGATTGGTTCTTGCCACTGAGTTGTGGCGGTGTTGGTCTTATGATAGTAAGACCTTGAACCCAGGATATTTTTGGACACACATGATTTTAGTAAACCAATATTTTCTTTCCAAGTTTCGAGGGGCGCCAGAACTCGTTCTTATTTGATTAGGGTGAAGGCACTAGTCCTTTGGTTTTTGGAAAAATAAAATCTGTCTTTAACTGATTTTCATAAGGAACTAAACTTTATTAAAATTGGGTTTCCTCACACCAAGATGGTTTTTTAAAAAGAAGTTACTTTTTGTCCTCACCCAGAGAGTGGTAGAGTGAAAATGATTTTCAAAAATAAATATCATTTCTTCTATATAAACTTCCTCGCCCCGAAGAGGGTTCGAGTGATCTGGGTTCTAAGGGCTGCCTCCATTTTGGTTCGACATTTACGGGAGGCTGTGCCTGGAACCTGTTCTTGTTTGATTGGGGTTGTAGGCGTCAGTTTTTCGGAATTCTCGGTCCCATTGTCATACTAGCGGTTGAGCTGGGTTTTGATCTTTGGCCGATGAGTGTTCTGGCTAGTCGGGTTGGTCGATTGGGTTTCGATGTTGGGCCGATGGGTGTTCCGGCCAGTGTGGTTAGTCATTGTTCGTGAGTTTTTCGATCTGTTTGATCGTAATTTTGGATTACATCCTGCGTATGCTATAGCTCTGGTTCTCGATTTTGCACGGTTCTTTTCCTTAGTGGGGTCGCTCCCCTTGAGTGCCGCTCCGGATGCGATGATTGTTTCGGTTCAGTTGAGCGCCCTACGGGACCACTCCAGATAGGACAGTGGTGGTAGGCGAGCGCATGCTAGTCTGCTGGGACGCCCTACGGCACCAGTCCAGATAGGACAATGGTGGTAGGGGAGAGCATACTAGTCCGTTGGGACGCCTTACGTTATTCCTGCCCAGTGAGTGGAGGAACTGTAGGTGAGCGCAAGCATGACTGGCCCTTTTTGGCAGTTTTTACGATTGGGTTGATTTTGGGCACCTCGAGTTAGAGTGGTTGCATATTATCATCTGTTTCACCTATTGAGCATCGTAGATAGAGGCATGATAGTTGTAGATTTCTTTACAGCTTATTTATTCTTATTTACAGTATTCCTGTTATCTTATGCCTCTAGTAGACTTTGTGGGCAGACCGTTGGTCTTGGAGACGGTATCCACTGAGAACTACTGTAGGATGTAGTTCTCACACCCTCTGTCGGTGACAGTTTTGCAGAGACTTTCCTTCCGTCCCGGTTTCAGTTGGCTTAGCGGATCGAGATGAGGGAGTCGCGAGATAGATCCCTACCAGAGTTATTCATTTCGGTGAGATAGATGTACCAACCCGGATTGTGGATTTTTTACTATACACTGTTGTATTTTATTGTTTTAGATTATCTCCCATTTTGAATTTATAGATGTTGTATAGGAGGATTCTATTTGTAGTTTGATTCAGTGGACCCAATTATTGTATTATTATTTTGAGAGATGGATATTATATCTTTATTTCAGTTGTACAGTGGCTTAGATTTTTTTATTACTTCAGTTTTTTTCAGCTCTGATATTTGTATAGTTATTAGATACTATCTTTTGCAGGTTAGATGCTTCGCCTCTGCGGGGATTCCCGTATGGGTGACGAATCTGTTGGCGAGTTCGGGTGACAGTTTCGACCCCGGGTCGTGACACCAGGTGTAAGAGATTTATGCATCACTATAGGTATAGGTCTATATTTATATATTTATCTAGGTAACTTTTGGAAAATTTTGAATTATTATGAAAGGAGATAAAAATAAAAAAATAGATTTATATATATATATGCATTAAGTATATCTACATTTTTTAAAGAAATTTTACAAAAAAACATACTTTTTTATTATAATTAATTTATTTTTTGAAAATAATTTTTTTTTAAAAAAAAATCCGTGTGCAACTCACAGATTACTGAGTAGTATATCATTATTAATCAATCGCAAAATACGTTTCATGAAAATATCTATAATTTTTTTTTTTTTACTAATTAATGGAAGATAAAATAAGAAAAGTAATCATATTAAAATAGTCTTTAATTTTTTACCAAACAAAAAAACTTGAGAAATTCAGCAAAAGGCTAATTTAATGCAAATAAAAAAATTTATACTGGAAGGCTCCAAATTATTTTGAATTTGCATAAGTAGGTTTAAAATTTTTGCATTATTAAGCTCTATGTTGGTTGAATAGCCATAGGTCAGTTTGGGGCAGTTTGCGAAGTCGCGACAGTGAGCTCCTAGCTATTTTGGGGTCATTGGACGCGATGCTCACCTTAGATTTGAATTTGGTTGAGCCGGAGAATTAAAAATGAATTAAAGCCTATGTTAGTATAGTAAGTCATGGCCCGAAGTTTTCTCGGGATCCGTGCTGCTGCCAAATGGTGAGCTCTTCTCAATTGTATTCCAATAAGTTCTATTCTGGTGGGGAGCCAATGATGCGAAAATGAGAGTGAATTGTATTGTAAAAATTCTCATCAAATCCTTTTTATTATCTTATAATACCAAACAACAGATTTAGAAAAATTGAAAATTTCTTTTTTTAGAATTCTAGAATTTGGGTAGCTAAATAAGGGATTAATTTTCATTTGAATAAATCTATCAATTATTTGATTTTGTTGAGACAAATATAAAAGAACAGATGAAAGCTTTAAGTTCCAATTCATTGGTTTCTGCTGGGCCCAAATGGAGGCCTTTTAAGGCCCATGACCCTTCACTTTGTGCTCTGCTTTACTCATCAATTTACCAATTGGGGCAATTTTCTATATACCCCTAAAAATTTTTCTATTTTCAGATTTATCACTATTAGAAGGCTTATATTAAAACTATCCTTTTTACGTTCCAACTTCTTTCCAAAATACCCCTGAAGTTAAACTCTGTTAGTGTACCGTTTGGAGCTGCCGTTATCTGTGTGAAATTACCGTTTTGCCCTTTCAAATATACCCTAAACCCTAAACCCTAAAACCCTAAACCATAAACCCTAAACCCTAAAACCCTAAACCCTAAACCCTAAAACCCTAAACCCTAAACCCGGGCAAAATAGGTATATATGATAGTTTTCAACTCCGATTATTATTTAACTCTAGTTTAATCCCAAAGGAAAACGGTAGGGGTATTTTTAATAACGGTGGAACGTATAAGGGATATATTAGAAAGAAAAAAAATAAGAGGAATAAATGAGATATTTCTTTATATTTCAGGGATACACAGTCAATTATTCCTTACCAATTCGTTTGGTTGGATATAATTAGAAATACAATATAGTTGGAGATGCTTGCCGTTGAAAATGGAATAGTTATGCAACTACATGCATCTTGTTTGGTAGGATTTAGTAAAAAACGCTGCAATTATTAATAATTTGTTTGGTTGGTTGCATATAGTTTAAAAATGCATTTTTAAAATTTTATTAATTTATATATGCAACGGTTTAAAATGTAATTAGGGAAGTAATTAAGTGCATATTTTGTTTAAAGTTGCACTTTTCAATTGTTGCAAATTAATTTGAACAATGTTCCAGCTATTATAGATGGGTCTCTTCATGCAGTTCCAACTGTAGTAGTTGGATTCATATGTATCAAAGTTAACACTAAACTTTAATATGTATGTAGTTGAAACTGTAGTGCAGTTGCAACTATATACATCCAAACAATTCGTAATTGCATTAATTCAATATTTGTCCCAATTATTTGCTTCTAAGTATGTAATAAGAAAAAAGCACATAGCATTTCCATGTTTTGAAGAAACTCAATTTTCTCTTCCTAACAAGCTGTAAGTATAATACCATGAATTGCATAAATTGTACCATAAATTATCAAATTTGCTAACTCTAGTAAAATTAAAAACATTTTTGTTTAGTTTTTAGTCTATTACATGAGTTGCAATTTATAGCTTGTTTGGTTTTTTTTTTTTTTTTTTTGATTAAACAGGGATATACCCTATTTGAACAGTACAGGACAAGACTGAAAAAAAGACCCAACACTACACCACATACAAGAAGCGAGCCCACTCCCGAACCAACAAAAGGGATCAAATCACTAATACAGACGAGTGAACTCCCAATTAAACAAACAAAAGGATTAAAGCAGACAATGTATAGCCGTCGCCGTCACAGGGAATAAACTCCAGACCCAAAATACAAGCAAACTTAGCAATAGATGATGAACCAGGACGCACTGCCGTTGTATCCCAGTTCAGAGTGATGAAAAAGAGAAGCATAACCCAAACGAAGACACAGCTCTAAGTTTTTTCAATACCGGAAATAAGAAACGAAGATCGACGTCGCTGCAGAAGTTCCTTTACCGTGCCATTGAAATAGGCGTGCAGCATAGAGAGCATAGAAATAGGCATGCAGAAAATCCTCTCAATTGACTCCAAGAAATAGGCATGCAGCAAAGAGGGCTCCCATAACAATAACAATAAGCAAGTCTGTGTTGATTCTCTTTTGAACCATCATTCCAAAAGTTTGATGGAAAAAATTAGTGCAGCCATCATTGTGAAAATTAATCATACAACATTGTATTGTGCGCTCCTCCAGTATATAAGATTTTGTTTCTGAAAACTGACAGAAAAGAGATACACTTTCCTGTGGGAAATCTGAAAAGAGTTTTAACAGATCTGTGCCTGTAGTAGGATTATAAACAGACTTCGAGCAAACAAGATGCTGGATTAGGCCAACCGATATAGCAAAAATTCCAAACAAGCTTTAGCAAAGAAATTAACCAAGGTACTCGCGATCAACTCGACATAATCGCCATGAGACCCCTCGAAAGTCCAGAACCTCCATGTTCAATACTCCCGGATTATAGAAGTAGCAGTTTCGATGCCGCTGTCCACTGCACATGTACGCCCGACGTCTAAGAACCTATGGTTCCGCTCCTCCAGAATTAAAACTTGAAGTTGCTGCTAGAAAAGCAGAGCCTCCAAGAGTCCGTGTCCGCAAATCAAGCAAGCGAGCTCCGACATAACAAGCAATCAGAAAAAAAACTGAGCAGTAGGATAACGCCGACAATGTTGCCTGTAGGGGAAATCAAGCATCCGCCATTTTCCCAGTTCACCTTTGTAGCAGACACAAAACACCAGACCCCAACCAAATTCCTCAAGCAGCTAGCAAAAGGAGACAAACGCCGAAGCACAGCTCAAAATCGTTCTAAACCCTTGGTTCCCAGCTCACAGTGAATTATAGAAAAGCACAACTCCACCAGAGAAGCGACAAACTCCAAGTTAAACATATGCCGTCATCATTGATATCCTGTATTTCTCCTTTCTCTTCAATGCCAGGCAGCTAACAGGAACCATCAATTCAATTAAAAACCATACGAAAGCATCGAGTCGACGAAGCCGTCGGGATAGAAGCCAGATTAACAAAATAAAAACTACCTAGCCAGTACAATAGAGATACCAAAATACCAAAATTAGTGCCCAAACTCAATGAAGATTAAGGCTCCACCCTCAGCCGAAGGGTGGCAGCAACCAGATAGGAAGCCCAATACAAAGATACAGGAACAACATTGTCGAATCCGAACTGTTGAGGACCACGAAGAACCCCGAGCCTTGAGGTGCCGAAAGAAGGCATACTGGAGAGCCCAGTATTGTACACGAGGGTGGGAGTTCCGTCAAACCCAAGCCTAGCAACTCCGAACCTCGTTGTCAGATTTTTGACACCACCCCGATAGCACAATGGAATCCTGCAACTTGCCAAAACCAAGCATAACACCCACCCTGATGGCCCTATAAAGAATGACGCCAAGCTCTAAGCTGTAAGAACCCCACAATGACGGCAGCGATCACAATGACGGCAGCGATCACTGGCGCCGCAAGAAACACCAATATTGACCGAGGAATCGGCAGACGGCTCCCGTGCGCCAATCAATGTACAGAGTATTCAATATAAAGAAACCACAAACCAAATCACTCATTCATTTTTGCCTTCTTTCTAAGCTTGCTCCGAATCAGAGGAAAGCCAGCCCCAATAGCAGAAATTCCAATAGCAGATTGCTGGTGCGACTGTCTTGTGCCCCGACGGCAGTTTGCTGGTGCTCCAGGTAAGATTGGTCAATAAATAAACTAGAAATCTGTAAAGCCTACGGAGAAGAATGAGAAGATATCAGAGACAGGATACGTGTAGAACGAAGAATAACAAAGAAAAGAAGAATAAAAGGTACTTAGCTTTGGAGTAGGGCAGATCTCTGGCTTGTGGGTGTTCTTAGGGTTCCTGCGAGGGGGTGAGTTCTTCAGAGTAGCGCCAGAAGGGTTGAGCGTTCCGCCATGGAGGGGTTTGCAAGAAGCAGCAGTAGAATCGCCAGGGAGGATGAGGGTAGTTGGTAACCCTAGTGGGTAACCAAGGCTTGGGTGAGTTGAGGTTCGAAGGGAGCCAGCTGTAAGGAGGAATGCACTGGAAGCTAGTAGAAGGTGCGTTGCGGAGCGGATCCCTGGAACTGACCCAAAACCGATACGCCAAGGTAAAGCCGGCCCAAGCCCAGGCGGGAGTTACCATTCAAGGTTACAAGGAGGCAACCGAAATCGGGCCCAAGGCAATATTACACACAATTACAGTTTAGTCCAAGTTATACAAGTATTAGCTAATAAGCCCATAAAGTAGGCTATAAATAGGTCGTTGTAACCGAATTGAGGCAGTTAAGGAATCAGTTACATCTTCTTCTCCAAAAAAACCTCTCTTCTCTTGCTCCTTACTCTCTTGCTCTTTCTCTCTCTACAATTCTCTTCTTCTTCTTCTTCCTCAATTACCAACCATACCTGGATCATCATCGCTGATACCCCTCAGAGAAGCTTCATCACCGTGGTACCAGCTCCGATCCAGATCTGAGCTATTGATCTTCATCATCGCCATCCCGGTCCCAGATCTTCATCTAGGCGGTTGCGACTCGGATCAAGCTCTCCAACTGTTGCAGATCTGCTTCGTCGCCATCCAAGCGAGGAATCCGTAGATCCAAGCGGTTGCAACGTGGATCTACCTTACAATTGGTATCAGAGCAGTTCCATCCCAGGGACTGTGGAACTAGAGAAGATCCGATCAGGTACCCTTCTCATTGTTCTTAAGCAATCGACAGTTCTTTGTTAGATCTGCATACAATATAAGGAAAGAGTGAGATCTAGTATAAATTGCTACACATCATACAAAATTGGGAAGAAGAATCACAACCGATTTAGGTTTATATCTGATTCCATTCCAATGGCCGAAGGAACTCGACTTAAGGATCTTAATGAGCATATGTTAACTTTGGAATCCCGAATGCACAAACTCACCACAGAGTATCAGGAGAAAATTGTGGAGTTAGCTGCACAGATTAGAGGTGTGAGTGATGTAGAGCAGAAACACTATGAATCTATGCAGGCTGAGGCCTTGCAGAGGCATGAAGAGTTGATTAGACTACTCACAATTCATAATCCACAAGTGGTTCCTGTAGACAAAGGGCACCCAGCTCAGAGTTCTAAACAGGATCAACCAAGCAGTAATGGAAATACATTCATTAAGCAAGAATTTAGAGATTGTAAGGGTAAGGGATTATTACCTAGTCCAGGAAGGGGTTTTGATTCCAGAGAGGAGGATCGGGTTGATCCAATGATTGGCAGAAACTACCATCACCCACATGTACCACACCCTCGACTAGAGTTTCCCACATTTACTGGGGATGATCCCCGAAACTGGGTGGAGAATTGTGAACAGTACTTCGAAGTATATCAAATTCCTCAACAACAGTGGTTAAATATTGCCACTATGCACATGTCCGGTAGAGCTAGAACTTGGAAGCAGAGCTATTTAGTTCACAAACAGTTGGTTAGTTGGGAGGAGTTTGTGGAATCCCTCTATCGTAGATTCTCACAAACTGGTGAAAGATACTTAATCCGGGAGTTTAACAATCTCAGACAGCTAAGTTCAGTAGAAAGATATCAAGAGAAGTTTGAAGAACTTAAGACTCAGTTACTGTATTTCAACCCACAACTAACCGAAGAACATTTCATCTCTTGTTACATAAATGGTCTGCGGGAGGATCTAGTACCTTTTTTGGATATTGCCCATCCAAATACTCTGGAAGAAGCTTATGAACAGGCAAAACTACATGAAAGGGCACTATCAGTGATAAGTAGGAGATACAAGGCCCTGCCCAGAACTCCAGGGGGTTATCAGCCAAACAACATCTTTAAGCCCACAGTACCAGCAAATCAAGTTCATAATTCTATAAATTCTCAGAAGACAGGGGGAAATCAAACATACTACAATAAATCACTTTTGGAACAGAGAAGGGCAGCTGGCCAGTGTTTCAAGTGCGATGAGAGGTATCATCCTGGGCATATCTGTACTACTAAGCCCCTCAACTACATACTGGGCCAGGAAGATGTTATTGAAGTTTATGATGAGGAGTGCATACTAGAAGAACATCTTGAGGCAGAGTGTGAAGTTGACAGTCCAGAGCCAGAAGCCTATCTCAGCCATGAAGAAGGCATATCAGTGCATGCCTTATGTGGAGACAAGCCTCAGGACACTATCAAATTGCAAGGAGATGTTAAAGGGCATCCACTGACAGTGTTGGTTGATACAGGGAGCACTCACAGCTTCATGGACTTGCAAGTGGCCAAGGATATTAAGGCCCAGATAGTAGCTGCAAGCCCATTGGTTGTCACAGTGGCTAATGGCCAAAAGGTTCTTAGTAAAACTGTAGTGCTTGGGATTCAATTGGGTTATGCAAGGGCAGTCATTCCAAGCTGACCTAAGAATCATCAGGCTGGAGGGCTCAGAAGTGATATTGGGTATAGACTGGCTGAGGTCATATGGCCAAGTCACATTTGACTTTCAACAAAATGCTATTACTATAACCAGAGATGGACAACCAATAGTACTGAAAGGCATGGGGGATAGGGCTAAGCTGAGAATCATCACTGCCAATCAGTTGTACCAAGGGCTTCCCTATGCGAAATGTTGTGTCATCCAGCCGTGTACCCAGGGTACCAGTGAAGAGGAAAACATTATTCATCCTGAGTTAATTAAGGTACTAGACCAATACCATGTTGTCTTTGCAGAACCCAAGGGGTTACCACCACAGAGGAGTAAGGATCATAGGATACCCCTACAACCAGGAACTATTCCTGTTAACCTCAGACCCTACAGGCATTCTTATGAGCAGAAGGGTGAGGTGGAAAGACAAGTGAAAGAGATGTTAGAGACATCAATAATACAAGAGAGTAATAGCCCTTTTGCAGCTCCCGTACTATTGGTGAAGAAAAAAGATGGAAGTTGGAGGATGTGTGTAGATTACAGGCAATTAAACAAGGCCACTATCAAGGACAAATTTCCCATTCCTATTATTGATGATTTACTTGATGAATTGGGGGATTCCAAATTATTTTCTAAGCTAGACTTAAGATCAGGTTATCACCAGATCAGGGTCTACACAGAGGATATACCCAAAACTGCATTTCGCACGCATCAAGGCCACTATGAATTTAAGGTTATGCCTTTCGGGTTAACCAATGCACCTGCGACCTTTCAGTCCTTAATGAACACAGTTTTTAAGTCACAGCTGAGAAAATTTGTATTAGTATTCTTCGATGACATTTTGGTGTATAGTAAATCTCTGGAAGAACATGTGAGACACTTAACAGTGGTCTTGGAGCTTATGGAAAATAATCAACTATATGCAAAAAGGAGCAAGTGTGCTTTTGGAAGGCAACAGATCGAATACCTTGGGCATATCATATCAGATAAGGGTGTATCTACAGACCCTGCTAAAATCGAAGCCATGGTTCACTGGCCTGTGCCCAAGACCCTAAAAGAATTGCGGGGATTTCTGGGACTGACGGGCTATTATAGGAAGTTTGTGAAACACTATGGTACCATCAGTAAGCCTCTTACTGAACTACTATAAAAGGATCAATTCCACTGGACTTCTATAGCCCAACAAGCATTTGAGGCACTAAAAGTGGCCATGACTACAGCTCCAGTTCTTAGGCTGCCTGACTTTGAGAAATCCTTTGTGTTAGAGGTGGATGCTAGTGGAGAAGGTATTGGGGCTGTGTTATCACAGGAGGGCAGACCTATAGCATTTCTCAGCAAAGCTATACAGGGAAAAAATCTGAGCCTTTCTACTTACGAAAAGGAGTTCCTAGCTATCTTAATGGCTACCCAAAAGTGGAAACATTATTTGATGGTTGGTTGTTTCATTATCCAGACAGATCACGAAAGTCTAAAATACCTTTTGGAGCAGAAGATTGTTACCCCAATGCAGCAAAAGGGTATGATGCAGCTCCTAGGGTTTGATTATACCATCGTGTATAGGAAGGGAAAAGAGAATAAGGCCGCCGATGCCTTGTCAAGACTTAACTATGACACAGCTCAATCTATGGCAATTACTTCTATATCTCCAGGGTGGACTCATGAACTAGAGGATAGTTACCAGGATGATCCCTATGCCCAAGCAGTTATTGAGAAGGTTAAAATGCAATCTGAGGAGTATCCATTTTATACCTACACTCAAGGGGTTTTAAGACACAAGGGCAGGATATATGTGGGCAGTGCAAGTGATCTAAGAAATAAATTGATCAAACACTTCCATCACTCTGTGACTGGGGGTCATTCTGGAGTTCTACATACCTACCAAAGGGCTAAGGGACATTTCTACTGGAAGGGTATGAAGAAACAAATTGAGGAACAGATTCGAAGTTGTGAAGTATGTGCTCAAAATAAAATAATCACTCAAGCCACTCCGGGGTTACTACAACCTCTGCCTATACCAAAACAGATCTGGGAGGACATTAGCATGGATTTTATAGAGGCATTGCCAAAATCAGAGGGAAAAGACACCATTTTGGTAGTGGTGGATCGGTTGACTAAGTACTCTCACTTTATACCCTTGTGACACCCTTTCACTGCTCAAGAGGTAGCTAAACTCTTCCTAGACTCAGTGTACAGATTACATGGCTGCCCTAAGAGCATAATCACTGACAGAGATAAGATATTCACTAGTCTATTTTGGAGGGAGCTATTTCAACTACTGGGAACACAACTGAAAATGAGTACCTCTTATCATCCAGAAACGGATGGCCAAACAGAGAGAATAAATCAATGCCTGGAGACTTATCTGAGATGCATGTGTTTCCAACACCCACAGAAATGGGGTAAGTATCTGTCCTTAGCCGAGTGGTGGTACAACACCAAATTTCACGCATCTTTGGGCACTACCCCTTACAAGGCCTTGTATGGGGTGGACCCCTCTTCTACCTTGGTAGCCACTGCCGACGCAGCTACTCACCCAGAGGTAAAAGAGTGGGCCGTAGAGAGAGAGAGACTTACCAGCGAGTTAAGAGATAGATTACAAATTGCCCAGAACCGTATGAAACAGCAAGCTGACAAGCATAGAAGGGAGAAAGAGTATACAGTGGGAAGCTGGGTATACCTGAGATTGCAACCCTACCGCCAAGTTTCATTGGCTGCGAGAAGGAGACCCAAGCTAGCAGCCCGCTACTATGGGCCTTTTGAGGTACTAGCCCGAGTTGGTAAAGTGGCATATCGGCTAAGCTTACCTGCAGGCTCCCAGATCCATCCAGTATTCCATGTCTCTCAACTGAAACCCGGGCTTCCACCAGGTGACCAAAGCACTCCCACAGCGCCCCTCACGGGTAATGATGGCGAACCTCTGGCAGGGCCCGAAAGGGTTTTGGAGCGACGCACAAGCCACCGAAGGAGAAGGGTGGTAGAAGAGGTACTGGTGAAATGGTTCAACCTTCCTGAGGAAGCTGCAACCTGGGAAGATGTTCGCGTTCTACATATCAAGTACCCGGAGTTCATTCCCTGAGGACAGGTAATAACTCAAGGGGGAGGGATTGTAAAGCCTACGGAGAAGAATGAGAAGATATCAGAGACAGGATACGTGTAGAACGAAGAATAACAAAGAAAAGAAGAATAAAAGGTACTTAGCTTTGGAGTAGGGCAGATCTCTGGCTTGTGGGTGTTCTTAGGGTTCCTGCGAGGGGGTGAGTTCTTCAGAGTAGCGCCAGAAGGGTTGAGCGTTCCGCCATGGAGGGGTTTGCAAGAAGCAGCAGTAGAATCGCCAGGGAGGATGAGGGTAGTTGGTAACCCTAGTGGGTAACCAAGGCTTGGGTGAGTTGAGGTTCGGAGGGAGCCAGCTGTAAGGAGGAATGCACTGGAAGCTAGTAGAAGGTGCGTTGCGGAGCGGATCCCTGGAACTGACCCAAAACCGATACGCCAAGGTAAAGCCGGCCCAAGCCCAGGCGGGAGTTACCATTCAAGGTTACAAGGAGGCAACCGAAATCGGGCCCAAGGCAATATTACACACAATTACAGTTTAGTCCAAGTTATACAAGTATTAGCTAATAAGCCCATAAAGTAGGCTATAAATAGGTCGTTGTAACCGAACTGAGGCAGTTAAGGAATCAGTTACATCTTCTTCTCCAAAAAAACCTCTCTTCTCTTGCTCCTTACTCTCTTGCTCTTTCTCTCTCTACAATTCTCTTCTTCTTCTTCTTCTTCCTCAATTACCCACCATACCTGGATCATCATCGCTGATACCCCTCAGAGAAGCTTCATCACCGTGGTACCAGCTCCGATCCAGATCTGAGCTATTGATCTTCATCATCGCCATCCCGGTCCCAGATCTTCATCTAGGCGGTTGCGACTCGGATCAAGCTCTCCAACTGTTGCAGATCTGCTTCGTCGCCATCCAAGCGAGGAATCCGTAGATCCAAGCGGTTGCAACGTGGATCTACCTTACAAAATCAGTGCAGCCATCATTGTGAAAAAATCAATAAGCAGCAGTGAATTGTGGACTCCTCATCTATTAAAGATTAAGATTCTGATAATAGGCAGAAAAGCGAGAAATTGAAGGTAATAGGCAGAGAATATCCTGTGGAAACTGAAGAGAATAACCTGTGTAAAAATCTGCAGAGAACAATAAAGGATCAGTGCCTGCAGTCGGGTTATTGAAAACAGACTTCGAGCACCAAAGATGCTGGATAAGCCAACTGATCTAGCAGATAATCCAAACAAGCTGTAGCAATTAAGTTAACCAAGGGACTCCCGAACATCTCAACATAGTCGCCCTGAGACCCCCCAAAAACCCACACCCTCCTTGTTCGATACTCCCGGATGTAAAGAAGAATCAGTTTCAAAGCCGCTGGCCACTGCACATGTGCGCCTGATGTCTGAGAACCCTATGAATCCGCTCCTCCAGAATGAACAAATGCAGTAGCTGTTAGGAACCCAAAGCCCCACGAGCACGAGTCCTTCAAAAAAACCCGCAGGTGTGAAACTTGGTCCCTGAGTGTGTGAATAGGGAGTTTAATCCTAGCTCTCGACTTGGTCCCCCAACGCGAGGATCCAGGCCATCGCAGTGCTGTCGACATTTCTTCCGCAAACATCGCTCGATTTAATGGCGTTGTCGAACACTCTTCTGTTTCGTTCGTTCCACAATTCCCAACACACCGCTGCGAACCAAATGTCGAAACTGCCCCGCACGTGGCTTGGCAGAGACAGTCTAGCTCTTTTTCATCTACAAGCTAGGTCGCCTGTGTCGAAATGAAGTCGCTTTCTAGCGGTAGGAAGACTTAGGAGGAGTCTATCCCACAAGGAGATGGCGAAAGAACAGCGGAAAAAAAGGTGGTCTAGGTTTTCAGCATCGGCTCCACAAAGAGCACAAATCGAGGGGCCTTGCCAACCGCGTTTAGCGAGGAGATCCGCCGTTAGGAGCCTATACCTGCCCGCCAACCAAAGAAAGAGTTTGATTTTGAGAGGTATCTTAATCGACCAAAGATGTGAGATTTTGCGATTGTCGACTCCGTCGAAAGAGATAAACTTGTAAGCACTGTTGACAGAGAAAATCCCATTACTGCGCCATCTCCAAGTGATTGAGTCCGGATCTTCATTGAGCGTGACGCCGTCGATCAGGTTGCGTAAAGACCCCACTTCTTGCTGTTCCTCCCAGCTAGTGATCTGGTGGTAGCCCAAGTTATCTGACGAGGCGAAACGACGGATCCAGCTTTTGACCGATAAGTGCTTCAGGGAGGATATAGCAAAGAGGTTGGGGAGAGTGTTGCTCAGCAAGCGTTCCCCGCTCCATCTCGTGTTCCAAAATGCCGCCGTATTGCCGTCCCCGAGGGTGAAGGAGACAGATATATGGAAAGGTGCGGACGTGCTGAGGACACCTTTCCAAACAGGGCAACAACCGGCGGGCACGCCTGAGGCAGAGGCAGGGGATCTGAATCTGTAGTGCTTCTGTATCAAGAGGCGCACCCAAGGTAGAGATCTCGCGTTGTAGAAGCTCCATAGCCCGTTCATCAAAAGCGCGGAATTCATGGATTTGAGGTTCTGTATACCTATTCCGCCAAGCTTTTTGTGCCGACACACTTGCTCCCAATTAACTAGGCAATGAAAACCGTTGGACAGTTTCTTACCCTTCCAGAAGAAGCCCCGCCGGATCTTATCAATGGATTTAGTCACCCAAACTGGGAGCTTGAAAGTTGAGCAATAAAACGCGGGGATGCTTGAAAGGACGGAGTTGAGGAGGACTAGGCGACCACCCCGTGAGAGCGAAAAGCGCCTTCCAACCCGCCAAGCGGTTGTCCACTTTCTCGATCAGAGGCAGGTAGTTGGACTTGTGGAGCGCCTTGGGGGAGAGGGGAAGTCCCAAGTAGGTAAAGGGGAAGCCGATGAGTGAGCACCCGAATAAATTGGCAAGGTCTAAGGCCTGCGAGCTCGCCAAGTTGATCGGAGCAATGGAGCTTTTATCGAAGTTTATCTTGAGCCCCGAAATCCTTGAGAAGGCATCCAGAGTTTGTTTAATAACTCCAGCCGACCGGGAGTTGCCATCAAAAAAGATAAGGAGATCATCAGCAAATTGAAGGGTGTGAATCTTGACGTCCCCAATCCCTACACCCGGGAGCAAAAGGCTATCGAACGCCACCCGCAGTATCCTAAATAGCACATCAATGCATAGAATAAAGAGGAGGGTAGATAGAGTGTCCCCCTGACGAAGCCCTCGTTTGCACGGGAAGCGTTTGCCCGGGACCCCATTAAGCAACACCGTTGTTGAAGACGATCGGAGTAGGGTAAAGACCCACCCAATCCACCTGTCGTTGAAGCCCCTCCCCTGCAGTAGGCCTAACAGAAATTGCCAATTAATGTGGTCGAAAGCCCGCTCAAAATCGATCTTCAGAAGTGCGGCCTGCTGATGGGTGGAGTAAAGGTGGTGAGTAAGAATGTGAGCAGAGTAGAAATTATCGAGAATGGACCGCCCTTTAATGAAGGCCGCCTGATAGGGGTTGATAAGAGATTCCAAAACACGCTGCATCCGTGTAGCCAAAACCTTCGAGATGATCTTGATTAAACTGTTCTCCAGACAGATCGGCCGTAGGTCGCGAGCAGTAGTAACCTCTAATTTTTTCGGAATCAGACAGATCCAACTGTCGTTAATGCCCTCAAGGTTTATCGTCCCGTGGAAGAAGTTAGAGAACACCTCCAGAATATCGTCGCGAAGAATGTGCCAGAATCGTTGAAAGAAGATCATAGGAAAACCATCCGGTCCCGGCGCCTTCTCCGGGTCACAAGAGAAAATCGCTCTTTCCACTTCGTCTACCTCGAACGGATCCTGGAGATCACGGAGGGGGAGTGGATCATCGGGAAAGAGCAGTCCGAAATTTAAAACCCCACCGGGTACTGGATCGGCTCCCAATAGATCCTTAAAGAAAGAAAACAGCAGGTTCGCAATCGAGCTATGATTAGTAAACAAAGAAGAACCGTCTGACAGCTGGGTGATGAAGTTTCTGCTCCTACGAGAGCAAGCTTTTCAGTGGAAAAAACTAGTGTTTGCATCGCCGGCCCTTAGCCACTGGACCCGAGATCGTTGTTTCCATTTAATCTCCTCCTGCAAACAGATCTCGTCGTATCTTCCTTTAAGTAAAGGCCGAAGAGCACGTTCCGCATTCGTAAGCAATCTAATCTCTTCCGCCTTGTCGAGCCACTCAATCCAAATCAAACATAGGTGGGCCTGTTTCTTTAAACCCGAGGCTAACCCATTGCTCCAAGAGCGAAGGGCGTTTTGAACCCTAGCAATTCTTGAAGAAAAATTTCCCTCCGTCTGGATGCCGCTATGGCTAGGGGCCCAAGCATTGCTAATCACATCGGTAAGACCCGGGTAGCGGAGCCAGAAGAACTCGAAACGGAAAATCTTCGGAGCGGGTATAAAAGAAAAAGCCGAGAGAAGTAAGGGTGAATGGTCAGACCTTGGCCGCGGCAGAGCCCTAAGAGTAGAGCACGGAAAAGATCCATACCAATCCCTCGACACAAAAGCCCGGTCCAAACGCTCGAGGGTGGGCAATTGTCTTCCATTGGACCAAGTGAACGACCTATTAAGCAGAGGTAAATCGATGAGGCCAAGGTCATGAATAGCATCCCTGAAGGCTAGAGAATCCGAGAAACCGGAGAGAGGCCCGTTTTTATCCCTGGCAGATAGGAGAGTATTGAAGTCCCCCAGAACGGTCCAGACTCCCGCAGTTAGAGTGTCGATGAAGCGGAGTTCCTGGAAGAAGGCAGGTTTAAGCGAATCACAGGTTGGGCCATAGATATTGGAAATAGTGAAGCAACTCCCATCCGCTCTTCTTTTCAAGACCACACTGAGCGAGTATTGACCAACCCAATCATTCACGTACTCAAAAAGGGCGGGGTTCCAAGCAGTTAAGAGCCCCTCCTTAGTGCCCTCCGCGTCCCTAGTGCAGTACTCTTGGAGATGAAATCCACAAAACGAGTAGAACTTAGAAGGTGGAGTAGACGCCAGCTTGGTTTCTTGGAGACAAACCACACAACATTTATTAGACCTGATAAAGGCTTTAACCAAAGTGCACTTAGCCTGATCGTTAAGGCCCCTAATGTTCCAAGACAAGAACTTAAAGGATCTATTCCTAGTCATGAAGATAACAGAGCTCAAAAGCACCCAGGCCCGCAGGAAAGGGGTTACACTCCCTCCCTAGCAACCCCAGAACTTGTCTTCTTAGCCTGTGTAACAGGGAGCAGAGTGGAAGGGCTCACCCCCGCCTCCGCAATCCCGCAAGTAACTTTAATCCGTAGCAATTCCTCTTTAGTGAGCGGATTAAAGAGATCAGTCCTTGGCGAGGTAACATCATCAGACCTCGGGATATCGTCAGCTTTGTCTGGCGGCCGACTGGATGAAGACCCCCACGAGCCAGGGGCAGCCTGACCCCCCAGTGAAGGAACCGCCGAGGAATCGGAGGCGGAGCGGGTTACATTAGAAGCAAATCTCACCAACTTCAGCTTCTTGCACATTAATTCTTGAGCACGATTAAACGATGATTTTTTTGCCCCCCTGAACTTGGCAGCCAAGCGCGAACTACGCCGGTGGGCCTGCTGCTTGCCCTTGCCAGCGGGAAAATCCAAGCTAATAGCCAGGGGCATTATTTGCTTGCCCCTATCTAGGACCAAGGCAGGCCGCCCAAGGAGTTGCCCCGAAGAGAGGCAGGGGGAAGGCTGAACGTCTACCGCGGAGGAAGTGCCGGGGCCCCTAGTAGATAAAGCCGCATCACCCCGCCGATGAGACCCAATCTGCTGATCGAGTGACAGGTCCACCCTTGGCATGGCCCCAGCAGCAACATGAACGCTAGTAGAGGGAGGGTTGGAACTCTCGATCAACTGCTGGGGTAGGGCGGGGGGGGGTGCTCCGACCCCAAAGCTAGCGAAAAAGTAGAGGGAGGGAGGCACGGGAAGTCTAGAGGAACCAAACTGAACTCAACGGAGTCCCCCCGACTGAAGTCGGGGGCAGCAGCGGGACCCCCCCCGATGGGCGGCCGCAGGAACAGAGCGGAAACCAGACTGCCTTAGGAACAAAGCCTGCTCCTCCGAAGACACAAGGTCGAGGTGTTGGTCAAGCGCTTCACCGAGTAGGATAGGGCGAGCGTCCTCCCAAGACTCGATCTCAACGGGAATACGGAAACACCGATCCACCACCATGAGCTCGAGGGACTCAGGTACACCGCGAACGTCTTGGCAGCGGACATTCGCCCGAAAGAACGACACATTCGAACGCCCGCTGGTAGCACAGTCGACCTCCCATAATTCACTAAAACTGCTGATGGCCGCCTTAACATCCTCTTCATGCCAACACAGAATGGGCCAGTTATGAAGCCGCTAGTTTGGTATTGAGGGCAGGACATTATTGTTATTTGAGTTGGGAAGAAAGCATATAAATATATACAAAAAAATATATCTTATCTTACTCATTGAAATATATTCATAATAATATTATTATTTACAAAAAAAAAAAAATAATTTTTCTATCACACTTTCTCTTAGCACATAAGGCACTCTCCTCCAACCCCAAATGAAACCTTAGATGCCCAGATATAGGATTGGTATGATTTTGCTAATCATTCCAGTAGAGTTTTAACCCATCATTTTTTGAATCTGGTTAATTAACACAATGGTAAAGTAATGAATGAATGCAATTTTTATACAAAAAAATTGGAATTGAAACATGACAAGAGTGGCTTTTTCAAATAAGAAATGCTAATTGTACACCCATCTATCTATTAATCTATTAACTTATATTAATTCTCATGTTATTCTGATTGACCACGTGATCCTTTTTAATTACCAAAATTTTCTATTGAACCAGTTTTTATTATATCTGTCTCCACACTTCTTAATTATTTCCAATGAATCGATTTTATAATTTTTCTATTAAACCGATTTTTATTAAATCAGTCCACTTCTCAATTATTTTCATTGAACTGGTTTTCATTAAATCGGCCTCTTCTCAAATATTTCAATTGGGCCGTCTCTCTTCTCCTATTGAACTTTATATTAATCCTCATGTTATAGTCTACGTGACGACGACTCTTGCTTATTGCTGATTGTCCACATGACCTTTTTCAATTATCAAAGTTTTCTATTGAACCGATTTTTATTAAATCGATCCACTTCTCAATTATTTCTATTGAATCAGATTTAAAATTTTCTATTAAACCGTTTTCATTAAATCAGCCTACTTCTCAATTATTTTCATTGAACCGGTTTTCATTAAATCAGTCGCTTCTCAAATATTTCAATTGAACCGTCTTTCTTCTCCCTATTGAAACAATCCATCTCTCTTTTCAGAATCAATTCATCACTCACACGGCTTCGTTTGTAGGCATCACCGCTTCTTCTTCAATCCTCAGAGTTTTAATTGTCGCTTCTTCGTTTTTCTATGCTGTTACTCCTCCCGAAGGGTTATTATCAATTCAAAATCCTTGGGCACATTGATTTTGAGCCCATGTTTATTTCGATGTTATATGACGTCTCTTTTCCCGTAAATGCCTATATATTAAACCATAGATCGTGTTTTTCAGTGCTCCCATCGTCATATTCTCCTGTAAGAATACTTCACATTATTTTTCATTTGATTTTATTTCTCTACTTCTCTACTGTATTTATTTATTTATTTTTTTTAAAAAAAATTATTTTTTGTTACTTAGGAATTTGTTAGCTTTAGTGGTTGGACTACATCTGTTTTGACTGTCATGGTCATTTTTCCTATAAGAATACCTTCATCCTGTTTTTCATCTGATTTTATTTCTCTACTTCTCTGTTGTATTTATTTTAATTTTTTTTTTTTTTTCTCTATTTCTCAGGGATGTGTTAAGTTCACTGGTTCGACTATATTTGTTTTGGACTGAAATTATAAGTACTCATGTGCACGATAATTATGAAAAAAAAAAAAAAAGGTCTCTGATTTTTTTTTTTTTTTTTCTTTTGATCAAATTAAAAATTAATTTTTTTGACTGCATCGGCAAACTATCAGAATTTTTTTTAAAAAAAATTACTTACTATATGTATAAAATATGCACATAAGGTAATATATATATATATATATATATATATATATATATATATATATATATATATATATATATATATATATCTGATATAATCTCTTAATTCTAATTTGATGTCTTTTTAAAACTAATTTAAATATATAAGAAATAAAAAAAATTTATATACATGAATATAAAAATGATTTTGCGGAAGAGAGAAAAAAAACAGAACATATTAATGTGATTTCCCCTTTGTTAATATCGTTCTAGGAATCCTTTTTGAATGTTGTAATATTTTCATGACTTATTATCTACTTATGATTCCACTACAACATTAGTATACTATAGCAATACTTTTAAGTATTTTTAAAATCTAAAAAAAATATCGCTATTAAAAATACCGACACTTATTGTTAGTTAGGGTGTATAGCGTCGACACATTTTTATAATAGGTCTAAAAAATGTGTCTCTATAATCTAATTTTGAATATAAATAAAATATAAATATGACATTTATACAAAAATGTCACAAATATGTGTTTTCTATAACCTAATTTTGTTGTAGTGTTCGAGAAGGAAATAAATGAATTATTTTTTATATTTTAAATATAATTTAATAAAATAATTGATATGTGTAACATGTGTATTTTAATGTCTCACTCGCTTCATTTTGTTTTTCTGCAAGTCAAAACAATCATGCTACCGTAATTAATTTTAAAGAAAAAAAATATAAAGAGAGCCTCTAAACTTTAATTTTTTTAATTATTAAATAGTTTAATTATACACTCCACTTAATTTTTAAAGAATAGTTACTAATTATATAATCATTGTGATCACATATGGTGCATATAATATTCTAAGACTTCAAAATATAAATTAATTAATTTATTTTTCTTTTTATTTAGATAATTAAGCTTGAGAATAGCGGGCGATGCCTTTGTTGGTGCCCTTCTGGTTTCCATTGCCAAGAATAGCTTTCTTTTTCAGGTTCTCATCTTACCTAAAATACACTCAAGAAGTATTATTATCTGTGTGCAGCACTACAACACAATAACGCGACACATTATTGGAACACTTTTATGCAAGTGTCCTATTTATAAATCAAGGTCCAAATTTAAACCCAATCCAAAAAAAAAAAAAAAAAAAAATTCTATTCAACCCATCACACAGCAACCATAAACTTTGGCCCAAAGCCCATATTTGATAGGTCCCCCAGCTTCTCCCCCAAAATTAAGGCCCAAACACCTTCTCA
This sequence comes from Tillandsia fasciculata, assembly GCA_029168755.2. Lineage (NCBI taxonomy): Eukaryota > Viridiplantae > Streptophyta > Magnoliopsida > Poales > Bromeliaceae > Tillandsia > Tillandsia fasciculata. The sequence continues at coordinate 7,390,074 of CM054936.1, forward strand.
CTCAAAATCTGATGCCCCATTCGAAACAGGGGAGCTCATTTCCTCTCTACCCCCTCTCTCTCTCTCTAGCTCTCTCTTCCCACTCCTCCCCTGGCCTCTACCCCTCTCATCCTCTCCCTCTCTCCTGATCCAAGCTCGTGGATCGTAGCCGCGGCGGAGTACGATGAGAGGAGCTCACGAGGGAGGTGCTCACCAGGGAGCTCGCCGAGGACGGCTACTCTGGGGTCGAGGTTAGGGTTACCCCAATGCGCACGGAGATCATCATCAGGGCCACTCGCACCCAGAACGTTCTCGGTAAATCTAGGGTTTTTGCTACCTAGTTTGTTACTTCGAAGGGTGGGGCTTAATCTAGGGTTTGGTGATTGTTTGGGGTGTAGGTGAGAAGGGGAGGAGGATTCGGGAGTTGACATCGGTGGTTCAGAAGAGGTTCAATTTCCCAGAGAACGGCGTTGAGCTCTACGCTAAGAAGGTTAACAACAGGGGTCTCTGTGCAATCGCTCAGGCCGAGTCGCTTCGCTACAAGCTCCTTGGAGGCCTCGCTGTTAGGAGGTTCGTATGTTTTCTCTTTACCCTCTTCAAATTTACTGTTCTCTGTGCAATTTGTGTGGTTTTTGGTTTGTATTTGCATGATCTATGCTGTTGAGTTTCATTTGATGAATTATTTGAATGTGATTCGATGTTTAAAGTTATATGTTGTCATCTTTACAACAAGTTGGTTCCTTGTACCAATTTTGTGTTTGAGGATGACAACTTCCCTTCAATTTTTTTGTGGCCATTGGATAGTTCCTGGTTTTCCATTGCTTTGTGTGTTGAAGGGAAATTCGCGAGAATAACATGACGATGTTATGAGAATATAGAGTTGAATTTTAAAGCGTCGGTTTATGTCGGACACCGATTCATTTGATATCGAAAGGTAGAGGGGAAATAGGATTTGTTGAGTTTGCAGTGCCACAATGAGAATTGGATGATTAAAATATTTTCTTCAGCAAATGGCATTTGAAGCATTTTCTGAATTCTATGTGAATATATTTTGTATTATTGCATTTGCAAGTCCTTTGCATGTGGATTATGTTACCATACCTTTGAATTTAATGTAGTAATTTCTATTTATTTTTTTATCTGTTATTTCAGTGACCCTATAACGATTCAGCAACTCCCTTTTTTATTTCTAGTTTGAATTTTTTTGCTTGATTTTAACTATTTAATGTCATCTATAAAGCAAATAGGCTTTTCAATACCAACTTTGTGTCTGGAAGATGACTACATTAACAGTGCCGTGCATGTTTATGCTCTATGAATCTGTGCTGGTTAGCTTTCATGCCTTAAACTATCTGGCAACATTTTATCTATCTTTTTGGTTTTGAATATTCTAAACTTGGCCTTTCTTCATTCATTGTTTTTTGTTTCTGATTTTCTTATTGTTCTCTACTAACCATATGACCTCTAAGATTTTTTTATTGTTCTCTACTAACCTTGCGTCCATTACTTTGTGTCCATTACTGTTTTCGCTATTATCTATCTAGTTAATTAGAAACTAGATTAGTTTAATTTTCAAAATATGAGAATTTGGACTATGCAACTCCAGATGGAAATATATTTTGGACCTAGAAACTTTGTCATCTGTTTTAATATGATTGTAGTAATATATGGGTGTCAGGTATATCATATTATTCCTACAGCAACATTTTTTTTTTTTTTTTTTTGTATAGAGAGAGTTGTTGTTGAAGAACAAGAGCAATTGAGAATTGTTTCACCTTGTCTTTAGTGATTTTATTACTTTGTAATTTATAAAGAAATATATATTACACCAAATTAAGAAACTAAAAGGATGTAAAAAAAAAAAGTTAAAATATTTCTTCTTTTCCTATACCAATCATATTTGTTAATTGGTCATTAGTTTCTTGTCTGATTTTCATCTTGTGACTACGATTTTAATCAATCAAATTTTGTTAAATGAGATATTTCAATTATTGTGGTTAACAGTAGTTAAACTTTAATAGGCTATTTTTTTTTTTTTTTTTTTGGTGTTTAAATTTCTTTTTGGCGCTCTAAGTAGGTTCCTTTTATAAAGATTAGTGGACATGTTCTAAAAACTAGCTTTTCTAAATGGAAAATGCTTTCTAAGTTGCACTTGAGCCACTGCAAGATGTGTACAAATCTGATAGTGTATGTGGAGCACTTTTGATTTCTAGTATATTCTTGTTTGCCAATGTTAGAATTAGAGGGCACTGAAAATCTATAAACTGGATAGTCGACGTATACAGAAATCGATATATACAGAGATCAAAATTGGAGCGGATTGCAGTTAAAAATAATAAAAATAAAAATAAAAATAATTTCTTTTGATTTTCTAAAATTGTCCAAAATATTTGATATTTCATACCCGACTCGGATCTTTTCTGAGCCCTGTTGCATCTTTTTTTTTTTCTTCGACTGCAAAAATATAGAATAATTTGATTTGGGCTGTGCTAGCTGTTAATAAAGTTTTATTATCTAATTATGTATAATTGCATATTATTAAAACCAAAAAGTATTGTAGAATTTCTTTAGTTGACGTATGGTTGCCTCAGAGTGTTCTATCTTACTACTTGGTTACTGCAGGAATCTTGCAATCTAGCTAATTAATTATATCTGCAGATGAAACCCAGAAGCAGGAATTAATTGCAATGTATTTTGCACTGATTGCTGCTTTTCTTTTTTTAAATGGTTTCTTCTTGTAGAATTTACTGTGTTAAACTAATTAATTATGCCCATGTTGCCTCCTCATCAAGATCTTGTGGCAGATTTTGTTCTCTATGTTTGATACATTAATTTAAGTTTCAAAGAGTTGTTTGTTACTGTACTATTATTGAAGTAGCTCCTTTGCGAGGACATCACAATTTTTTTTTCTTTTTTTTGAGAGAAAACATAGCTTAAAAGGGCACAGGATAACTAGATGGTTTTTTTTTTTTTTTTTTTTTTTTTTTTTTTTTTTTTTTTTTTTTCTACAGCTTTCAAACGCACAGGATAACTCAAAGTTTAAAAGTTTGCTTCAATCCAATAGTCATCTTGAAGAGCTTCATCAATATTCCTTGGTTCAACTATGGAGACATAGCATGCGACTCCACATTCAATCTGTCTCCGAGTTTTAACTCCTTCTTGAGGATCTCCAATGAAGTTTGATTCCGGATGGTCCTTGGAGATTCGAAGCGTTTGAGGTAACGCAGTACTCGGGGGTATTTGTGATGATTCCTGTACATTGGATAAACTAGAAGAACCATAAGATGCATCAAAATTTTCAGAAAAATTATCATGCAAAGATGCAATATCATTAGCAGGAGATTCATCATCAATAGACATATCAGGAGTAGATTTATCAGAAGAAAAATGAAAAGCTTCATCTACTTTATCATTGAAAGATTCTATCATCGGTTTAGATTCAAGGTTAAATACCCGATATGCTCTACTATTTGTAGAATAACCCATAAAAATTCTTTTATCACTTCGAGAGTCGAATTTTCCAAAATTTTTCTGATCGCGTAAATTGTAACAATGACTCCCAAAGATACGAAAATATTTTATATTCAGTTTTCTACAGAACCAAAGTTCATAGGGGGTATTCAAAGTACCCGGGCGCAAATATATTCTATTGATCACATAGACAGTGGTGTTAACTGCTTCAGCCCAAAAGTGTAACGGGAGTTCCCGGCTATGAAGCATAACACGCGCCATCTCTTGTACAACTCTATTTTTGCGCTCGACTACACCGTTTTGTTGCGGTGTATAAGGTGCAGAGAATTCATGTTTTATGCCATTCAAAGTGCAAAAATCAATGAATTTTGAATTTATGAATTCTCCACCTCTATCACTCCGAACACGAACGATCTTTTCATTCTTCTCAATCATAATACGATGACAAATCTCATGAAAAGAATCGAAAGTATCTGCTTTTTCTTTTAAAAATGCTATCCATGAATATCTAGAGAAATCATCAACCATGAGAAAAATATACCATCTTCCACCCAAATTAGGTTGACGAGTTCGCCCCATTAAATCTATATGTAATAATTCTAATGGCCGTTTTGTTCTTACATGGTTCAAATTCTTGTGAGTGGATCTAGTTTGTTTTCCCTTTTGACAACCACCACGCACAATGTTTTCTTTGAAATTCAATTTAGGAACACCTCTAACTATGTCTTTGTTAGATATTCTAGATAGTTCCTTAAAGTTCATGTGACCTAGTCTTTCATGCCAAAGAGTTTCATTATAAAGTGACACTAGGTTACATTGATCTAGAGAATTATTAGGAACTGCATAGCAATTATTCTGTGATCTAACCTTTTTCAAAAAGAATGAATGATTTTCATCAGTTATAGTGCATTCAACAGAAGAAAAATTAACTATAAAACCATCATCACACAATTGACTGATGCTTATGAGGTTAGTTTTAAGGCCTTCAACAAATAAAATATTATTTAAAATCGGGCCTTCTGAAATAGTGATTGTTCTTTTTTCAATTATTTTTGAAGATCGTCCATCTCCAAAAACAACAAGTCCTCCGGAGGTTTTCTCAAGCAATTTAAAATAGTTTTTTTATCTCCGGTCATGTGCCGTGAGCAACCACTATCCAAATACCAAGACGAATTATCATACGCATGTAGTTATGTGTGAATGACAAGGCAAGGAAAGAATTCACCTTTGCACACCCAAACTTTACGAGTTTTGGAATACGTCGGCAATGATCGTGAAATTGATCTCCTTGGTGAACGCGTTTTGTTTGGTTGATCACTTTTCTTTGATTTCCATGACAATTTTGGCTTGAGAAATGTGCTACCATTATTTTTTGACCTTTGTTCGATTTCTTCTTGAATTCCGGTCTTTGTTCTTGATGGTAGTCATTGCAAGATGTGCTTGATTTGTTCGTTTGGCTCCATTCTTGCAATTTGATCTTATGTGCCCTGCAAAACCACAACGATAACATACCTTGGTTGAAGTTATACCCGAAAAGGATGAGGTAGGCTTGTCAACGTTGGTTGCGGTAATTTCCGTCGAAGGATGAGGTGAGACCGACTGGGGCACAAACTTCGTACCGCTCGAACTTATATCCTCACTAGTTCAAACGTATCCAAGGCCCAAACGGTTCGTTTGATCAAGACCAAGCAACTTGTCCAACTTGCTCCTTCCTGAAGAAAATCGCTTCAAATCTTCCTTAAGTTGGAATATGGTCTTTGTCATCTCCAATTTTTCTTGTTGAGCCTCGGAGTGGAGCTTCGAGAAGTGATTTGCTTTATCCACCAATTTGATATTTTCCTTCTCGAAATGCTCGTCCTTCTCGAAATGCTCGTTCTTCTCTTGAAGGGAACCATTTATTTTGACCAAACTATCCCTTTCCTCTTCAATAGAGTTTGAGAGAGAAGTTGTCTTCTTAGATTGTTCTTCAAGATCCCACAATTTTCTTCTCAAATTTTTATTTTGCTTTGCCAATTTCTTAGAATTCTTTAACAATTTATGGTAGGCAAAAGCAAAGTCTTCACCTTTGGAATCGTTAGGTTCATTATCCGATGTTGTTTTTTCATTCAAGAAGGAGGTGGATATTGAACCAGAGGAAGTCGCTGAAAAACACACGAAAGGTGAAATAGTGGATGCAATGAATGTTGTGGCGTTGTTATCCTCATCACTGGAAGATGACTAATCAGAAGTGGAAGTGTCATCCCATGTGACGGCTTGCATAGCCTTATTCTTTGACGGATTCTTATTGGGACACTCCGTTGAGATATGGCCAAAACCTCGGCATTTGAAGCACTGGATTTGTTCCTCGGTGTTCTTCTTGTCCTTTGAAGAACCCTCGTGCTTTTTTGATTTAAAGCTTGAAAATCCTTTGCCTTTCTTGGACTTAACGAAGGATGATGATTTGCTTGAATTTTTCCTTCGAAAGATTCGGCGAAATTTTCTTGTCAAGAATGCAAGTTGTTTCTCGAAATCCTCCATTGATAGATTATCATCAGCGTCCGAGGAGGATGAATCCGCATCTTCTTCCTTTGTTGATTTCAATGCAAAACCTGAAGACTTAGAAGAAAAGGAAGGCTTTCCAGAAGAATAGTTAGTAGGAAAAGTCATTTCATAAGTTTGAAGTGCACCAACTAATTCTTCTACTTTGATTTCGTCCGGGTGTTTTACTATTTCAATGGCTGCGAACTTAGAGCGAAATCTTTCAGGAAGAGTTCTCAAAATCTTTCTTACAACTTTCGATTCTGGAATTTTCTCTCCCAAGTTAGCACATGTATTTACGATATCTTGCAATCGTGTATAATAATCTGTGAAAGATTCATTTTCTGCCATATGAATTGAATCAAATTTGCTTGTAAGCATTTGCAGTTTTTGAATCTTCACTAAACTTGTACCCTCATGTGTAACTTGTAGAGTATCCCAGATTTTTTTCGCGGTCTCACATGCCGAGACGCGAGAAAACTCAGTTTGCGACAAAGCATTAAATAAAGCATTAATTCCCTTGCCGTTGTAAGAAGATGCATCAATTTCTTCCTTGGTCCATCGGCAATAATCTCAGTAGGATTTGTCCATCCAAACTCAATTGATTGCCAAACCCGTTCATCGATGGAAATTAAAAACGCTCTCATGCATACTTTCCAGTAGGCATAATTTGTTCCATCGAAGAATGGTGGTCTATTGATGTTTCCACTTTCAACCATTATTTACAACCCTATTCCCGCTCCGATACCACTTGTGGGTTATGTTAATAATGGATCTGAATAGGAAAAAAACTACATAGAGGGGGGGTGAATAGGTGTAAACAATAAACACACCAAATCGTTGCGTAAAAAATAACCCAATGCGAAAAATAAATAAAGTACGCAAGATTTTACGTGGAAAACTCCGTCACATGAGTAAAAAACCACGGGACTGATAACACGGTGAAATCCACTAAAATTAAACACGTACAAGGTGATTTACCGTAACACTACGACTCAACATTTTCCATACGCTCCGAGTAGATCTTCTCCGCTCGCTCCACAATGCGCCTCGAATCCACGATTTGCGTCCAACGCCGAATCCACGACGCCCAACATCGAATCCACGACGTCTAACCGAATCCACGGTCTTCACCAATATAGCACGTATCGATCACACGAACGTTCCTCGCTCCGAATCCACGAAAGCGGTAGCACCTTGAATCCACAAGGCCACGCGAATCCACGCGCCGATTTTGAGAAATCGTTGTTTTGTTTATTGGTGATGATAATCCGCCGAATACTTAGATCAAAGATAGATAAGAAATTACCATCTAAGTATTCTTCAATTTGATTCTACAAGAAATAGGAGTTTGGAAACTCTAGAATCAAATTGATCAATATAGACGAAGAAATAAGAAATTAATCGTGTTTTTCCTTTCTTCTCTATATATGTGAATTTTTCCTTTGATCATTTTTCCGGATCTTTTTCGAATTTTTGGATTAACCCTAAAAGATGAAAGTATGGTCTATTTATAGGTTAGAAACCTTTGTAAAGAGATAAGCATCAAAAACTGACTTAACAAACTTTTTCCCGCACGGCGGTCCAGACTGGATTTTGGCTGATCCGGGCTGCTGTCTTTTTTCATCAAATTTCCTGAAAAAACAATTCGGGGTTCGGACTGGATCAAAAACTGACTTAACAAATGTTTTCCTGCACGACGGTTCGGACTGGATTTTGGCTGATCCGGACTGTCGTCTTTTTTCATCAAATTTTCTGAAAAAACAGTTCGGGGTTCGGACTGTATGTGGCTTGATCCGAACTTTTCATGCGATTTCAGCAAACACAAGGTTCAGGGTCTGGACTCAAAGGAGGCTGATCCGGATTGGAATTCCACATGAACAAACCCATGTTCGGGGTCCGGACTGGATCGTCCTGATCCGGATCCTGAACACTCAAATTGTCCAGTTTTTTATTTTTATGCATTGAAAAATATTCCAAGTGTTTCTAAACTACAAGAATGTATTCGGATCACCAAAATTATTTAGTTAAACGTACCTGATCCTTTTGAATCCATTTTTCTTGAGATTGATGTATATGATCCACAATTCTTCATCTTTAATCTTCAAGACTTAGAACACTTCACGAAATACGCCAATACAAAATTCTTAACAGAAGAAAGTATATAAGCACAAGTAGATGATGCTTTATTCTCAATGTTTAATTTAAACATTTCATTGCATGCATAACCTTTACCCACAAACTTTTCATTCTTGAAAATAACATACTGATCAGACTCAATGGTCTATTTGAAGCCAGTTTTATTAAGAAGAAAACTTGATATTAAGTTCTTCCTAATCGAAGGTGTATACAACACATCTTTTAAGATAAGCACCTTTCCAGAAGAAAATTTTAATTCGACCTAATCACTCCCTAAAACTTCAGAAGTATGTGAATCGCCAAGCATGATACTTCTTGGTTGTTCATAGGGAGTATAAATTTTAAACTAAGTCTTATCATGACAGACATGCCTATTGGCACCAGAGTCTGCCCACCATCCTTCAGCATTTTCAACCAGGCATGTCTGTAATCATTGCCACAAGTGGTTCCTCGGTAACGTTAGCTCGAGGTAAAGCTTTACGTTTTCGAAATTTGCAAATTCGAGCAATATCCCCACTTTTGCTACAGACATAGCAAACTATAGAATTTTTCTCTTGAGACGGAGGTCCTTGGTTATTTAAAGTTTTCTTAAATTGAGATCTACCACTATTCTTTCCAATTTTCTTCTTAGGCTTCAAATATGTATTTCTAGAATGATTGTTATTAGGTAAAGAATGAGATGATACTAAGTTACCTTAGTGGCGCTAGCATCATTTACTTTTGCTTCAAGTGCATCTTGATCTCTTGCCTCCTCTTCCACGTGAATGCGTGCAATTAATGTCTTGAGAGACATCTCCTTTTGTTTATGTCGAAGGGTCTTTTGGAATTCCCTCCACGATGGTGGTAATTTATCGATGATCCCTAGTATGATCAAGTTGTCTCCGAACTTAACTCCTTCGGATTGAATTTCATGGGCGATCATATGAAAATCTTGAACTTGTTCCACCACGGATTTTCCTTCGACCATTTGGTAGTGAAAGAAGCGACTAGCAGGGTACTTCTTTGCACCAACTTGTTCTGTATCATACTTAAGCTGCAATACCTTCCAAATCTTTTTTGTAGAGGAGTAAGTTTTTTCATAATAATCATAAAACTGATCTGAAAGGCAGTTGAGAAGATAATATCGACAGTTATATTCATTCTCGTATTTTTCAATTTTCTCATAGTGTTCGAAAAGATCATCCTCTGTCATATTGTCGGTATTAGTCTTCTTTGGATTTTTCTCCGTAAAGGCATATGCCACTTTAAATAGATTGAGATAAATATCACTTTCCTTTCCACCTCTTGAAGTGGGCTTCTTTGAAGTGGAAGGGCTTGTTAAGATCCCCAATAGTATCGTTGGACTTTTCATGTGTAGTCTCCATCAGTAAATCTCCTTAAAATTATTGGTGTAAATACACAAAATAGAAGTTAGACTATAATAAAATATGAAAAGTGTCAACGAGTCGATCAAGCCGAGGCAAGGATATCTCGCTCTCTTTAAAGAGATTCAAGCCCTCTGCGGTAGGCAAAGCTTTCGAACCGATGCAGCAGAACACTGACTTGTCCCCTCCTGGATACAACAGCTCGACCCTTGTCATGTGGCTTCACCAACTGTGCACAAGTAGATGAGCCCAAACCTCCACAAAAAAAAAAAACCTTTTCTTTGACCACTTTCTCTCTCAAGTAAAATATATATTTAGTCTTTTGTTGGTGTGTTCATGTATTGGTATATATTATATTCAAAGAGTTGAACGCCCCTCTATATATAGGCATCACATTCCTATAGGTTTCAATTAGGAGTTAACATTAGTATACGCTAGTTCTCAAAACTCAAGCTAATACGAATGCAATAGTAAAGGAGTTGTAACTCCAGTAGTTACATATTTAATGAAATTAAAGTTTTATTTAATAATCAAATGTTACAACATTTGCCATCGAGATGATTGGCCGTTCCTTTCGGGTATGGAAAGGTCATGCCCGTTTGGCGGGTCTGTTGGCGTGCCCGAACTGACCAAATTGGAGGTCTCGGGACATGACAATAACATTTTGGGCGTTCGAAAATTGATCTCGATGCCTACTCAACCGCCTAATGTTGGTTTTGGACGCTCGCAGGGCAAACCCGGCACTCGATTAATTATCGAGCCAAGCAACTCGTCCTCTTGGGTTAAGCATTCGGAAGTAGAACCAGGCACTCGAAGGAGCAATCCGGAAAGTTTCGGACACCCATATATAGGATGATTCGGACACCCGAATAATTAATCTTCCAATATCCCTTACTTTTGGGTAAAGCTGTTAGAATTTGCGTATAAATAAACACAGCAAAAAAAAAAATCAAATAAACAAATATTTGAAAAGCTTGAAATCTGATCTCAAAAAATATGCAAAATAAGATCCCTCATGTATTTAAGATTAAAAAGAAATAGGAAGATATAATCTTCACCTTTGTGCGGAGAGATCTACACCGCAATGTGATGATCGTGGAATTTAGTTCTCTTGAAGCCGCACACGCGTCCGACCTCTACGGGTATCCACACGAGGTTGTCGATCTCATCGAAATTCTCATCGGGGTGATAGCTCTCTTGCAGAAAACATCTTTCTTTTGAATGTGGATATTTTAGAAAAGAGGAAGACGATGAAAGAGATGACGACTAGGGTTTTCTTTTTTCTTTTCTTTTCTTTCTCTTAAGTAAAACTCATACGTATAAAGAGGGATTAATTTCTTTTATAATCATTGAGATAATCATTAAGATAAACATCAGGATAAACTTAAAATTAGATTTAAGTTTATCTTATCCGTAATCGGTTCAATCGATTAAATCCTAATTTAATTCGACTTGAACTCAATCCTAATTTGATCAAATCAAATCATTAATGCAACATTTGCACTTAAGTCCTCTCACAACTCATTAACTATTAGTAAGTCCTTTCTTGCAATATTTGCACTTTAATATCCTTAATTTGTAATAATTATAAATTAGTCCAATTATCAACATATTGATAATTAAGTCCTCAAGCGATTCAAAAATTACGATCTAACTATCCGATCAATCATAACCTCTTATGTGTGTGATCCCATAGGTTCTATTCTATCTGGTAGTGAGATATATTGTGATCACCATCAACAATATCGCTGAAACTCTTTTCAGTGGGTTAGAACAATTCAAACACAGTCCAATAAGAATTATCGATCATCCGGATAATTCTCGTGAATCCCACAATCCACCAGTGACGCCTAGCAGCATGTAGTGGCATTCCAGTAGAATGGAATACTAAACCTCTAGGTGTAGTTAACGTGTGATACAATCTTTCTGTCAAGAGTCCCAACTAGACGAAGGTCATGGAATTGTTCGTCAAACCCTACCGTCTGTCATATGTCAAATTTATTCGACTTGAGTTTCTAATATCGGAAACCATTTCCGTTATTTACTACGCCTTGGCTAATGTCTTCTAAACTCGGTCTTATAAATCACATAGGACTAACTCTCTTATCTACTAAGGGCGATAGATTCCATATAGGTGTACACCCTATTCTTACAACGAACCTACTGCAGCCAACATGCACTGCAAGGACCCAAATCGCTAGGGACCAAGTGTATGTACAGTCAAACTACAGTAACCCCATTGTGAATAGCCGAGACACCGCAGGTCAAAGGACCAATCACACTACTGCAACATCGAGTAAGTCACTGACGAGTGAGTAGATATTCAAGTGACTTCTCGTGATGGTCACGCTCGATACTCTTTTTCTCCAACAACCACTTGCACATTCGCTCCAGTGTCCCCACACTATTGACTCGAGACTCGTCTACCTTAAAAATGGAAGCGACCTGTGCACCAATCTTATCGGATCGATCGCTGTCCCCATGATGATCCATTGATCGGGAGCATTTAGGAATTAATCACTAATAATACATGTCTCAAATTCTCAACTCTTGAGAATACGTATCATTAACTTAATTATTCATTGGACAATTCATGAGCACATACACAATATGAATGGAAATAAAAACTTAATAACATTCATAATGTAAAATATCAAATATAAATGTATATCATAAAAATAATACATGTGTCGGTCATGTTGGCTTCTAGGACATACATCTAACAAAAGCATCTGCTAGAATCAGGTGCTTGATTGAGCGATTTGAAAGATTACGAGTGCTCAAAATACTTTTCGGGAGTCCAAAAAATTAGAAATATCAGATTTTCACTTTTTTTGAAACTATTTCGATTTGAATTGATTCCAATTCATTTCAAATTTAGCCTAAACTTTTTCAAACCCATTTTAATAATATCTAACATGACTATAATCCTCACTTTGCTAATTTGGCTAAAGTTCAGTATATTATACTAAATTTTAGTATATTATAAGATTATTATTCGATTTTACGTATGAGTAGGATTCATATGGATCATTGCACATTTTTTTTAAAAAAATTTTATTGAGATTGTTTGAATAAGAACTTGATGATAGCCAGTCATCTTTGACTTGATTGTTAGCTAGCATGATATACTATTGATTGCCACGTGTGAACCTCTCCCTGGCTATCCTTATCAACTTTGGTTTTGTTGTGCTGTGGTTGGGCATCGTATATCGTGTCAGACGGTCTAGGACAGTCATGACCTATGTCGGTTATACATGATTTGACCTGAAACTTATATGATATGTTTGACATTCATGAGTCTCTAGATTATGACATGACGTCAGTGTACGTACTTTCTGCTGTGATAAATTGTGGATTGGATTTCCTTTAGATACTGTTTATTTTATTGAACGTGTACGGATCAGAGGCTAGAGGTATAATGGACCGAGTCCAGGACTCGAGGTATTGAAATATGTACTAAAAAGATCAATGAAATTGACCCTTTGTTTTTTGTGCGACTACGTGTGTCGTTGTGGTCGTGCGTGGTTTATGGTGTTAAAATGTAGAGTAGAAATATACATGAGTTGGTGTGCGCCGAGTTTTAGCAGGATGGTATATGATGACCTAATGTTGGTATGGGACGGGATTAAATAGAATCCTAATATCTATATACCAGGATAGCCGCGTACATGAGTTTAGATGACGAGGTGCTAGTAGTGTACATCGATCGTGTGAGGGATACTATACTAGGCGACACCACTCTTGTCAGATCAGATGGTATGATCTATATATGCCAAGATAGCTAGTTTTATGCGTGATTTGAGAGGTACATTCAGATTGTATTAGTAAAAATGAATAACGTACATTCAGTTAATTAATTATTAATCTTTTGAAGTAGTATCCTAATCACAAGAATTTGTACCAAGTTATCTTTGCAGTTATGCATTTGTTTAGTTTATTCGTGAGTGCAGATGTACACTACAAGAAATCTAATATTTAAGAAAAAAAAATGTATAAAATGATATTTATATTAAGCGTCGGTAAAATATATTCTAACGCTTTAAAGCGTCTGAAAATTTAAAATAATAATAAAATTTATTATTTAATAAATTAGTTTAATATAATAAAATATTTATATAACGATACTTTTTACTATACTATAGAAACACTTAAGGGCGCTTTCTTCAAGCATGGTCTAAAAAACGTCTTTACATTAAAAAAAAAAAATTATAGTGCTAGCTAGTTGACGTTATATAGGTTGATTACACCTTAGTAATAACTAGTTTATATTGTTAAATTTCTGCATTAGTTTATGTGTTGTGCATGCTAGTGTTTGTATCACACATTCACTCTCACTAGATTGTTCCCTCAGGTGACATTTGAGTACTCCTTACTTTCACCTAAACCTTACTTTTTTCATTAGTATTGAGTTTAAATTTAATTTAGTTCTTTTGAAGGTGTGGTTATCACTACTTGAACAGAGTGGGATAAGGCCGTGACACCCTTTTAGATTTTTAGTATTAAAAAGAATTTAATTTAATATACAGGTCAGTATATATAGGCCTTTAGATGCCTAAAGTGTAGATATTATACCTATTTTATAGGTGTATAAGTAGTGTTGCTCTTTTGTAATTTAGCGTTCTATTTAACATTTGTCTATCATTGTGATGCAATCAAATTACTTTTTAAAACTTCATAAAATTTTTAAATAGCACAATAAGGCGGTAGCAGAATGGTCGGGTTTTTAATAAAGTGTTTTAAAATTTTTAAAATTTTATACCTTACAAACAAGCTTTATATATCTGCTTTTGGTTTGCATTATCTTTTTAAGATGGTTGATTATTCAAAAAAAAAATGATGATATTTAGCTAAATGCACTAAGTTTATTGATAATGTTGGATTAAAAATGAGATTCACCTTAAAATACTAATCTCATTTCTTAATTTGGGAGAAGTCCCATTGTTTCCCTTTACTGATCTCTAACCTCATCTCTCTCTCTCTCTAAACCTAAATTCTTTCTTTCTCTTTCTAACTTTATCTTTGTTATTCTACTAATCTCAACTCTATTTCTCTCTCTATTTCTCTGATTATACTCTCTATCTTCCATTCTCTCCCTAATCTTTATTTTCTCTCTCTCCCTATAACCTTAAATTTCTCTTGCTCGCTCTAACCTCAAATCTCTCTCTCTCTCTCTCTCTCTCTCTCTCTCTCTCTCTCTCTCTCTCTACATTTCTAGCCTAAGGACCCGTTTGGAAAATTTTTGAAATAGAGTTTTGAACCATTTTATTCTGTTTTTTAAAAAATGTTGTTTTTTATTGGTCAGTCCGTTTGGATGGCTTAACAGCGTAAAAAGATAATGACGTATTATTAAGGTTTCGCAGCAATTTTGGAAAAAAAAAAGAAGAGAGCTCAGACCGGCAAAATTTTTTTTCTTATTTCTGCGTACGACTTCTCTCACCCTCTTTAGCATTTCATCCCTTTTTTAAAATTTAAAATTTAAAATTTTTAATTTTAACTTTAATTTTAAATTTAAATTTTAAATTTTAAATTTTAAATTTAAATCTTAAATTCAATTTTAAATTTTAATTTTAATTTTAATTTTAATTTTAATTTTTTATTTTATATTTTAATTTTAAATTTTAAATTTTAAATTTTAAATTTTAAATTTTAAATTTTAAATTTTATATTTGAAATTTTTTAATTTGAAATTTAAAATTTAAAATTTCACATTCAAATTTTAAAATTTTAAAATTTAAACTTTAAAATTTAAAATTTCACATTCAAATTTTAAAATTCAAATTCAAATTTAAAATTTTTAAATTTTAAATTTAAATCCTAATTTTAAAATTAAAAATTAAAAAATATGTTTTTAAATTTAATTTTTTGTATTGAAAGTTTAAATTTAAAACAGAGTTTCTTGTTTAAGTTCACAATCCAAACAGTAAAACAGAGTAATATTTTTACAGAGTATTAAATTTTTCAAGATATAAAGTACGTTGTAAAAAAAAAAATTTGTTTTATTTTTCTATGATTGTCAAACGGACCTAACTCTTTTTCTCTCTCTTTTAAGGCTCAATTTCTCTCTCTCTCTCTCTCTCTCTCTCTCTCTCTCTCTCTCAATCTAAAACTAAATTTTTAGTGATTGCTGAAAGAGAAAAAGATGTCCATATATATTACTGTTAATATTATCTTAAATTAATTGACAAAAAAATATATCAACTGTACATTTTTGATAATTAATTTCAAATAATATAATTATACGAATCAAACACTAGAATGCCATATTCTTAATAATATGATAAATAAGAATAAAATCATTAGAAATTCCTTTATTCCTGCTAATTTTTTATAACTCGAATAAAATGCACCCCTAAAGAAATGCAGCATGCCTATTAATTGGCTTATAAATTGCACATCTACCTTCATACATGCCTTCTGCCAATTAAATTTAATCACACATAGAAATTTATAAAATATATATATATATTTAATTTAAGGGTAAATTACAAGTTCGGTTCTAGAACTGTGAGATAAATAATATTTTAATTTATTATAATTTTTTATTTAAATTTTCATAATTATTATAATTAAATTTTATAATCTAATTTAATTTATTATATATTAATATATTGCTAATACAAATTAATATAATATGTTAATTAGGGGTGTCAACGAGCCGAAGACGAGCGAGCTGGGGTCGGCTTGTTTCGACTCGTTTAATAAACGAGCCGAACACGAGCTGGCTCGTTTAAATATTGAGCTGAAAAATTCGGCTCGCGTTCAGCTCGTTTATTAACGAGCCGAACATGAGCTGGCTCGCAAACAATAAATTTAATTTTTATTCCTACTATTACGTGTAAAGTCTTAAAAAAAAATTAAAAATTAAAATTTTAATCTAATAATTAAAATTCACAAAAAATCGATAGCCTAAAATCTAAATAGTAAGTTTATATATATATATATATATATATATAATATATATATATATATATATATATATATATTCGAGCTGGTATCGAGTCGAACATGAGCGAGCTGATCCAGCTCGTGTTCGGCTCGTTTATTAAACGAGCTGAAAAATTCGACTCGTATTCGGCTCGTTTACTAAACGAGTAATTCGATTTCGAGTTTATTTCGAGTCGAACACTAGCTGGCTCGCGAACAGCCAGGTGAATTGCCGCCCCTAATGTTAATTACTAATTTACTATCGATCACAAAATTTTTTATATTATATTAACATTAACAAATATTCAAAGAACTTACCATTCTGGGCGAGTAAATTTGCATGAATTTATTGTCTCAAAGAAAAGGAAAGGACAAGAAAAGTGCACGCGTGTTTTATAACGCCACCAAATTCGTACGAACGCATTAACATATTCTGTTGCTCAGTTTCCAAAAAATGTTCAGCATTGATGAGTGGAAGGAGACACAAAACCATCCCTTCTTAATTCCCGATCGAGTAGATGTCACGCACCCATCTGCCGACAACTCAATGAAAACAGAAATAGCACCAAACAGCCAATGGACCAGTAGTTAGGTATTAATGTGGACATAGAATTAAAACCTTTGAATCTCTGTACATATTTAGATTTGCGGCTCATGCTCCACGGGTAAAAGGATATATAGAAAAAAAAAAAATTATAGCATAGTTTTTTTGTCAATTTAAAAAAATAAGTTAATTACATACGATTCCCTATAAACATATTGAATAGCAGATATATTCCTATAAAGTTCAACTTTTCATATTTATCCTTTCAAAAGTCTAACGTTATTCATATATATTATTACCGTCTATATCTGTTAAAAAAATTTAAGTTAAATAGTTAATCTTAGTTAGTTAGTGAGGTAAACCTATCCTTTTACCCTTCCAGATATTTCTGTGTTATTTTTTGGAGGGATATTTTTGAAAAGGCAAAACTGTTATTTCACATATAATCTGTTAAAAAATAAACAGTAAACTAACGATAATAAACCGGAGGGATATATATGAATAACGTTGAACTTTTGAAGGGATAAATATGAAAAGTTGAATTTTGTAGGAATATATATGCTATTCGATATGTTTATAGAGAGTCCTATACAATTAACCCTAAAAAAATTTAATTTTTCTGTGCAGCTGATGCTCTCGTAATAGGGAGAGAAGCGAGAGAGAGGATTAAGTTACAAGTGTACAGTTAATGACAATGTTCGAACCAATCCTGCGCTAGCGAATGTATACCCCGAAGAATTTGAGTCGGGTTTGAGCCTTGTTTTCTAAAGATGATATTATTTCTTTCTAGCCAAATTACCCACCACGTAGCCGATAGTTTGGTGAGAATTCATTTATCTAATTATAACTGTAAGCCTTATTGCAACACTCCTCCCAAAACTCTGTTACCTCATACTCTGGTAACGTAGTGGGCAAGTCATTGCGAGCAAAAAAAGCAAGTAGCGAGAACATGTGATCGCAAGTCTCAACTTCGTTGACATAGAGCACGCAAAGTTGTTCGCTTATCTAATCCCGCTTAAAAAAGTTATATACTGTGAGTTACTTTTTCTTCTAGTACTAATTAATCAGATAAAAATTTTAGTTTTTATTGAATTTTTGAGCTTTCAAATGTGATAATTGTGGAGGCCTCTCAGACCGCCATGTGATAAAAAGTTGTATAGGAACTAGACGGAGAAGTAGCCATTGGGCGCCCATCGCTAGCTATCTAAGTCGGAATTATTATGCACTTGCTAGCATGTTCTTTATTTGTACAATCAAGTTCAGTGTTTTTGTGAAGGAAGTTTCCAATCCTCTTAGGTTGCGTTTGGTTCAGAGATAAGAAAAATTTAGTTATATCGGAGATAGGTATAAATTATGGTTTTAGCAGGAACTAGTGTAAATTTGCGTTTGATTCGGTTTAAGAGTTATATCGGATTTAAAAAAAATTGTGTTTGATAAATTATATAGAAATAAGAAGAATAAGAGGAATAAGAGAAAATTATGTTTGGTTGGGTATAGAGGAATAAGAAGAATTGAGGGAATAAATATTTTTATTTACTATTTTGCCCTTTATGATATAATTTAAAATTAAATAAATTTATGGTATTAATCGACGTTATATTTAATTTAGATAAATATTAAAAAATTCAAATAATATTTACAATTAAATATTAAATTGTAATATTAATATTTAATATTAAATATTAAATATTAATATTTAATATTTATCTAAATATTAAATATTAATATTTAGATAAATATTAATATTTAATATTAATATTAAATATATTAAATATTAATAATTAAATATTTAATATTTAATATTTATTCGCTATTTCGCTATTCCGCTATTCCGCTTGGGGATGGGAATAGCTAAACCCACCCCTTAGCGGGTTATCCCAGATAACCCGCTAAGGGGTGGGTTTAGCTATTCCCACCCCCAAAAATAACGTTTGAGTATAATAACGGGGATAAGGAGGTTATCCCCCCTAATCCCGGTTACCAAACGGGAGCTTAGAGTCATGCCCTATTTCCATCCCCCTTTTCTCCATAAGTTCTTGATAATTGTTAACTTTTTGTTTCGGATATTCGAAAAAAAAAATATCCGAATAGGTCGAACATAAAGGAATATCACTAGTCTAGTTATCCTTCCAAAAAGTTAAGTTTTTACCATCTCCTAAAAGAAAATGAATATCCCACATTTGAAGATGGCTTTACAACTAAGCACGTCTCTTCACCACTGTAAGTATGATTTGAAAGATGATCTTTTATAAACAACTTACTTCTAATATAATATAACGTCTTAATAAGTTTGTTCCCAAGCTTCTAAGGCTGTTCTATTTGCATAGTGTTATTAAAATAAATATTAAGATATAATTTTTAGAAGATCATCTTTTTCTAGCACAACTAAGAGTTTCAAATTAGAGCTATATATGATTTTTATAATACAGAATCTAAATATTATTTTTCATCGTATTAAAAATTATTAACTACTTAAAAAATATAAGAAATAATACTATTGGCCGAACTAATTTAGATATTGCTTATTTATATATTTATTAAACTTATTATTATTTATCAACAAAATTAATAACATTTAATAAATTTAATATGCTCCCAATATAGACACCGAAAACGGAAGGAAAGAAAAGTGTGCAGGATCACTACAGAACATCGTCAAATTAATCTCCGATCCCATGGAGGACACGCGTCTCGATCTGGACGCTCCGTTCCTCTCCGCCCGGCGATTCTCTACCGTCCATCACCCGGCCGCATCCTCCTCCTCGTCTCCTTTTTCTCCGCGTCGACCGTTGCCGACTCGAACCGCTCTCCCGGTCTACAAACCGGACCGAAAATCCGGCCCGGTTCGGATTCCCGGTTCGGTCCCGTTCCTCTGGGAGCATTCCCCCGGCCGACCCAAGCCCAACCCGACCGGGTCCGGTCCGACACCGGTCCAATCTCCACCGGTCCAGCCCCCGCACCGAACCGCTAACAGCATCCGCACGCTTAGACCGGTCGATAGATCGGAGCACGAGGAGGCGTCGCATGCGGACGCGCACGAGGAGCTCTCCCGCACGGATTCGTTCCTCATCAACTGTAGCCTGAGCGGGATCGCGGATTATGCGGACCTTCCGAGAGTCTTCTATGCGGACGCTCCCGCATGCGACTTCATTATGGGGCGGTTCTTGCCCGCGGCGAAGGCCCTGGCCGCTGGGCCGCGTCCGCAGAATTACGAAATCGTCGAGAACGCGTCCGCATACGAGCACGAGCCGATCAAACGGTCTCCCGCAGGGAGGGTCGTTCCGCAGAGAGATTCCGTGCGGAGGGCCCCGATATTGTGTCCGTACAGTGCGAATTATGCGGACGACAAGGTGGAGGAGGAATATTATGATCACAGCAGTAGGGATTTTTCCACAAATAAAGTGTGTGGATTAATTCCAATATTTTGTCTCAGTAGTTCATTTTGTCCTCTTAAGCTTGGTGGAAGAAACTCACGTCGAGATGAATACGAGGTAAATAATTAACATGCACACGGTTTTTTTTTTTTTTTTTTTTCCTTTAATTTTTTTTTTTTAAATCATGCATGTTGCATTTCATTTTTATTACGGGGAAAATTTTTAGTCCCACATCAAGTTCTAGCGCAATTTGAGATCCAAGATTTATTGAGTGGCGACTGTTTGATTTCATATAGTTATAAATATAAAATATAGAATAATTACATACATATGCATGTACCTAGTTGAGAGTGTTGTAGTTATAAAGTTTTTTTTGTTAGTTTATAGTTGAAATTTGCATTAGCAAATTTTGTTACTTTTATATATATATATATATATATATATATATATATATATATATATATATATATATATGAATAATTGTCTGTGTACCCTGAAATCTGAAAAAATATCTGATTTACCCCTCTTATTTTTTTCTTTCCAATATACCCCTCATACGTTCCACCGTTATTAAAAATACCCCTACCATTTCTCTTTTAAGTTAACTAGGGTTAAACTAGAGTTAAATAATAATCAGAGTTGAAAATTATCAGATATACCTATTTTGCCCGGGTTTAGAGTTTAGGGTTTAGGGTTTTAGGGTTTAGGGTTTAGGGTTTTTTAAGATTTTAGGGTTTAGGGTTTTAGGGTTTAGGGTTTAGGGTATATTTGAAAGAGCAAAATGGTAATTTCACACAGATAACGGCAGCTTCACACTAACAGAGTTTAACTTCAGGGGTAGTTTAACTTCAGGGGTGTTTCGGAAAGAAGTTGAAACGTAAGAAGGATAGTTTTAATATTAGCCTTCTAAGATGGATAAATCTGAAAACAGAGAAATTTTTAGGGATATATAGAAAATTGCCCCATATATATATATATATATATATATATATATATATATATATATATATATAGAGTCCGGCTAGAATACTATCGATAGCACCAAACAATTGGTGCTATCAAGTTTTCAGCCGTTGGATGAAAAGATATGCGGTTGGGATTATAGTGGTTCCATAAGATTTTTACTATTCAACCAACCACCTAGTAAACCCTAGGGAACCACTATAATCTCAACCGCATATTTTTTCATACAACGGTTAAAAACTTGATAGCACCAATGACTTGGTGCTATCGATAGTATTCTAGCCTAATTCTATATATATATATATATATATATATATATATATATATATATATATATATATATATATTAAATGATGAGATTAGTATCAAAAATTAAAAGCTTTTCTAAAA
This sequence comes from Tillandsia fasciculata, assembly GCA_029168755.2. Lineage (NCBI taxonomy): Eukaryota > Viridiplantae > Streptophyta > Magnoliopsida > Poales > Bromeliaceae > Tillandsia > Tillandsia fasciculata. Next base: position 7,411,742 of record CM054936.1, read on the forward strand.
TTATTTAATTACTGTGTGGTTTGAAAATTACTTTCTCTAACTGCTATATCTTAAGTCAATTTGGATGTCAGAAAAATTTTAGAGTTGGGTCTTCATCTGTTGGTCCAATTGCAGTATGATGGTAAAATTATAGCAAATTAGTGAGATAAAATTTTTATATTTGTTTGTAGTTATACTTGCAATGCAGATTGAAATATAAGCAACTAAATAACTCTTTAAACAAGAAGCCTGCATTTTAGAAAAAAGGAAAAAAAATAAAGAAGATTGTTCAGGAGGTTAATGTTAGGTAGGGGTGGCAATATGAGTTCGCCGTTTTTATTTTCGACAATCAGATCAGTTTGATCAATTTTAAATTATAACAAACTATTTACATGTCGGCGATAAACTTTGAATAGTAGTAACTTAATGAAAGATAATTTATGTTATGTCAGTTTCAGATTGACAGATTCTGAAAGTGTCAGTTTCTTTCGAACAATTTTTAAGTAATAATTTATTTGCCGTTCCTAATTAAGTTTATTTTGGTTTCCAAAGTATCACTGTTGGTCTCAATTTGCACTAAAGTGCAGGTTGGTTTGAACTTTTTACCCATAATTTATTTTGATTTTTCTGAAGAGAGAATGGCTGTTTTTTTTTTTTGTGGTGCTAATGCAGAACTCAGTGGAATCAGATTATAAGCAAAAACTGGGACAGAAAAATAAAAAAGGGAGGAGTCAAGTGAAAACTGAATCAGATTGGATAATGGATTGGACTGGTTCACAAATGGCTGATTGGGCCTTCCCTTCTCCTCACTCAACATTTGGTGGTGGTGATGCTCCTGCATTGGAATTCCATGAAGTGAAGGGTTCTATCAACCCTGCATTTGAGAAAACACTCTCTGTGGATTTAAAGGAGACTTCTGTAAACAAAGCCTCAGAAACCGTCAGCGCGGCAAACTCTATTCATGCTGGAAAAGATCACAAAGTCGAAGGAAATTTGACCGCAAAATCTTGCGGAAGTGATGCACTGCAGCATAAGTCTTCTGATGTTGGTGATCCCAGGTTGCCGATTTTTCCGAACAAGGAGAATGCCAAACATGACATCAGTGAGGATTCTAGTGCATTGCCATGTAAACTCCAACTATTGTTACCAAAATCACCGTCCGATTCTTGGCTTTCTCGCGTCTTACCGTCAGTTTCATCGAAGAAACTACCTACGCAGTCCTTTTTAGTTCTTCGATCCCCGACCGAGAAACAACCTTCGCGGGCCGTGGTCGATCCGAATCTGAATCTGTATGACTTTGCAGAAGTATGTCTTTTGCCAGTTAGTTGACTGTGTTCATGATCAAGGGGAAATTTTCGTAACTCTCGTGTGCTATAGCTCGGTTCCACTTTAGAATTACGTGACTCGTTAAAATGATGCAAACAAGCTAGGGATCCTACTTTGCATTGTTGTAACGAGTCGCAAATATGATTATCGTGTGCTTTTGCTCAACAGTATTTAAATACGACTCATTATGAAAATATTGAACTCTGATCATACTTCAGTAAAGTTTTATATTTTGAACTGTTGAATTGGAATTGAATTATATAAGATGAGAGGTTATTGAAGTTTATCTCATGATCAATACATATTGTTCTTCGTCTACAATTTTTGTAACTGGTTACCATTTACTTTTTGCCACTTTTTAGGTGCTTGTGAGGCCTGCACCGCTGGATTCGGAGATTTGAAGGTTGAGATGTCTCTCATTTCTTGCAACCACATTACAATTTTACGTTTTCGATCTCACAAGAGTACATTTTGTTTGTTTGTTTTTTAAAAAAATCATTTTCCTTCTCTCTTTTATCATCCTCGGAACGATCGATTCTTTAAATCCGCATTTCTACAAGTTTACTTCTCATAAGCTGTTATATATATAGTTTGATGTATAGCAATTTAGTGACACTGAATTCATTTGTAAATATCATATTTCTTCATTTAAGTACACTTCACTTGTGTTTCCTTGCATCTGTAACTGAGATGTCCAATTCAGTTTCAGCATTTGAAGTGTAAAGTTTTTTCTTCTCTCATGTAAGAACATGTAATATTTTAATGTTTCATATGTTGTTATTGTTGGCTTAAAGAAGCCTGCATCCTCCTCTGTAGCGGAAGGTCAAGGTGGATCAAGTCATGTTCGAAATGGCGTGAGACTGAATTAGATCGAGTCATGTTCAAAATGACATAGGCTGATTGGACCGAGTTACAATCTAGCCCCATGGGTGTTGTGTCTATACGCCTCGAGCTTTTGGATTAATGGTTAGCGCTAACGATTCGACAAGTGGTATCAGAGTCAAAGGTTACATGTTCGATTTTCGTATGCTGCAAATTTGTGTAGGTGCTGGAAAGAAGATTATTGGCTTAGAGCCTGTTTGTTTCACCACAAGTGGAGAGGGAGAAAGTGATTTTCGGCCGAAGTGGATCACTTCTATTGTTTGGTTCACTGTAATATTATTATGGTCGAATGTACACTTCATCTAAAACATTGAAATTGATTTCGCTCTACCATTGGGCGAAATCAATTTCGGTGAAATGGAGTGAGAGAGAGAAAAAAAAAAAGAAATTACGTAAAAGCTAAAACTGTTAGAAGCCGGCTTCGTTGCTACCGCCTGTTTGAATGGGCTCCCGTTAAAATCGGGCTCCGTTAAAAACGGGCTCCATTGTTCCCATTGCTACCCTATCATTCTGGTAGCGATTCAAACGGGCTCAGTTGCCACCGATTCAATTTTGGTATTTGATTAGCGTATTACAAATTTGACAATAAATTAAAAATTGTCCCATGCACTTTCTTTTGGTTTTGGTTCTCTACAGGAAAGATCGATTTGAACGAAGTTGAATCACATTATTTATTAGAGAAATATTCTATGAAGTGTGATTTCCTTTTTTTTTTTTTCTGGAACCAAAGTGATTAGTGATTGAGAAGTAATAGTTGCATTTCATGAAGTCCAATGCATCATCACAAACCTCTATTATGACTATGATGATCATAACAAGTAATTAATAAGCATAGTAACATTACACTCTCTTTAGTGAAATTTTTATTTTTCATCCATCATTTTTTTCTTTGCAAAGAATTTTTTTATATAAATTCTTGTATTCTTTATTCCTTTTCCTGCATTTTTATGATTTATTTATTTTGTGATTGCCGTTTTTTGTTACTGTTTGTGCACTCGATGTAACAAACAAACTAAACATAATTACAAAAATTTGTGTATATAAAAAGAAAAAAGAAAAAGGAACACTTTGTGTTATAAGTTGCTACTGCACTACTTTCCTTTTGATTTCAATTTAATTCTATTTGAACTTGACTCAATTTAGTTCGAGTCTCAATGCATGTGTTTGCGCCGCATCGATTTTATTAGCAAGTCATTTTGTTTCTGTGAATCGAACTCAATCTGGATGTGGTAATTAATTGTATGTATCAATCCTCTTACTTCATTCTAACAAGGAAAAATATGCTCGTAAATTCGCAAAAAATGTCTTGTAAAATTCGGATTATGATGAAGTTTAAGTTCTTGTAAAATCCATCCTTGACTTGTAAGGAGTTCTTAGATTGTATTTTAGTTCGTGTTTCAATTATCTTCCTTTATAAAAAATGCATTAATTTCAAAAAAAAATTGAAAGTCAAAATTTTTTGTGTGATTTGTTTTGAAACGAAGTGTACTGACGGCAGACAAATTGCAAAAAAGAGGATGGACTGGACTGGACTGGACAGCCGATCATCTCTTCGTTTCCTGTGAGACTTCAGGACACTTGCTGGAAGGTTTGCTCGTAAATAAGCTGGAAGCACGTAATTGCACAGCGGTCAACAAGCTATGGAAAGCAAGCAAACTGAAAGAAGGAGCATATGCAGGAAGGGAACTAACAATCATCGCTACTACGTGGTGGATCATTTGATTGGAACGAAAAAGAAGACGTTTCGAAAATAAGAAACATAATCTGGTGTACCTGCTAGCTGACACTTGTACGCATCGTTCTGATTGAATCTTGTTCTGTGCTGACAGATTTTTTTTTTTTTTTTTTTTTTTTTTTTTTTTTTTTTTTTTTTTTTTTTCACTTGTGATGAGGCCTGGTTGCCTCTATTTTGTAGCTGAATTCATCTTCTTTATGAATGAAGCACAGCAGGTTGCCTTCTTCTCAAAAAAAATTTCACAAATAAATTCAAAATTTTAAAATAACAGCTGAATTCACACCCAACACTTGTATAAACGATTTGCTGGACATGCACTGTTACAAATTGCAAGGGTAAATGTGTTATATAAAAAATAAATTTCAATTAGCCAACTCTTAGGTTAGCATATTTTTATTTTACCATTTTATGATTTAAAATATTTTATTTTTTAAAAAATTAATATTACAAATCACAATATCGTTAAGTGCAAATTATAAGCTGCTAAATTTCTACATTTTATCACCTATAGTGTAAATAAAATTTTTTCTCAAAAAATATACATCTGCAATGTGTTTATTAGGAATGACTATATACAATGTAATTGGTTAAGAATTTGATCATTGGTATTTGGTGTCTCAAATTCAAAACCTAATTACTATACATTTTTAATTAAATTTATTTTTAAAAAATTAAAAAAATAATAATAATTTAGCTAAGGAAGGTACTCAAAGGTCATCAAAAATCCGGGATAGAGCACAATAGGAAAGAAAAGGAGGTGTGCCCATCCAAATTTTAAAATAATCATATAATATATATATATATATATATATATATATATATATATATATATATATATATATATATATATATATAGTCCGGCTAGAATACTATCGATAGTATCAATAATTAGTGATATCAAGTTTTCAGCCGTTGGATGAAAAAATATGTGGTTGGGATTATAGTGGTCCCCTAATATTTTTACTATTCAACCAACCACGTAGTAAACCCTAAGGGACCACTATAATCTCAACCGCATATTTTTTCATCCAACGGCTAAAAATTTGATAGCACCAATGACTTGGTGCTATCGATGGTATTCTAGCATAATTCTATATATATATATATATATATATATATATATATATATATATATATAAACTTTAAAAATTTATAAAATATATCTCTTTGACTACTCAAAAGATTCTAATTACTAGAAACTTCAAAAATTTGTATAATATATCACTTTGACTACTCAAAAGATGCTAATGTTTACTTAAAAAAGACTGTTTTTTTTTTTTTTTTTTTACATTGCTCTCCTAAAATTAACAATCAATCAAAATATTTTAAACAGAACTGAATGGACAAAAAAATATTTGAAGATGGAACCTCAAATTATTCATTTGAGACTGAGACTGTGATCCATCACCATGTGAGTATTTTTTTTTTTTTTTTTTTCTGAGAAAAAGCTAGCAAGCTACCCGCTTCATTCAACGGAGAACTAAACTCGGCTACACGAGTGAGACAACACGGATCTCTAAAAAAAAGAGGAATCATCCTATTCCCGACCAAAGCGCCAGCACATTGCTAATCCATCGCATTACACAGAAAGAATCAGTGTTAATCTGCTTGAAGATAACTCTATTCCACCATGTGAGTATTGGATGTCACATCTTGCTTTTCAGTATTTAAAAGGATCAAATATTTTTGAGCCTGTTGATTAAAATATCTAATACATATTAAAAGAATTATAAGAAAAATATAATAAATAGTTATTTTTGATAATTTTTTAGTTTTTGATGAACTTAAAGTCAAATTATTTTTCAAACTTTTAATTTTTAAATTCAAATAGTTTTTTAGTTTCTTATCATCCAATCAATTGCCTGATGATCATAACAAGTGCAAAATAATCATAACACTAAAATATAATAAGTTTTGGCCGTTTTTAAAATATATTTTCTTATTTTTAAAGTTTACGAAAATATATAAAATGATTTTAAATTTGTAGAGATAAATATATAATATCCCTATTTTGTGCGAAAATATGTGCAATTATTCCACAAAAAAAAAAAAAAAAAAAAAAAAAAAAAAAAAAAATCTCTAGATACAATTAGGGGTGTCAACGGGTCGAACACGAGCGAGCTGGGGCCGGCTCGTGTTCGGCTCGTTTAATAACGAGCCGAACAAGAGCTGGTTCGTTTAAATATCGAGCTGAAAAATTCGGCTCGTGTTCTGCTCGTTTATTAACGAGCCGAACACGAGCTGGGTCACGAACAACAAGTTAGATTTTTTTTTTCCACTATTAAATGTAAAGTTAAAAAAAAAAAATTAGACTCTTAATTAAATAATTAAGTCACAAATAATTATTATTGTTGATTTTTGATCCAATGATCAAAAAGTCAATTCTAATAATTAAATATTTTTAATATTTTTAAAAATATTCTACTTCAGCATAAATAAATGAGTTTTTTTATAATTTAGTCCTTTTATAACGGAGTTTGATTTTATATTTAAGTTGGAATAAAAATTAAATAATAAAACTCAATATTATATACATAATTGTAAATAATATATATATAATATATATGTATTCGAGTTGTTATCGAGCCGAACACGAGCGAGCTGACCCAGCTCGTGTTCGGCTCGTTTATTACACGAGCTGAAAAAATTGGCTCGTGTTCGACTTGTTTACTAAACGAGCGATTCGATCTCGAGCTCATTTCAAGCCGAACACGAACTGACTTGCGAACAACGTAATGGATTGTCACACTACATATAATTACTTAGTAATAATAGAGATTGGAGGTTTTTCTTTTCTTTCTTTTTTTTAATGTCATTGCATCTAATTTGACTGTTCCTGAAGAATATATAATAATTCCAATTAATTAATTAATTAATTAGTTTTATTTTTCGTCTTAAATAAATCGTGGACTAATATCCAAACGTCATTGCTGACGTTGCAGGGACTCTTTGTCGTCATTGCCCACGCCCCCGTTTTCTTGGGGATCACATATTAAACCCGTTATAATTGTAACCATATAAAAATGGCAAAATGGCAAAATGCATCCGTAGTCCCTGTACTATTCAGAAATTGCATCTTTCGATCCTCTTTTTTTCATACATTTCTTTTGGAATTTAGTATGCACTCATGTTTGAATGCGTAAATATATTAGAAACACAGAAACATTTTATTTGAATCACATAAAAAATGTTCAGAATAAATAAATTATCAGAAAATATTTGAAAAAATCCTAAGTTTTTTTAAAATTTTGTGATACAATAATAAAGAATGGATCGTGGATTCATGCTAAAAAAAAAACAAGTTTTTCGGAAATTAAAGACTAAGAATGTAATATATGGACACGAATAGACGAACATATATATTTAAGTGAAAAATACAAAGACCAATCGGCAATATAAGAATTATACAGGGACTATCCATATAGTACACCTTGAAGAATCTAGATGGATAATGGACCTGCTAGGAAGATTCCTTATTATCTGATCCATTTCCTCTTCTCCAAGCTTCATTTTTTTTTTTTTTTTTCATATTTAATTTTTTTTTTTTTTTTTTTTTTGATAAAAGATAACAAGCTAAAACTCAAAACATGAAATCCTAAAATTTTTAACCCCATCTGCGAGTTAATTATCTATAAATTTGCGAATATGAGTTCTAATTTTTCTTATCAAGAAAATTATAGATAAAATAGATGAGTACCCGTTAAATTATAGATATTTTGGGTAATCTGCGGGAACCCACAAATATCCGCATATATAAATTTTTTAAAAAATAAAAAAATAACAATCTTTTCGTAATATTACTTTTTTCTTTATTATCTATTGTATATTATAATTTTTTAAATAAAAATTAAATTTATATCTTTTAAAAATAATATATATATATATGTGAGTTGTGTTTGAAAACTGTTAAGAGCAGAAAGGAGGAAAAAAATAAAAATATTTTATAGGTAACCTGCTTACCCACCCGCCCAATTACTGGCCGGAATGGATAAGAATGATTGTTATTCAAATATTTACGTATATGTGAGTTGTGTTTGAAAATGTTAAGAGAAGAAAGGAGGAAAAAAATAAAAATATTTTATAGATAACCTGCTTACCACTCGCCTATTTACTGGCCGGTAGGGATGTCAACGAGCTGGGGTCGGCTCGTGTTCGGCTCATTTAATAAACGAGCCGAACACGAGCTGACTCGTTTAAATATCGAGCTGGAAAATTCAGCTTATATTTGGCTCGTTTATTAACGAGCCGAACACGTATTGGCTCACGAACAACAAGTTAGATTTTCTTTCCCACTATTAAATATAAAGTTAAAAAAAAAATAAACTCTTAATCAAATAATTAAGTCACAAATAATTATTATTGTTGATTTTGATCCAATGATCAAAAAGTCAATTCTAATAATTAAATATTTTTAATATTTTTAAAAATATTCTATCTCAGCATAAATAAATGAGTTTTTTTTATAATTTAGTCTCTTTATAACGGAGTTGGATTTTATATTTAAGTTAGAATAAAAATTAATTATATATATAATTGTAAATAATATATATTATATATATAATTATAAATAATATATATATATATATATATATATATATATATATATATATATATATATATATATATATATATATATATAATTGTAAATAATATATATTATATATATAATTATAAATAATATATATATATAATATATATATGTATTCGAGCTGTTATCGATCCGAACACGAGCGAGCTGACCTCAGCTCGTGTACGGCTCGTTTATTAAACGAGCTGAAAAAATCGGCTCGTGTTCGGTTCGTTTACTAAACGAGCGATTCGATTTCAAGCTAATTTCGAGCCGAACACGAGCTGGCTCACGAACAGCGAGCTGGATTGCCATTCTTACTGGCCGGTATGAATAAGGATGATTGCTATTCAAATATTTATTATAAATTCTATCCGTACCCGCATAACCCACAAGTATAATGACCCGCTCAGTGGGTTATCCAATCTGTCCATGCCATATCTATATTTGGTACTTTAGAATTAGTATGTTATTGTCAGCAATTTGGGAAGTGCATGAGCTATTTTTTAAATCTAATAAATTAAAAGTTTTATAAAAATTTAATAGTGATTTTATTAAATTTTAAACTATATACTATGCACTCTTTTTTGAAGTGATAAAACTATAAATTTTATATTTGATAGCAAATTAAGCTGTTACACACCAGTAATTTGTTGATTAATTATGAAGAGTTGAGATGTCACACTTTCGGAAGCACGAAAGGGCTTTGTATTTTGACTTTAATTTTCAGTTATAGAAAATATGAATCTACAATTGCAACCAATAAACATGATTGATATATTGTATTTAAAATCTCAGTTCCAAATATTATAATTTTTCAATATTATTTTCATTTGATTGTCTAGTCTCACGATAAACAATTATAAATAAACAAAATCATAAAATCAAATAGCACACTTCAATTTCTGATTGGTGTTAGGTCTTTAGAATGAAATATATTTTTATCCAATTTCAATGGTTTGGATTACTTTATACTGATAAATTAGTAAATGACTCGCGGACTATTAAAATTATTAATTTTAAAATTTTTTAATCTCTAGATAAATATTGTTAACAAAAGAAATTTATAAACTTCTACTTCTTGATATTGTGTAGTCCACATTAGATTATAACAATATGATAAAAATTTTGTATCCTCGAAATAAAGTGAAAGCACACAGGCCTTTGGTGTAACTTCTTAAATCAAAGCAAATCATAGTTGATGGATCTTTAGATTACTATAATATTAATAGTATCAAATACTTAATTTTTTAACTTTTCGGCCTTTAGATGAAGGGATGTGTGGTTAGAATTATAGTAGTCCCCTAATATCACACCCTGAGGTCGAAACGGTGATCCGGGCTCGCTAACATATCCGCCATCCATACGGAAATTCTGCATAGGCGAAACGTCAAACTTGTAAAAAAATAGAGTCTAACAACTAACCGATAGCAGAGCTAAAATAAAAACTGAAAAAAATAAACCTCAACATCCACTGTAACACTATATACATCCCAAAATAACTCAAATACAATATCTGTCAACTCATAAAAGAGGAAACTAAAACAATAATACAATCAGGGTACTGGATAAAACCCACTATCAGGATGGGTACATCTATCTCACTAAAGTACAGTACGAGTAGGGATTTAACTCACGACTCCCTTATCTTGATCCGACAAACCAGCCGGTGCAGGGACTGAAGCAGAAATCCCAAAAAAAAAGTCATCAGAGTGAGTGTGAGAACTACATCAACAACTAGGCTACTATGCTATCGAAAGCACCAAGTCCTTAGTGTTATTAGGTTTTTGATCCTTGGATGAAGAGCTAGGTGATTAGAATGATAGTAGGCTTTTTGAATTTAGTGGGCAGTTGGAAAAATAGTATGATCTAAGGGATAGATTTAACGGTGGAAAACTTGGTAGCATCAATTGCTCTGTGCTATTGATAGCAAAATAGCTGGACTCCTCTCTCTCTCTCTCTCTCTCTCTCTCTCTCTTCTCTCTCTCTCTCCTCTATATCTATATATCTATCTATATATATATATATATATATATATATATATATATAGATATAGGATATATATATATATATATAGAGAGAGAGAGAGAGAGAGAGAGAGAGAGAGAGAGAGAGAGAGATCTGACTACTATGCTATCAATAGCAGAAAACACTTAATGCTACTAAGTTTTCCTCCATTAGATCTACCCTTCAATCATTTCCATCCCTTAGATCATACTATTTTTCCAACCACCTACTAAACCCAATTGTTCACTATCATCCTAACCACACATCTACTCATCCAAGAGTCAAAACCTGATAGCACCAAAGACTTGGTGCTATCGATAGCATAGTAGCCTATTCTCTCTCTCTCTCTCTCTCTCTCTCTCTCTCGTCTCTCCTCTTCTCCTCCTCTCCTCATCTCTCCTCCTCTCTCTCTCTCATATATATATATATATATATAGAGGGTTCGGCTACTATACTCTTATGATTAAATTTTTTCGTATTCATAAATTTTTATCCCTTGGATGAAGGAATGTGCGGTTAGGATTATAGTAGTTCCTAGGATTTATACTATTTCACCAACAACATAGTAAACCCTAGGGGGATCACTATCAACCTATCCGCACATTCGTTCATCCAAGGGCGAAAAAGTTATGAGTACAAAGGGGTTATACTCATAAGAGCATAGTAGCCCTACGCTATATATATATATTTGAGTCCGACTACTATATTAATTCTTATGAGTATAGACCTCTTTGTACACATTAGTTTCGGCTCTTGGATGAAGGGATATGCGGTTAGGATTATAGTGGTTCTCTAGAGTTTATACTATTTCACCAACAAACCCACTAAACCCTATGAGACCACTATCATCCTAATCACACATCCCTTCATCCAAAGACTGAAAACTTATGAGTACCAATGGATCTATACTCATAAGAGTATAGTAGCCCTACTTTATATATATATAGAGAGAGAGAGAAAGAGGTTACTATGCTATTAATAGTAGCAAGTTATTTGTGCTATTAGATTTTTTACCCTTAGATCAGGAGATGTGCGGTTAGGATGATAGTCGGCCCTTAGAGCTTAGTAGGTTGTTGAAAGAAATTTTATATATATATATATATATATATATATATATATATATATATATATATTATATATAGAAAGAGGGAGAGAGAGAGAGAGAGAGAGAGAGAGTCCGGCTACTATACTATTAATAGTACCAATTTATTGGTGCTATCAAGTTTTCTACCCTTTGGTTAACCCCTTTGATTACTTTTATCCGTTAGATTTTACTATTTCCCAACCACCTATTAAACCCAAGGGGCCCACTATCATCTCAACAATATATTTTTTAATCCAAGTGTTAAAAACTTAATAGCACCAATCACTTGGTATTATTAATAGTAGCCGGACTCTCTCTCTCTCTCTCTCTCTCTCTCGCCCTCTCATTCTCTCCTCTCTCTCCTCTCTCTCTCTCTCTCTCTCTCTCTTTCTCTAATCTCTCGTCTCTCTCTCTCGATATATAGATAGAGAGAGAGAGAGAGAGAGAGATAGAAGAGAGGAAGAGAGAGAGAGAGAGAGAGAAAGAGAGAGAGAGATAGGCTGGAATACTATTAATAGTACCAAGTCATTGGTGCTATTAAGTTTTCTACCCTTAGATTAACCCATTTGATCATTTTTACCCGTTAGATTTTACTATTTCCCAACCACCACTTAAATCCAAGGGGCCCACAATCATCTCAACCACATATTTTTTAATCCAAGAGATAAAAACTTAATAGCACCAATGTCACGCCCCATATTTGAAACTGGTCTAATTTTTTTTTTTTTTTTCAGAGTTTAATCTTCATCTCAGGGCGCAACAGATCGCCACGTGCATAAGAGATCCTCTGTCCACTGGGACATAGTCTCCCCTATACACGCACGGCTAAGCAGCTAAAGTCTATCTATATAATATCATCAAGATAACTGAATCCTCAATAATCAACATTTAGTTAAGTTATTACAATAAACATTTAGTCACTTATTGGACAACAAATCAAATAAAAGGAGTCTAAAGCAATTATCGGAAACTGATCAGTAGCATCAGGGGGACAGCTCTATCGGCCTCACCAAGGCATCCCGACATCCCAGCACCCGGCCGACCTGAAATGGTGGTCACCCAGGGGGTGTGAGATACATCGACACTGTATCCCAGTGGATACGACGAGCCGAGAATTAGCAAATCGTACCTACTGGCATGCTATAATCAGCGGATAGTAAGAGATCAGTAGGTAAAGGTTGATATAAACCAGCAAATATTGGCAGAAAGCATAATCATGATACTGAGCATAAATGGATACTGAAATACAAGAGTAAAGCATGTTGGAATACTATAGAATGAACTATGGATCGATAAGCGAAACCAAGTACCCAATTAGTAAGCTAGGTAAAGCAATGGCACCGATAACAAATGCTAATCAACTGTAACTGGCAAGTCTGATAAAGAAATGACTATAGGTAGTCAACACAGTACTAAGCATATATGGGTACAGGAATATAAGAGCTAATCATGCTGATATAGAACAATATAACTATGCATCAATAGTAGAAACCAAGTACCTAATCAGTGCTACCATTTTGGTCACAGGGACCTTAGGGCAAAATGCCGAACCTTGCACCAATTTAGCTGACATACCCCGGCACCCTCGGGCACTAACCTGGGGGACTTAATCCCGGCACCCTTGGGCACTAACCTGGGGGTCACGGGTCATCATAAGACCACTTTACCGGCAAAGAACGCAAGTGGGGGATCAGGCCCAAAGAGTATGTGAAGTACAGCGACGTGCGGCGATCAAAATACTGATGCTCAAGCTCACGGTCCACAGACCGGGTAATCGACAGCAAGCCGGGAATCCCTACAGGGATGCAGTGTAGTGTCCCAGGTTCCCCTGTGGTTTTCCCCCTATTTCGGGGTGTAGAACACCTGTTAGTGGTGTGTGGGACCCCAACATGTCAAAGTGATGTGTTGTTTGGACTTAGAGAGGATTTGGGAGCAAGCCTGACCTTCGGCTGCCTTTGCCGAATTGTAGGAGTGGAATCAGGCTGAACGGAGGCCGTATTTGGATTCAGCGCGGAAAAACGCTTGAAAACGGCTATTTATTTGTATTTTTCGGAGTCCGGATGCCCAAGAACGGACCCCCCGAAGTTTTCTGCGCAAAATGGTGCATGGGGGGAGCCGTGGACCAACCCTGGACACGTGGCGCCCTCTCATTGGGCCGGCGCACCACACTCGGTCCACGGAACTGGCCGCCGGTGCACCGTGGACCGGCGGGCCACGTGGCGGCGCGGCGTTGGGCCGGTTGGGCCGGCGCAGCGCACGCTGCATAGACCGCACGCGGGCAGCTCGGGCAGGCCGGGCAGGTGAGGGGCAGCGGCGCTGTGCACGGTGCACCGGGGCGCGCCACGTGGCGGCCCCGGGTTGGCGGGTTACGTGCGCGCGGCGCACCCGCAGGCGCGCGCCTGCGGCCGTACGCGCACGCGCTGCAGGCGTGCGGCGGCGCGCAGGGCCGCCGGCGGCCGTGTCGGGCGGGAAAGGGGGGGGCACGTGGCGCCCCGCCATAGGCGGGCGCCACCCACCCCGCCGCCCCCGCAGGGGGCACGTGGCCGCGCCCGGTTCGCCGCCGGCGCGCTGTCCCCTGTGCGGGGGACACGTGTCGGGCGCCCAAGCGGGGTCGGACCAAAATTTGGTCCGACCGGGATCCCGTGCGGGATGGGCCGTTCATGGGCCGAGTTACTGTGCGGCCCGAAAGCGGGCCCAAAGATCCGGGCGCCCGAATCTTAGGACACATTGGGGATTTTCCCAATTGTTCTAATGGGCCTATAAATAGCCCCCTCCCCGCCTTTTTTCTGCTTTTTTGAGAGTTAGAGAGAGATTGGGAGGGAGAGGTCTACAGAGAACTTGTTCCTCACAGATTTTTCTACCTCGTGGTGCGTTCCCAGATTTTCTGAAAAATCGACAGCGGCGATCCGGATTTTACAGTGTGCCTCGGTTTTCCCCCATTTCGGCCCGTTATCGTCGCATTTCAGTCCGAGGAGTCCCCTGCGCAGTACAGGAGTCCTTTTTCGACGATTTCTTCGCCGGTGTGTTCCTGAGAGGTAGGGCTTCGTTTTTTGTGTTGATGATTTTTCTGGATTCCGCAAGTTTGGCACGGTTCCCGAGGTGATTTGACCCCCTATTTTGCTGTTTGGGCTTTTGGGCAGCGGCAACTTCGACGAATTGTTTCTCCGCGTAGGAATATCAGATCGAGGCGATTCAAGAGTCGATTTTGGGCTACTTTTCGCGAGGAACGCAACCGTGATTTTTCTGGGATTTTAGGAGCTCGGGACAGAGGTGAAATTCCTCGTTTTGCGTGCTGATTTTAAAAACAGCAAAAGCTGTTTTGGGATTTGTTGTTTTTACACCGTGTACACTTGTGTGTTGTTGTAGGATACTGTTTCAGCTGACGGTGTGCTTTGAGGACAGCGGGTATTTTCTTGGAGTGTGTGCACGCTTTTCGAGGTGGGTGGTTGCGTTTCCCTCTTTGTTGACTCGCGCACTAGGAGTAGTAGAGTTTCCCAATTTAAATGTGACAGTTAACTTGTGATATTGAACCTATTGTATTGCCCCCTAAATTAATTTAGTAGCTTCTATGTGATAAATCTGGGACAAGAAAATTGGACAATTGCTATATCGTAAAACGCATGCAAATAAGTAACCAACAATATTTTTAAAAATAATTCTTCACATGAAACCTTAGTCTCTTTTCAAATGCTTTTAAAAAGAACACTTGCATGCTTATTGGACAACTAGTTAGGCCACTATTTTACTGCAGCACTATATTATGGGATTTGACTTAGGAGAAAACATGTTTATTGTTATTCTTCTCTATCGATGCATGATGCTCGAGTCTGATCGGGATTTTGAGATAGTATTGTCTGGGACAGTTTGGACTTGTCTTAGGGGATTGTGGGGCATAGTGGCAACCGCGGATGTTAGGCGGTTGACCAGATGTTTTTACCTTATCAGATTGGGGTTATGGGTTCAGCGGTGACCGCGGATTTTGGGCGGTTGACCGGATGTTATTATCACATCAGATTGGGGATCGGGGTTGCATTAGTGGATGGAGTATTCCCACTTTGATCATGGTCATGATCCAGTCCTGCTATTGTGAGACATTGGTTACAGAGATGTTGATACAGAGATACTTTACTCGTGTGGGTCGCTCCCCTCGAGTGCCACTCCGGAGTAGGCTTTTAGACCGTGATGGGTGCCGGTCAGTTGGTGAGTTGAGTGAGTGATGACAGAGCAGGCAGTGCCAGTATTTCCTGGTGTCTGATTGGGTTTCCTTGGGCAGTTAGCTTTATAGTTGCATGCATACAGTTATCTTTTGGCACTGCATTTAGAGGCATAGTAGTGGTAGTTTCTTTTCAGCAGCCTTTATTGCTTACTACTGTTCTTCCTTTTGCCTCTTTATTCCTAGTGGGTGCGTCAGCATTTGAGGTTTTTACCCACTAGGGGAGGCTACTGGTTTATCTAGTAGTTCTCACCCCCATTGTTGTTTCTTGTCCTCTTTCCCCCTTTGTTTTGCAGAGTCGACTGTGGGAGCTGCTGGGCCTTCAGCGGCAGATCGAGGTAAGAGGATCGCCGACTAGCTAGATCGTCTACCCCGAGCGAGAGATTAGCTAGACTTTTACTGTACTCCCTTTTTGTATCTCAGACTACAGTAGTTTACTTTTGGGTCTGGCTTGGCCAGCTGGTTGTATATTTATGGTGAGCTGGGAGTTTATTGTACTTTTATTTCAGCTTTTACTTTATTTCAGTCTGAGATTACTTGTAGTTCTTTAGTTCAGCTCTGTTTATGCTCTTTTATTGTATATTATATATCTGAGCAGGTTACCAGCGCTTCGTGTACATGGAAAATTCTGTGTGCACGGCGGATCTGTTGGCGAGCCCGGGTTCTGGTCTACACCCGGGGCGTGACAGATTAAGTTGGTATCAGAGCTTAGGGATAGGTCAGTTGGGACTTAGGAAACCCTAGGCTTTTGGCAGACCCTAGGATGATAGGGCGTGAGAGACGGGACATTTTGCGAAAGTCGTTGATTTGTTTATTGGACTCTTCCAGTGAGTGAAGAGGGATCGACATACCCAATTTCTGGTGGACAGTTATGTTGGCTGCAGACAACATAAAGCCGCAGAAATAGGGAGATGTCTTTGACTTTCGCTAGATTGGGTCGTGTGGGGTTTTGATACTGATTGTGGGTTCTTGTGGCAGGATGCCTCCGCGACGCAGGATGTTGACGCGTTCGCAGCCTTCTTCCTCGGAGCCCGAGCAGCAGGAGTCCGAGCAGGGCCAGCAGAGCGAGGTGCATGAGCTACAGGCACAGATGGCCCAGATGTCGGAGGCTGTTCGGCGTCAGGAGGAGGCCATGAGTCGGCTGGCACAGTTGTTAGAGCAGAGGACGCAGCCTGTTGTATCACCCCCGGAGAGTTCTCCTATACCATCTTCCCCTACTGTGGCTCCCCCAGCTGTACCGGTGACCCCGGCATCCCCTATTGCTCGAGGCACTGGTGGACAGCCCTCTGGATTGACGGGACCACTGACCCCAGCTGAGCAGCGGGAGATGGTAGACTTACTGATGAGGTTCCGCCGGTTTGACCCGCCCCGTTTCTCCGGGCAGAGCGCCGAGCCGTGGGAGGCAGAGTCGTGGATCACGGCGATGGAGCGACGCTTTGAGACGCTGTTCATCGAGGAGCGGTACCAGTGTTATTGGCGACGAACTTTTTGGAGCGCAACGCCGAGGCTTGGTGGCGGCGTGTGCGACCGGCTGGTCCGCCTGGGGCTCATCTCTTGTCCTGGGCGGAGTTCCGCAGTCTTCTTCTTGGGGCCTTCTTCCCCGAGAGCGTCCGGCAGAAGCTGGAGGAGCGGTTGAAGAACCTACGACAGGGCGATCGTCCAGTGCATGAGTATATTGTGGATTTCAATCAGTTGTTGGCATGTGTACCACACGTAGCTCGAGATGAGGCGCACAGATTTACATGTTCGAGCGAGGGTTGCGCCGGGAGATCTTTCAGCTAGTTCGCTCCCGCAGGTTGCAGACCTTGGAGGCCTCGATGGAGCAGGCGCTCTATGTGGAGTGCGGGAAGGTAGTGATGGATGAAGTATCTCCAGCTCCCAAGTGATCCGGGGGCGAAGCGACCAGCACCGGAGGCTGGGGGACAGAGAGTTCGTGGAGGCCGCCCCGACCGCCTCAGCCTCAGTTTCTGGCCAGGGCGTTCTGAGCGGCGAGGGCCTGGTGGATCCCAGAGGCCCCAAGCAGCAGCAGCAGCAGCAGAGATCCCAGTCGTCGCAGCGTGGATCGCAGCGGCAGCCCAACGACAGCGACAGTCTCAGCAGCAGCAGCAGTCACGACAGTCACGGGCCCCCGGCAGTTGTATTTTCTGTGGAGGTCAGCACTTCCGGGCACCTGCGACCAGCGGTGGGGTCGTTGCTACGGATGTGGACAGCCGGGCACATTCGAGCTTCGTGCCCCTTTTCGACCTCAGCCGCCCCTTCTTCAGCATCTGCCCCATCATCATCGCAGCAGCGGTCGACGGCTCAGCGGCCTTATGCTCCAGCGAGCAGGCCATCTTCTTCCCATCCCACAGATTATCGCCCTCCAGCTCAGAGTGGGCGAGTGTATGCTGCACAGGTAGAGGATTCTTCAGCAGCAGACCATGTGGTGGCAGGTATCACCTTACTCTCTGGCATTAGGACTCGTACTTTATTTGATACTGGAGCATCGCATTCTTTCATTAGTAGATCTTTTGCATCATTACATGGGTTAGAGGTAGGACTTTTGCCACGTGCACGAGAGGTTCAGATTCCCGATCACACTTTGCACGTGGAGGAGTGTTGTTGGTCCTGCCCGATGCAGATCGAGTCCTGGATTATGCCAGCAGACCTGTTGGTCTTGAGACAGCTGAGGACTTTGATGTGGTTCTCGGGATGGACTGGCTGGCTCGGTATTTTGCGACTATTGATTGTGCCGAGAGGACTGTCACTTTTAGAGAGCCAGGCCAGGAGGTGTTGGTGTACCGGGGATGTCAGAGTGCTTTCTTTGCCTCTATGGTTTCGACTTCCCGAGCGAGGCGGATGATTCATCGAGGATGTGTAGCCTTTTTGGCTAGTGTTGTTGAGGGGCCTACGGCGGCACCGGGACTCGGGGATATTCCTATCGTCCGCGAGTTTCCGGATGTGTTTCCACCTGAGCTGACTAGCATGCCGCCCGACAGGGAGATCGAGTTTGTGATTGACGTAGTTCCCGGAACTGCGCCAATCTCTAAGGCTCCTTATCGGATGGCACCGGCTGAGCTGAGAGAGCTTAAGGTACAGCTGCAAGATTTGATGGATAAGGGTTTTATTAGACCCAGTGTGTCGCCCTGGGGAGCGCCGGTGCTATTCGTGAAGAAGAAAGATGGGTCACTTCGACTGTGTGTGGACTACAGGGAGCTGAATAAAGTGACCATAAAAAACAAGTACCCTCTGCCGCACATCGACGATCTCTTTGATCAGCTGCAAGGGTCTTGTGTATTTTCCAAGATTGATCTATAGTCTGGTTACCACCAACTGAAGGTGAAGGCCGAGGATATTCCTAAGACTGCTTTCAGATCACGGTACGAGCATTATGAGTTTACATGTCACGCCCCGGGTGCAAATCAGGACCCGGGCCCGTCTACAGATCCGCCGTGCACACGGGATTTCCCGCGTACACGAAGCGCTGGTAACCTGCTCAGATATAAATGTACAATAAAAGAGCATAATACAGAGCTGAAATAGAAGAACCACATAGTATCTCAGACTGGAACTACAAATACAGCTGTAATATGTACAATAATCTCCCAGCTCACCAAAATAGTACAACCAGCTGGCGGAAGCCAGACCCAAAATAAAAGGAGAATATCACAGTCTGAGTGGAGGGTACAACATCTATCTACAGCTCTCAGTCTCCCAGGAGATCTATCTATTCAGCGATCCCCTTACCTCGATCAGCTGCCGATGGCCTAGCAGCTCCCGCAGATGACTCTGCAAAATAAAGGAGAAGAAAGAAACAGAAAACAATAATGGGGGTGAGAACTACCAGATAAACCAGCAGCCTCCCCTAGTGGGTAAAACCTCAACTCTGACGCACCCACTAGGACTACTAGAGGCAAAAAGGGGAAGTGGTAGATATAAAAGATGCTGAAACAGGAAAACTACCACTACTATGCTGTCAAAACTGTATGCATGCATCAGAAATAGTATCTGTCCAAATAAACCCAATCTAGTCACCAGTAACAACTGGTATTGCCTGCTCAGCGGAATCTGCACACATGGCTCGAAACCGCGGGATCGGCCCGCACGGCTCGCATCCCAACATAAAGCGGAATCTGCACACACGCTCGAAACCGCGGGATCGGCTCACACGGCTCGCATCCCAACATAAGTATCAGACCGGCACACACGGCTGGGTCCGAGAAAGCACACCTCCGGAGTGGCACTCGAGGGGAGCGACCCACACGAGTAAAATATCTCTGTCATCAGTATCACAAGTATCTCTGTAGCACATGTCTCAATATAGCAGGACTGGATCATGACTATGATCAAAGTGGGAAACTCCATCCACTATAGGAACCCAATCCCCAACTGATGCAATAAATAAACCAAACTCAACCCCAATCTGATGCAAGGATAAACATCTGGTCAACCGCCTACTGTCCGCGGTCACCGCAATACCCCACAAGTCCACAATCTAGCACAACCTTGGCTACACTATCCCAAACCCCTGCTCACACTTGAGCAACAACATCTGAATGCAAAGGACAACAATGAAACATGTTCAAATCCCAATATGATAGTGTAGCAATGAATAGTGGCCTTACCTGATGTCCGGGCATGCATGCAACTGTCTTTATTTTTAAAAGTTGTAAAATAGTGTCAAAGGTTTAAAACAATTGATTTACTGAATAAAAGTCATTTGCATGCGAGATCATAGCCTTTGTCTCAATCACAGTGTCCCAATATAAGTCATCATATCATTTGTGGGGTTATATTAAATTTTAGGGGAGTTTGTCCCAGCGGTCCTTGTCATTTGTCATATTAATTTGTCCCAATGGTTCTCATTGTCCTGTTAGTTGTCCTGTTAGTAGTCCTGTTAGTAGTCCTGTTAGTAGTCCTGTTAGTAGTCCCAATGGTTCTCATCAATTATCATGTTACTTTGTCCCAATTGTTCTCATTAATTGTCATATTTTAGGGGATTTCTAGTAATCCCAGTGAGCTTGTCAAAAATGAGGTAAGCAACAACCGCCCACCTCGAGCAGCTCAAACACACCCCAGGTAGTCTCCTGGTTGTCCACAGTCCTCAAATCCTGCAAATCAACGCTCCCGGTATAAATACAACTCCCAAAAAGTACAATATTTGCTGTTTTTCAGACAGCACGGAAAAGAGGAATTTTTCACCTCTAAAATGAGCTCCTAAAATCCCAGAAAAATCACGGTTGCGTTCCTCGCGAAGAGTAGATCAAAATCGACTCTTAAAACGCCTCGATCTGACGCTCCTACGTCAAGATAAAAATCGGAGAAGTCGGTGCTGTCCAAAAATTATCACAGTAAAAAGGGGGGTCAAAGAGGACCTAAAAACTGTGCCAAAAGTACGAAACGGAGCAAAATGATCAACACGGAAATCGAAGCCCTACCTCTTACGGTCGCGCTGTCGCAAAAATCGTCCAAAAATTCCACCTGGTTAGCCCGCAGTGAATTTTCGACGGAACTGCGACGGGAAATGGGCCTAAAAAGAAAATCGTCGCAGTGCGCCGCGTCGCAGATATCTCACTATCTGTAACTCCTAAATTCTGAGATTCTAGAGAGAGAAAGAGGAGAGAGAGAGGAACAACTTTCGTATTCAGAGTTTTCTCTGATTCTCTCTCTTGGCTCGCAAATCGAGGTGGAAAGAGAGGGGGTGAGGGGCTCTTATATAGTGGGCCAAAAGGGATATTCCCTCACGGAATCCAGATCCAAACACGAAACACCGAAACGGGCCAACCAGGAAGCGCCACGTGTCGCCCAAACAGGAAACAGCCGGTGCAGGGCCAATGGAAAGGCGCCACGTGTCCACGTGGTGCGTGTGTCTGCCCCGCGCTCCGGGTTTTCCGGAAGGTGTCGGCCAATAGGAGCTGCCACGTGTCACCATCCCACGGGCTTCTAGAAGCCGGCCCACCAATGAGAAGCTGCCACGTGGCAGCTGGAACCCTCGGTGCTCCCGGTGCACGCCTGGCCATGGACCGCGCACCCGAGCCCTGCCCGCGCCTGCCCGCGCCTGCCCGCGCCGCTTTCCTCCGCGCTCCGCCGCTGCCCCGCCGCTGCGCCGCTGCCCGCCGCCGTGCGCCGCCGCCCGCCGCCGCTCGCCGGCGGCCGCCGCCGGCCGGAACAGTAATTCCGGCCGGCGGTTACTGTTCCGGTGAACAGTACCAAAGCCGAAAAATAAAGCGAATATACCGTTTTGACCGTTTTCGCGCGCTGAGTCCGAATTCGCCGTCCGTTTCGCCAAATTCTCATCCGAAATTTTGCCGAAAGCTCCCGAAAATTCCCATTTGCTCCGATTTTCGCGCAGAGTCTATTTTAAATATCCAATTTCGATTCTACAAGCTCCATTGCACTGTACAAGCTCCCCGCAGTCACTGTTTAATGTTGCACAGTTCCTGCGGGAGTCCGGATCATCACATCCTCCCCCACTAAAAAGAGTTTCGTCCTCGAAACGAGACTCAACAACAATCCTCAGTCCGATGTCTCGAATAAGTAGGGGTGAGCATCCCTCATCTCCGACTCGAGCTCCCATGTAGCCTCGCGCTCGTCATGATTGCTCCATTGGATCTTTACATAGGGAATGGCCCGACTGCGCAATTCTTTTACCTCTCGATCCAGAATTCGCAGTGGGCGCTCCTCATACCTCAAATCCTCGCTGATCTCAAGCGGTGTGAAGTCGATGACGTGCGATGGGTCGAAGACATACTTCCTCAAAGTAGAGACATGAAATACATTATGGACACCAGCAAGCCTCGGAGGAAGTGCAAGTCGGTAGGCAACTGGCCCGATACGCTCCAATACCTCAAAGGGTCCAATATATCGGGGGCTAAGTTTTCCACGAATGCCGAACCTCCTGATTCCTTTGGACGGCGAGACTTTCAGGAATACATGATCACCAACCTGAAACTCTAAGTCTCGTCGCCCAACATCGGCATAACTCCTTTGTCGGCTTTGGGCGGTCTGAAGATGCTGTCGGATTACTCGGACCTTCTCTTCTGCCTCTATCAAGACATCTGGACCCAAGGTCCGCCTCTCGCCCACGTCACTCCAATAAAGCGGTGATCGACACTTGCGTCCATACAATGCTTCAAACGGAGCCATCTGAATGCTCGCTTGAAAGCTATTGTTGTACGCGAACTCGGCTAAAGATAAGTGTCGAATCCACCCTCCGCCGAAATCCAAGACGCAAGCCCTCAGCATGTCCTCCAGGATTTGTATCGTCCGCTCTGACTGCCCATCAGTCTGCGGATGAAAAGCTGTACTGAACCTGAGTTCAGTCCCCAAGGCTGTTTGCAAACTTTTCCAGAAATGCGAAACAAACCTCGGGTCTCTATCTGATACAATGGAGGCTGGTACTCCATGTAATCTCACTATCTCATCCAGATATAACTGGGCTAGTCGCTCAAGTGGCCACGTAGTCTGCATGGGCAGAAAGTGCGCTGACTTGGTAAGTCGATCCACGACTACCCAGATAGTGTCTGCTCCTCCCTGTGCCCTAGGAAGTCCGACCACGAAATCCATCGTAATGTGGTCCCATTTCCACTGGGGAATTGGGAGACTCTGTAACTTGCCAGCTGGCACTCGATGCTCAGCTTTCACCTGCTGACAAGTTAAACACTGAGCCACAAATCTCCCGATATCCCTTTTCATGCCATTCCACCAGAAGTGTGCCTTGAGGTCCTTATACATCTTAGTCCCACCAGGATGTAGGGTATAAGGTGTATAATGGGCCTCTCGCAATATCTGCTCTCGGATCTCCGCATCCGCTGGCACACATGCTCGGTTCCTGTACCTCAGTACTCCCGAGGCATCTACCGTAAAGTCCCCTGACTGATTACTCGGAATCTGATCTCTAATCCTGGTCAAGTGGGGGTCCTCACTCTGTTTCTCCTTGATCCTGTCCAGCAGAGTGGGCTGCACGACTAAAGATGTCAGTCTAGCAGAGACCCCAGGGGACACAACCTCTATCTCGAGCCGTCTCATCTCCTCTAATAGCGGTGCCTGGTCTGTGATCAACATAGACAAACTTTGCACCGCTCTCCTACTCAAGGCATCAGCGACCACATTAGCTTTGCCTGGGTGGTAGAGGATATCTACATCATAATCCTTTAATAGCTCTAACCACCTACGCTGCCTTAAATTCAGCTCCTTTTGCGTGAACAGGTATTTAGGCTCTTGTGGTCGGTGTAGATTTCACAGTGCTCTCCATATAGGTAATGACGCCAAAGCTTTAGTGCAAACACTACAGCAGCAAGCTCCAAGTCATGGGTAGGGTAATTCTTCTCGTAATCTTTGAGTTGCCTTGATGCATAAGCAATTACCCTCCCTTCTTGCATCAACACACAACCAAGTCCGCTGTGTGATGCGTCGCTGTAGATCACATATCCTTTCCCCATAACAGGGAGGGAAAGGATAGGAGCGGTCATCAGTCTATTCTTTAGCTCCTCAAAGCTCCTTTGACAGTCCTCACTCCAGATAAACTTCACTCCTTTACGCGTCAAGCGAGTGAGGGGTGTGGAAGCTTCGCAAAGCCTTCCACAAACCGACGGTAATACCCAGCTAAACCCATAAAGCTACGTACCTCAGAAACCGTCGTCGGTCGGGGCCAATCACGGACTGCCTCAATCTTTGCCGGGTCCACTGCCACACCTGCGGCAGAAATCACATGGCCCAAGAAGACTACCTCCCGAAGCCAAAACTCGCACTTTGCCAGCTTGGCATACAACTTCTTCTCTCGCAGAAGTTGCAGCACAATCCTCAAGTGCTCCTCATGCTCGGCATCACTTCGGGAGTAGAATCAAGATATCATCAATGAACACTACCACGAATCGATCCAAGTATGGTCGGAAGATCCGGTTCATTAAATCCATGAATGCGGCAGGGGCATTAGTTAGCCCAAAAGGCATAACTGTAAACTCATAATGCCCGTACCGTGATCTAAATGCCGTTTTCGGAATATCCTCGGCCTTCACCTTCAACTGGTGGTAACCGGATTGCAGATCTATCTTAGAGAAGACACAAGACCCTTGCAGCTGATCAAAAAGATCATCAATGCGCGGCAAAGGGTACTTGTTCTTGATGGTCACTTTATTTAATTCCCTATAGTCCACACAAAGTCGAAGTGACCCATCTTTCTTCTTCACGAATAGCACCGGCGCTCCCCAAGGCGACACACTCGGCCTAATAAAGCCCTTATCCATAAATCTTGGAGTTGCGCCTTAAGCTCTCGCAACTCAGCCGGTGCCATCCGATAAGGAGCCTTAGAGATTGGCGCAGTTCCTGGAACTACGTCAGTC
>CM054936.1:7436954-7446954 GCA_029168755.2 Tillandsia fasciculata
TTAGCTGGTTATTATCGTCGGTTTGTGGAAGGCTTTGCGAAGCTTTCCACACCCCTCACTCGGTTGACGCGAAAAGGGGTTAAGTTTATCTGGAGGAGGACTGCCAGAAGAGCTTCGAGGAGCTGAAGGACAGACTGATGACTGCTCCTATCCTTTCCCTCCCTGTTATGGGGAAAGGATATGTGATCTACAGTGACGCATACACAGTGGACTCGGTTTGTGTTGATGCAGGAGGGAGGGTAATTGCTTATGCATCGAGACAGCTCAAGGATTACGAGAAGAATTACCCTACCCATGACTTAGAGCTTGTGCTGTGGTGTTTGCACTGAAGCTCTGGCGCCATTACCTGTATGGAGAGCATTGTGAAATCTACACTGACCACAAGAGCTTAAAGTATCTGTTCACACAAAAGGAGCTAAATTGAGGTAGCGCAGGTGGTTAGAGCTACTAAAGGATTATGATGTAGACATCCTTTACCACCCGGGCAAGGATGTGGTCGCGATGCATGAGCAGGAGAGCAGTACAGAGTTTGTCTATGTTGATCACAGACCAGGCGCCACTATTAGAGGAGATGAGACGGCTCGAGATAGAGGTTGTGTCCGTGGGGTCTCTGCTAGACTGACGTCATTAGTCGTGCAAGCCCACTCTGCTGGACAGGATCGGGAGAGAAACAGAGTGAGGACCCCTACTTGACCAGGATTCGAGATCAGATTCCGAGTGATCCATCAGGGGACTTTTCAGTGATGCTGCGGGAGTACTGAGGTACAGGGACCGAGCATGTGTGCCAGTGGATGCTGAGATCAGAGAGCAGATATGGGAGAGAGGCCCATTATACACCTTATACCCTTCACCCTGGGGGGACTAAGATGTATAAGGACCTCAAGGCACACTTTTGGTGGAATGGCATGAAGAGGGATATCGGGAGATTTGTGGCCCAGTGTTTGACTTGTCAGCAAGTAAAAGCTGAGCATCGAGTGCCAGCTGGCAAGTTACAAAGTCTCCCAATCCCTGAGTGAAAATGGGACCACATTACGATGGACTTTGTGGTCGGATTGCCGAGGGCACAGGGCGGAGCAGACGCTATCTGGGTAGTTGTGGATCGACTTACCAAGTCAGCGCACTTCTTGCCTATGCAGACTACTTGGCCACTCGAGCGACTAGCCCAGTTATACCTTGATGAGATTGTGAGATTGCATGGAGTACCCGCCTCCATTGTGTCAGATAGAGATCCGAGGTTTGCCTCGCGTTTTTGGGGGAGTTTGCAGATCGCGATGGGGACTCAGCTCAGATTCAGTACAGCTTTTCACCCACAGACTGATGGGCAGTCAGAGCGGACTATACAGATCTTGGAGGACATGCTGAGGGCTTGCGTCTTGGATTTCGGCGGAGGTTGGATTCGGCACTTATCCTTGGTTGAGTTGCGTACAACAACAGCTTTCAAGCGAGCATACAGATGGCTCCGTTTGAAGCGTTGTATGGACGCAAGTGCCGATCACCACTTTATTGGAGTGACGTAGGAGAGAGACGGACCTTGGGGCCAGATATACTGCTGGAGGCAGAGGAGAAGGTCCGGGTGATTCGACAGCACTTCAGACCGCTCAGAGCCGACAGAGGAGCTATGCTGATGTCCGGCGATGAGATTAGAGTTTCAGGTTGGAGATCACGTATTTTGAAAGTCTCGCCGTCCAAGGGGATTAGGAGGTTCGGCATTCGTGGGAAACTCAGCCCCCGATACATTGGACACTTTGAGGTGTTGGAGCGTATCGGACCAGTTGCTTATCGACTTGCACTTCCCCCGAGACTTGCTGGTGTCCATGATGTTTTCATGTTTCTACTCTGAGGAGGTACGTCTTCGACCCGTCGCACGTCATCGACTTTGCACCTCTCGAGATCAGCGAGGATTTGAGATATGAGGAGCGCCCATGCGGGTTCTTGATCGGGAGGTGAAAGAAGTTGCGCAATCGGACCATCCCCTATGTGAAGATCCTCTGGAGCAATCATGATGAGCGCGAGGCGACGTGGGAGCTCGAGTCAGAGATGATGGAACCTACCCCTATTTTTTCGAGGCTCTGGATTGAGGTATGATTTTAGTTTCGAGGACGAAACTTTTGTTAGTGGGGGAGGATGTAGTGTCCCAGGTTCTCCTGTGGTTTTTCCCTTATTTCGGGGTGTAGAACACCTGTTAGTGGTGTGTGGGGCCCCAACATGTCAAAGTGATGTGTTGTTTGGACTCTAGAGAGGATTTGGGAGCAAGCCTGACCTTCGGCTGCCTTTGCCGAATTTAGGAGTGGAATCAGGCTGAACGAAGACCGTATTTGGATTCGGCGCAGAAAAAACGCTTGAAAACGGCTATTATTTGTATTTTTCGGAGTCCGGATGCCCAAAAAGGACCCCCCGAAGTTTTCTGCGCAAAATGGTGCATGGGGGAGCCGTGGACCAACCCTGGACACGTGGTGCCCTCTCATTGGCCGGCGCGCCACACTCGGTCCACAGACAGAAATGGCCGGCGGTGCACCGTGGACCAGGCGGGCCACGTGGCAGGCACCGTTGGGCCGGCGCAGCGCACGCGGTGCATAGACCGCGCGCGGGCAGCTGGGCAGGCCGGGCAGGTGAGGGGCAGCGGGCGCGGTGCACGGTGCACCGGGGCGCGCCACGTGGCGGCCCCGGGTGGGGGTGTACGTGCGCGCGGGCCCGCACCGCAGGTGCGCGCTGCGGCCGTACGCGCACGCGCTGCAGGCGTGCAAGCGGCGCGCAGGGCCGCCGGCGGCCGTGTCGGGGGGAAAGGGGGGGCACGTGGCGCCCCGCCATAGGCGGCGCCATCCCACCCCGCCGCCCGCACGGGGCACGTGGCCGCGCCCGGTTCGCCGGGGCGCGCTGTCCCTGTGCGGGGGGACACGTGTCGGGCGCCCAAGCGGGTCGGACCAAAATTTGGTCGACCGGGATCCGTGCGGGATGGGCCGTTCATGGGCCGAATACTGTGCGGCCGAAGCGGGCCCAAAAGATCCGGGCGCCCGAATCTTAGGACACATTGGGGATTTTCCCAATTGTTCTAATGGGCCTATAAATAGCCTCCTCCCCTCCTTTTTTTGCTTTTTTTCGAGAGTTAGAGAGAGATTGGGAGGGAGAGGTCTACAGAGAACTTGTTCCTCACAGATTTTTCTACTCGTGGTGCATTCCCAGATTTTCTGGAAGATCGACAGCGGCGATCCGGATTTTACAGTGTGCCTCCGTTTTCCCCCATTTCGGCCCGTTATCGTCGCATTTCAGTCCGAGGAGTCCCCTGCGCAGTACAGGAGTTCTTTTCGACGATTTCTTCGCCGTGTGTTCCTGAGAGGTAGGGCCTTTTTTTGTGTTGATGTTTTTTGGATTCCGCAAGTTTGGCATGGTTCCCGAGGTGATTTGACCCCCTATTTTGCTGTTTGGGCTTTTGGGCAGCGGCAACTTCGACGAATTGTTTCTCCGCGTAGGAATATCAGATTGAGGCGATTCAGGAGTCAATTTTGGGCTACTTTTCGCGAGGAACGTAACCATGATTTTTCTGGGATTTTAGGAGCTCGGGACAGAGGTGAAATTCCTCATTTTGCGTGCTGATTTTAAAAACAGCAAAAGCTGTTTTGGGATTTGTTGTTTTTACACCGTGTACACTTGTGTGTTGTTGTAGGATGCTGTTTCAGCTGACGGTGTGCTTTGAGGACAGCGGGCATTTTCTTGGAGTATGTGCACGCTTTTCGAGGTGGGTGGTTGCGTTTCCCTCTTTGTTGACTCGCGCACTAGGAGTAGTAGAGTTTCCAAATGTTAAATGTGACAGTTAACTCGTGATATTGGAACCTATTGTATCGGCCCCCTAAATTAATTTAGTAGCTTCTATGTGATAAATCTGGGACAAGAAAATTGGACAATTGCTATATCGTAAACCGCATGCAAATAAGTAACCAACAAATTTTTGTAAAAATAATTCTTCACGTGAAACCTTAGTCTCTTTTTCAAATGCTTTTAAAAGAACACTTGCATGCTTATTTGGAAACTGGTTAGGCCACTATTTTACTGCAGCACTATATTATGGGATTTAACTTAGGAGAAAACATGTTTCATGGTTATTCTTCTCTATCGATGCATGATGTTCGAATCGGATCGGGATTTTGAGATAGTATTGTCTGGGACAGTTTGGACTTGTCTTAGGGGATTGTGGGGCATAGTGGCAACCGCGGATGTTAGGGTCGACCAGATGTTTTTACCTTATCAGATTGGGGGTTATGGGTTCAGCGGTGACCGCAGATTTTGGGCGGTTGACCGGATGTTATTATTACATCAGATTGGGGATCGGGGTTGCATTAGTGGATGGAGTATTCCCACTTTGATCATGGTCATGATCCAGTCCTGCTATTGTGAGACATTGGTTACAGAGATGTTGATACAGAGATACTTTACTCGTGTGGGTCGCTCCCCCTCGAGTGCCACTCCGGAGTAGCTTTAGACCGTGTTGGGTTCGGTCATTCGGACAGTGGAGATACTGAGTTCATGAGATTGATGACAGAGCAGGCAGTGCCAGTTTTTACTGGTGTCTAGATTGGGTTTCTTGGGCTGTTAGCTTCATCGTCGCATGCATACAGTTATCTTTGGCATTGCATATTAGAGGCATTGTAGTAGCATTCCTTTCTCCGCAGCCTTTATAGCTTACTACTGTTTCCTCATTTTGCCTCTTTATTCCTAGTAGGTGCGTCAGCATTTGAGGTTTTTACCCACTAGGGGAGGCTACTGGTTTATCTAGTAGTTCTCACCCCCATTGTTGTTTCTGTCCCTTTCCCCCCTTTGTTTTGCAGAGTCGACTGTGGGAGCTGCTGGGCCTTCAGCGGCAGATCGAGGTAAGAGGATCGCCGACTAGCTAGATCGTCTACCCCGAGCGAGAGATTAGCTAGACTTTTACTGTACTCCCTTTTTGTATCTCAGACTACAGTAGTTTACTTTTGAGTCTGGCTTTGGCCAGCTAGTTGTATATTTATGGTGAGCTGGGAGTTTATTGTACTTTTATTTCAGCTTTTACTTCATTTCAGTCTGAGATTATTTGTAGTTCTTTCAGTTCAGCTCTGTTTGTGCTCTTTTATTGTATATTATATATCTGAGCAGGTTACCAGCGCTTCGTGTACATGAAAAATTCTGTGTGCACGGCAGATTTGTTGGCGAGCCCGGGTTCTGGTCTACACCCGGGGCGTGACATGCAGTAACTGAAGGCTAATCTGATCTCATCTCATGCAATACTAAATGCAAGAAACAATAGCTGTCTGTACAAGAGTAATGTCCAATCACACATGGTATATGTCCAGATATAATCAAGATATACTGATAAGCATGATAAATGTCCAAGATATACTGCAAGACATAGTAAATATCCGATAGCTAGCTAATGACCAATTAGGCATGGCAAATGTCCAAGATATACTGAGAAACATAGTAAATATCTGATAGCTAGCTAATGACCAATCAAGTATGGAGGTTATCCAGATGTAAACAGAATATACTGATACCCAATCAAGCACGGTAATATAAAATAGAAGCTGATAATGATGAATCAAAAGGAGAGGGCACAAGAATAGGATCTGGGCTACCACAAGCACAGGGGTCCGACCAATTACGATACCCTAGAGGGCCGAGATGATAAAGCCCGGACCGAAGATAAACCCACCTCAGTCTCGAAGTCTGCAGAACTACAGGGGTGCTGGCGCCAAACAGCTGGGCCCTGAACAATAAACTTTAATCAGCAAACGACTCACTCATACTCATCCCACTGTCACTATATAACCAGAATAGCTAAACAGCGGACTTTTACATTCGTAATTAACAAGTATTGTAATCGTTTTGTTAAATTAGTAAAACGATAAAATATGGCTCTAGATTCCTGTGTGTAGTCAGGATGGTACTCATAAACCACGAGATAGTTGTGTCGACCTTTGCATGTACCCTGTCGAAACTAGTAGATTTGTATTGTTGCATTGCGACTGATTGTCGCTATGAATATTTTGGACCCACACCTAGCTTGGTGGCCCGTCAAGTGTGCTATTCAAATCCTGAGTATACGAATAAGCTCGACATTAGGAAACACCCTTGTTAAGCTATAAAATTGGATGACGTGTCCAAACCAGGTATGTTAAGTTTTGTGAACGACAAAACCTAGCCTTTAAAAATTTGGGAAGTTAAAGGATTGGCCAGGTTCGTAGTCTGGTTAGCTATTGTCGGCGATTGTCTAGGGGCTTTCCAACATTGCTGCCCCGATGAATCGTCTACCAAGAAATTGAAAAATAGGAGGATTTTCCTAGGGAAAGCCCGACGGGTACCTTCGTAGCCATCGACTAAACTATTATAAACACTTCGTAAGTTTGATTCTAAGTTGTAAGTTTCGGGGATGAAACTTCTTTTAAGTTGTAAGTGATGTAAGACTTGTCAAAATTAAATGCAAAAAGAAATCTAAGTGGGTGTATACCGGTGTGAAAATTGCACAGTTTTTGGGACACGGTTCACCGACTTACAGATTCGAGACTGAGGTGGGTTTATCTTGATGATATGAATGTGACACCCCCGAAATGTGTATTAGTCCTATATATAAATGATATAATAGGACTAAATCTCTTAACCTGACTATAGCATTTTGGGTGGTAGCAAGGTCCAAGAGGTTAAGAGAGTTAAGCGTGCTGGAGCTAGAGTAGTTCTAGGATGGGTGACCCCTTGGGAAGTGGGTCGTCACAGTTGGTATCAGAGCCATTCACCAGCCGAAAATGTGAGATGAGTCTCGGTTGAGCCAGGGTTATATAGAGGGCAAAGCGAGGCTCCCCGGCTAATGACCGTTATGGGTGGAGTGCAACTCCCCACAAGATCGGCTAAGGCAAGCGAGACGAGTCTCACATCGCCTGGTGCTTGTGAGTGTCTTTGAGCCTGACGAGGACGTCAGGTCTTAAAGGGGGGAAGAATGTGACACCCCCAAAATGTATATTAGTCCTATATATAAATGATATAATAGGACTAAATCTCTTAACCCGGCTATAGCATTTTGGGTGGTAGTAAGGCCCAAGAGGTTAAGAGAGTTAAGCGTGCTGGAGCTAGAGTAGTTCTAGAATGGGTGACCTCTTAGGAAGTGGGGCGTCACAACCAATGACTTGATACTATTAATAGTATTCGAGCATATATATATATAGCAGAGCTTATATACTCTCAAAAGCACAAGACGAAATATGCTTGTGAATTTTTTACCATTGGATTTGTATTGGGATTTGTGCTATTTACTTTTTCTTTCTCTGTCTTTAGTTGACTTTACAAATGCACAAATCTCGATGCAAATCCAATGGTAAAAAATTCACAAGCATGTTTTGCCTTGTGCTTTTGAGAGTATATAATCCTACTATATATATATATATATATATATATATATATATATATATATATATATATAGATAAGAGAGAGAGAGAGAGAAGAGAGAGAGAGAGAGAGGAGAGAGTCGGCTACTATACTCTTATGAGTAATATCCTTTCGTACTCATAAATTTTTATCCCTTGAATGAAGTAATGTGCGGTTAGGATTATAATAATTCTTAGGATTTATACTATTTCGCCAACAACCTAGTAAACCCTAGGGGTACCACTATCATCCTAACCGAACATTGTTTTATCCAAGGGCGAAAAAGTTATGAGTACAAAGAGATTTATGCTCATAAGAGTATTGTAGCATATATATATATATACATATATATATATATATACATTATATAATATATATATACATATATATATATATATACATATATATATATATATATATATATATAATATATATATATACATATATATAATATATAGGATATGAGATAGAGAGAGAGAGAAGAGAGAGAGAGAGAGAGAGAGAGAGAGAGAGAAGAGAGAAAGAGAGAGAGAGAGAGAGCCGGCTACTATTATCTTATGAGTAATATCCTTTCGTACTCATAAATTTTTATCCCTTGAATGAAGTAATGTGCGGTTAGGATTATAATAATTCTTAGGATTTATACTATTTCGCCAACAACCTAGTAAACCCTAGGGGTACCACTATCATCCTAACCGCACATTGTTTTATCCAAGGGCGAAAAAGTTATGAGTACAAAGAGATTTATGCTCATAAGAGTATTGTAGCATATATATATATAATATTATATATAATATATATATATATATATATTATATATATATATATATATATTATGGCTAAATTAAAAAAACCCCCATCTAATATCCCGCTTTCCACTTACCCCGTGTCTTTTAAAAGCGACAACCGCCCCCTCGTAATTACCGAAATATGCATTTTACCCCCATGTCAGATATGAAAGTCCATCCATGAGCCTCTAATGGATGCATTTACCCTTTCCCCCCTGCCAGATATGAATTGGTTTCTACCAATTTGTTACAAGCAATTGGTCATTAGAGGCTCATGGATGGACTTTCATATCTGGCAGGGGGGTAGTTGCATATATTCGATAATTACGAGAGGCAGGTTGTCGACTTTTAAAAGACAGGAGGATAAAGTGGAAAAAGCGGGATATTAGAGGGGGATTTCTGTAATTTTAGCCTATATATATATATATATATATAATATATTATATATTATATATATTATATATATATATATATATAATTGAACTCCTATACTTTAGAAGTATCTAAGTCATCGGTGCTGTGATTTTAGCTCGTAAATGAAAGGATTTGCAATTAGGATGATAGTGAACCCCTTGAGTTTAGTCTGTGGTTGGTGGACTAGTATGATCTAAGAGATAAAATTAGTCAAAAAAATAGATCTAACGGTAGAAAACTTACAAACACTAATTTTTTGGTACTTTTACAAACATAGTGGCCTCTCTCTCTCTCTCTCTCTCTCTCTATCTCTCTCACTCTCTCTCTCTCTTAGATATATATATATATATATATATTTATATATATATATATATATATATATATATATATATATATCATATATATGAGCGAGAGAGAGAGAGAGAGAGTAGAGCTTATATACTTTTAAAAGCACAAGCCAAACTATGTTTATAAATTTTTTACCATTAGATTTGCGTTGAGATTTCTGCAATTGTAAAGTCAACTAAAGAGAGAAAAAGAAAGTACAATTGCATAAATCTCAATGCAAATCCAATAGTAAAAAATTCATAAGCATGGTTAGGCTTGTACTTTTAAAAGTATATAGCTCTACTATATATATATATATATATATATATATATATATATACATATATATATATAAAACACGGCTGCTATACTATTAAGAGCACAAAGTTATTGGTGCTATTATGTTTTTAATTCTTGGATGAAACGATATGTGATTAGGATGATAATGGACCCGTAGGATTTAGTCGGTGGTTGAAAAAATAGTATAATCTAAGAGATAAAAATGATCAAAAGAGTAAATTTAACGACGAAAAATTTGATAGCATTAAATCTAACGCCGAAAGTACAATTACACAAATCTCAATGCAAATTCAATAGTGAAAAATTCACAAGGATGGTTAAACTTGTACTTTTAAAAGTATATAGGCTCTACTATATATATATATATATATATATATATATATATATATATATATATAAAGTACGGCTGCTATACTATTAAAAGCATAAAGTTATTGGTGCTATTATGTTTTTGATTCTTGGATGAAACGATATGTGGTTAGGATGATAATGGATTCGTAGGATTTAGTGGGTGGTTGAAAAAATAGTATAATCTAAGAGATAAAAATGAACAAAGGAGTAAATCTAACGACGAAAAATTTGATAGCACTAAGTGCTTAGTATTATCAATAATATAGCAATCGGACTATATATAGAGAGAGAGTAGAGCTTAATACTTTCAAAAGTACAAGCTCATATACGCTTGTGAATTTTTCACCCTTAAATTTATATTGAAATTTGTATAATTATACTTTCTTTCTCTCTCTTTTTAAATGGTTTTACAATAACACGGATCTCAATACAAATT
>CM054936.1:7449454-7505142 GCA_029168755.2 Tillandsia fasciculata
TATATATTTGGGGGTCTCCATCCATTTTTATCCATCTATTTAAAAATATTGCCAAATAAAATAATGACAACGCCCGAATATATTCATCATATTTAGTCGTATCTTAAGGTCTCTTTTTTTGCTTTGGTAATATCAGATCCCTTAAAAAATAAAAAAAAAGTATTACAATATTTTTAGTCTTTTCAGTTCCTTCGATAGCGAGTGGTAGAATAAGAGAGATCATTCTAGAGGTTCCACATCATTCTAGAGAGATCATTCTAGTGGTTCCCACATCTTCTCCAATTATCTTTGTTCTAGAAGAATATGAGAAACTAGTGGGTAAGCTTTTGCTATATTAAAATTACAAAAAAAAGTGAAAGAAAAAAATGGAAAATAATTTGTTGTCTTTAATATTTTGGTGTGTGCGTATAATTATATATAATTAGGTTATTATATTATTAGTAATCTTATTACTGCTATTAAGTTTTTAAATCTTGAATGGAAGAATGTGCGGTTAAATAATGGTGAACTTTTAGAATTTAGTGAGTAGATGGTTGGTGAAATAATATGATTTAAAAGATAAAAAAAAAAAAAAGTAAAAATTAATAGATGAACGATTAAAAAATATAATAATACTAGATACTTGCGCTATCTATAGCATAATAGCCAGACTATATATATATATATATATATATATATATATATATATATATATCATATATATATATATAACTACACTACTATATTATTAATAGCACTAAGTCATTAAAACTATTAAATTTTTAATCTTTATATTAATAAATGTGTGGTTAACATGATATATAGTGGGCTCTCAGAGTTTAGTAGGTTGTTGAAAAAATTATATGATTTAACGGATTAAAATGATTAAAAAAATAAATCTAACGGTGAAAAATTTTGATAGCACAAAATATTTGATGTTATCAATATATATATATATATATATATATATATATATATATATATATATATATATATATATATATATATACACACACACACGTGTCATTTTAACTCATGCATTTTAAGGTTTACACAATTTTTTAAATTTTTAGTAAAAAAATTTGGTAACACAAGTAAAAAATTTAAAGCTCTTGAATAAATAAGATCTATAATGCATACGTATTTTAAAAATATATAAATAATATTGCTCATAATTATTTAGAAATTCAAAAAGTTGTAGTCCACGTCGCCAAACCAAAGCTCTTCCAGAATACCTGACCATTTCATTTAAGAAATCTAAAATCTTCTCCCTCAAGAAATCTAAAAGAATACATTTATAATAAAACTAGAGAGAGAGAGAGATAGATTTGTATATTTTTAAAAGCACGGAGATTTTTGTGTTTCTAAATTATTTTCGATATTGGAACTTCGGTATGGACGATTAGTTTAGTGGGTGGTTGGCGAAATAGTATGATTAAATCTAACAATAGAAAACTTACAGTATCTTGATATTTTTATAAGCACTATAATCGAACTATATATATATATATATATATATATATATATATATATATATATATATATATATATATATATGGCTAAATTACAGAAAACTTTCCTGTCATATTCCGCTTTTCCACTTTACCCCCTGTCATTAAAAAGTCGACAATCTGCCCCCTCGTAATTACCGAATTGTCTTTAGGGGGCAACGACGTTAACGGGAATGGTAAATTGACGAAAATGCCCTCCTTTTTTTTTTATTCCGATTTTTTTTTTTATTTTTATTATTCCGAAGTCTTTTTTTTTTTTTTTAAGGATATTTTTAAGGGTATTTGGGGTATATGAAATTATATTTTCAAAAAACTGACGGTCAACTGACGGTCAACTGACGGCGGGGGGTTATTGCACAATTCGCTAATTACGAGGGAGCAGATTGTCGACTTTTTAATGACAGAGAGGTAAAGTGGAAAAGTGGGATATGACAGGGAGATTTTCTGTAATTTAGCTATATATATATATATATATATATATATATATATATATATATATATATATATATATATATTAAAATTTATCATTTACTTAATTAATTTATAGAAATCAATTCAGAAATAGTCTTGACAATTATGACCAACTTATCAATTTAAATTAGACAATAAAAATATCGGCGAAAAAGTTATATATTGGGATTGTAATTTTGGATGGATGCAAAATTATTACAATTAGTTTACTGAATTTCGAATTATGGAACAATACTATAATAAAATTAGGTTATATGAACACATATTTGTGATACTTTTGTATAAGTGTCCTATTTATATATATCATCTATATTCAAAATTAAATTATAAAAATATATTTTTAAAATATATTATAAAAAAAATTTTGCTGTATATTCTAGCGACGATAAATATAATAATACTAATAATAATTATCGATAAAAATATATATACATATTAAGTTGAGGATGAAAAATTCCAAGAAATGTGGGACAGCTAGCTGGCTGCAATTTTCAAGGCCGCGTGCGTTTCCGTTATTCTAGAGCTGTCTGTATTTGTGTTTTTTTAAGCTCCACCTCGTTGTTTGTAGGAGCCACGGCACAAAAAGAAAGAGATGTAGAGATATGGAAAGAGAAACAAGGCCTATATAAGTTGAAAATTTTAGTGTTGCAAAATTGAGTATTTTGGGGAGCGTGAACGACTAATAAGGAGTTTATATTGTCATTATGGCACATAGAGAGACGAGGGAAAATGGAGTTGGTAGAGGCGGTTTTATAGGGGCGGTTGCTTCAACCGCAACTGCCGCTGCCGCCGCTACTGCTACCTTTGCCACCACCGTCAGGACCGGTAGCGGGCACGTAGTTACCGTATCCGACTTCATTTCGCAGTTAGGTACTTATCTCTCTTCTCTTTTCTCTCTTTCTCTCTCTCCATCAGCCAAATGCGCAACTAACTTAAAGGACTCTTTTATATATGTGATGTGATACTATATATTAGTATAAGTTCAATTATATATCAACTCTATTTCCTCTCTAGCTACGTATACCTAGATTATTCTTAACCAATCCCATTTAGGAAATCTTTGGTGTG
Organism: Tillandsia fasciculata; assembly: GCA_029168755.2. Taxonomy (NCBI): domain Eukaryota; kingdom Viridiplantae; phylum Streptophyta; class Magnoliopsida; order Poales; family Bromeliaceae; genus Tillandsia; species Tillandsia fasciculata. The sequence continues at coordinate 7,452,484 of CM054936.1, forward strand.
AGCCTTTCTCATCCATCTCTATCATAGCAATGAATCCTTATGATATATCGGACATTATCATGGAATTAAAGATCATATTACAATTAATACAAGTTAAATACTACCAGTTAGGGTGTGTGTTTGTTTTGCCCGTCTCCAGCTCAAAAGTTGCTCATCTTGTCGATCTGCTAGTGTGTGCGCTTGGAGTGACCGACGAAGTAATAGATCGGACACGAGGAGTTGTTGGAGGCGTACGGGCTCTGAGCACTGAGATTGCTATTTTAGCCTACGTTAAGGTCGAGATTGGGTGTACACTTATATATACCCCCCAACAAAACAAACACGAACACGCCCTTTCCTTTTCTTTAACTTTGGAAATTGCTTATAGAATTCTAGTTCTTGCTCTGCCTAGGACGGGAGAGAAGTTTAAACCAGCAAATTTTGTTAGGCTACTTATGGTTGTATACTTGCATATCTCACTAGACTAGTTTTAACATATCCAGCTCTCTATCTGTGACGTCCCACTTCCCAGAGGGTCACTCATTCTAGAACTACTCTAGCTCTAGCACGCTTAACTCTCATAACCTCTTAGATCTTGCTACCATCCAAAATGCTATAGCCGGGTTAAGAGATTTAGTCCTATTATATTATTTATATATAGGACTAATTCACATTTCGGGGATGTCACACTATCACCTGTCACTTGGAAGATAATTCGGAGAATCATTTGTTTTTACTAATTGTGTCATTGGATTGGTGATTGAGGTGCCGGTTCTGTTACCATCAATAATCAAGAAATCAATACTTGATTTTCAATTTTCTTGCACAATTTTAGTTTTCGATGTTGAATATAAATTTTAAAAATAATATTCTTTTACAGCTAAAGCTTTTAAGCGAATAAAAGTCTTTTCACATTATTTTAACAAAACATCATAATAGAAAATTCTGAATTGAATTTTATTAGACTGCTGATCTTATTTAATTTTCTCAAATTTAATTCAAATCTATATTTTTGGACCCTATTAAAAAATCATGAGGCAGGGGTGAGACAAATTAAGAGTTTAAACTTTTAAAAAATAACGACGGTTGGCCGCAAATTCGATGAATTAATGTTGTATTCAAACTATATCAACTGATTAAGAGTTTGATTGGATTTTCTTTTTATTTTTATTTTTATTTTTTTTTTTTTTTTTTTTTTTTTTTATGAATGATGTTGTCTAAAAAGACCTTTTTTAAGTAGCATTAATAATTAATACATTAGTAGTTGTTTGGAAAGCATGTGTGAAAAGGAGAAGTTTAATTCCTGAAGCCATAAATGTAGGTGTGAAACTTTTACTATGACCAAAATCTACAGTCAAATGTGGGTCCAAAAATGGGAGCTTTACTAATTAAGTTTCCAGCTGTGTTAAGCAAGCTTTCAATCTAGAGCTATACTATCTGTACATCTATTTTTGAATGTACATCTTATATTTCACTCATCTAAGAGTGGGGTGTAATTCACTGATCATTTGAAAGTGACAAATAAAATACATTCTATTCTTGGATGTACGGGATGTAAGGTGTACATCTAGCATTTACCTTCAATCTATACATGTTGTACAAGTCGTACTAATTTGATTAAAATATAACAATCTTATTACGGCTATAAAATTAAAAAAATATTTTTATACATGCATCTCCGCCCCCCCCCCCCCCCGTTTAGGTCTGACGTCCACTTCAGCATGCTTAGTCTGACGTCCACTACGGCTATAACATTCAGCATGATTAGTTTTTTATATGAGAACCTGTTTCCACTTCAGCATGCTTAAATGTACTAGCAATAATAACTTGTTGGGCCCAAACCACAGCCCAAAATGCTTAAGCCCAGTTATTATTACTAGTGTCCATGTGTCCATGTCTCATATAAACCCAATCACAATTCCGATGTGGGACTATTGGGGGCAGACTCTCCCCGTTTAGGTCTGACGTCCTCGTCAGCCTAAACACACAGACAGCAGCCCAAGAGCCCAAGAACACCAGGCGATGTGAAACTCGTCTCGCTAGTCCTGTTATCTAGACCCAAACTCAGCCGAGACTCGCTAGGCGATGTGAAACTCGTCTCGCTAGTCGTGTTATCTAGACCCAAACTCAGCCGAGACTCGCTGCACACTTCCGGCTGGTTATTGGCTCTGATACCAAATGTAACGACCCGGCCCACTAGCAATAATAACTTGTTGGGCCCAAACCACAGTCCAAAATGCTTAAGCCCAGTTATTATTACTAGTGTCCATATCTCATATAAACCCAATCACAATTCCATCCACATCCGATGTGGGACTATTGGGGGCATCAGAAGTAATTAAAACTTCGAACTTAGAATTTTAGATGTCATCCACTAAATTCTTTGTCACTTACACTAGGAACAGCTGATAACTCATTTTAGCTTGAAATAGCAAAAACTTCGTACTTGTCAAATATTAATTATATATGTTTTTCCGAATAGAAAAACAGTTATAAAACAATGCCAAGTAACACAAGCTCACTAACTTTAATCCAAATGCAGATGAAGCTGCGAAAAGCAGGCTCAATCGAATGAACGAAAGGTTGCGCCAGTTGGAACAGCAGATGGAAACCCTAGAAGCTCAGATCTGGAAAGCAAGTGACCCTTTCGATTCAGCTTAAATACCTCACTCTTCTTGCACACTGTAAATATTTATGTGACTTTTAGGCTAAAATCCCTTTTCTGAGTTGAGAATGTAGGTGCTTAACAATTAGAATTGTTATTGAGTTTTTCTTTTTTCTTTTTTCTTTGTTGCCATGTAAAATTATCTATTTGTACATATATCCCTGTGAATTAAATATATTGCACAATTGGTCTTTAAATCCCTTTTTTTTCCCTTTTTTTTTTCAAATACACTTTTGAGTATATTTTGATTTGGAAAAGCCTAAAAACAAAAAAGCAATTATACAGCAGCAAACAGCCAAAGGCTTTTTTAATAAAAAATCTTAACTTTTTAAAAATATAATTAATATATTATTAAGGCTTTTAAGATCAAATCCAATCCCACTTAATTGTCACTTTATTTCTTTTCTTACATTTTTTTAATTAGGTTGCATGATGCAGAATCATATTAAAAGAGAGTTTGGTTGAGTCATCTTTTATTTATTTAAATTAATTTTTGCATTAAGATTAATTGAGTCACTTAAATTTTATTTTATTTTCTAATTTTTGAAATTATTTTATTTGTTAGGTTGTTTTATTTATTTTTAAAAAATTTTTAGGATTTATCATATAGAATAAATTTCTAAAAATTAGGATTTAATTTAGGTTTGTTAAATGTGTTCGGATTAAAAAAAAATCTTTAAAATCGTGGGATTTGTTTTAGATTAGGATTATATATTGTCAGATATAAATATAGCCAATGTTTTGTAATTTGGAAAACTGGAGTTTATGTTTTGACTACAGTCAGGGTACGTATCTCCTTCTCCTTTACTCTTTCTCTGTTGTGTGCATCTGCAAAATTCTTTTTTCTAAAATTTTATTTTTTTCTTTTTTTTTTTTCTTTTTTCAATTTATTTGTTCTATCTTTTTTATTCTCTCTTAACTTTCCTTCTAATTCTTCTTCTAAATTCTTTTATTTAATTTTTAAAAATTAATTTAAAATTTATTAATTTTTTAAAATTAAAAAAATCTGAAAATTAATCTAATTTTTTTAAAAATTCTAAATTTAGTTTCATACTAATTTTTGGCTCATCACTAGTATTTATAGATTAGGATTTTTTTAAATTTATATTATATCAGTTTTGGTATCGGAGTCAAAAGTTCCTTGATAATGACGACGAACGCTAAATTCGCAGATAATATAGAGGGCCATCATTCTATTTCTTTTACTTTTTTTTTCTAAACTATTATAAGATTTGATGGTATTTCTTGTTGAATACAAATTAATCATCAATTTTCTTATAATTTTATTTAAAAATACTTGTTGAAAAATTAGATCTTTTCTTGTGTCTTATGAAGGCACTGATATTAAATTCAAATACATTAAATCCGGCATACTCACAATACAAGATGAATACAAAAGAAAAATTATATTCATCTTGGAGTGAGAGAGAGAGAGAGAGAGATCTGCTTCATGCCCAGTACTTTAATATTGTGATTATCATCACATAGAAAAACCCAAAGGGAAATAATTTGAAAAATTAAACTCACCAAGTAGATCCTTCTCAATTAATCATTATATAGCCACTGTTTCTTACCAGAAAATTTTGGAGTATAGCACAAAATAAATCTTAACAGGTGAGAAAAATGGACTAAAATAGCAAACTGCAATGGATTCTACAGCAAAACAAACAGCAGCAGAAGTGAAATATCAGGCATTCTCCTTCTTCCAAATGTTGAAGTTGAGTTCATTAGAACAGAAACTTACATTATCATGTAGAAATAGAAGTTACAAATTATACATTTATGATGTTGTAGATTAAAACAAAGAATAGCTAGTGAAGCAGAAGCAATTTGATTGATGATATTGAACACCAGAGTATAACTTGTTTAAGTACTTGTTCTTTGGCCCTTGTACAATCCTCTCTTGATAATAAAGCTCTCTGGTGGCTGATACTCTTCCAACCAAGTAACATGAGAGGACTTTATTCCCTCTATGGGAAAACCTTTGACAAGTAGAACAAAGAAAAGGAATCAGAAAGATTTTAAGTGAGTCAATCGACGATCGACCAATGGCAAGTTAGTTTGTCCCTAGTTGGCTTGGCGAGAACTTTTGCTGTAGCAGAAAGCAAAAACAAGCTTCCAAGCACCAAAAGCAAAAAACTCCATTTTCTGATTGAATAAAGCGATAGCATGCTACATTTCTTTCAAAAAAATAAAAAAGTTACTGGTCCTTCTTCGAATAGCACTACTGAGGTAGTACATCTGCAAAAGCTCTAGCTAGGCCAAGTAGACCCCAAAGAAAAGAAAAGTTATATACCTAGAGTATCTTTCTTCGAGCATTTTCTAAAATAAGAGCAATGCCGCCCATCTTCAGATGAGTAAGGAGGTGATAAAATGTCGAGGAGCGCACATGGTGTGATAGCTTTGAAAGAGCGGATGTTGCCGCCGCTCGTGGGGTGAAGAATTGTCGTCCGGCACGGTGCAAACATTTCGCCATCTATACAGACCTTCGCAGGTCTCGCTGCAAGTTTTACCAAAAATGTTAAAATCGAGAATAATGAGACATCTAGGACACTGTTTTCAAGTGTTTTCAAGTGTTCATCCAGAATTCAACCGTGTTTTCGAGTGTTCATTATTGCAGGAACCCAAAGTTCTCAAATGTTAGTTGATGTTACCTCTTTCTTGATAAAGATTTTACTATTTCATGTATAAATCAACCAGTGTTGATGGACATTATTCACAAATATTTAAGAATCACATCCAAGTTTCTTCGCGCGAGAGAGTATTTAGTACTCCTAATAAGTGAAATAAGTACATAAAGTAACTGAGATTCATAAAAATCACCTTTTGGATCTTCAATGTGATCAGCTATATCGATCCAATCATATGACTTGACAAGCAATGAACCATAAAGAAGCTTGCTCAGAACAGTCATTCTGGGATGATTATGAAGTGGAATAACAGCACGTGGCGGCACGCAAAATATCCCAATCTGCATACAAATTCAGATTTTGGATGCCCCCAGAACAAAAACAACCAGCAGTAAGTTCGAAATTTGCTACAAATGGTTAACGGTATACAACGGAATCATAAGACATACTGAGAAGCTTTTGCATTTATGTATATGTAAATATTTGATTGGCGGAAAATATTGGTTGCTACCGTTGCGCCCTTTCTTCCCATTTGGACCACTTTTCGAACGTTTCCAACCTTTTACTAGTTGTGCTTCTTGCTCAAGACCTACATCAGAAGGTTTGATCTCATCTGGAAAGTTCAGAGCAGCAAAAACTAGTTTAAATACAAACTAGAAATTCATAGTAGATTGATAAAAAATATACAAAATGAAGTTAACAAATTCATAGTAGATTGATAAAAAGAGAACGCTAATGAAACGAATCGGCTTTACTGTTAGACATGTCTCGAATTTTGGAATCGCAAGATTTTCTAATCCTATTCTGTTCAGATTATTCTATTGAGTTAAGTTTAGATTATGCCTAATTTTATTGAGATTATTTCTAGTTTTAGTGGATTTGTTTTTCTAGTTTTATTCCTTTAATTTAGGATGAGAGAATGCATGTGATATATTTTGAGACTAGGATTTTGTGAAAGAAGCATAACTTGTACTCCAGTTTGATTATAATGAAAATTTTCGCTCCGTCTTCGACCGTAGATATAGACAAGCGGTCGAATCACGTAAATATTTATGCGCTTTATTTTTCTTTTCTTTTCTCTTTCTTGATTCTTTTTTGGTATTTTTGCGGCTGACGAATTAGTTCTTGTGTGCTTAATTTTGTCGTAACAAACTGGTACCGAAGAAAATCTGGTATCGATATAAGTTGCGGATTTCTCCGGAATAGATTATGTTACTATGGTAGAGTATCTTCGCGATAGCTAACATCGATGACAAGGGATGGGCCGAAATTCAGTGGTAAATTAGTCTCAGATTGTGTCGAAGGAAAGGTCATGCATGTAGCAAAACAAGTGAACTAAACAAGACATGGGCAAAATTTTAAAGCGAATAGATTGTATCTATGACTTGAAAAGAAATATTACTTCTCATTTGAGACTAACAAATCACTAAGAAATACCATATGAAGGACTTGTAAGCGTAAAATTTACCTAGTATGTTCCGAACATGCTCAAGAGCTTGCGAAGATATCGGGCCATTCGGAGAGAATGATACTTTACAGGCATCATGAAGCCTTTGGATTGTGGTCATAGTGTCAGAAAACAAGCAGAGTGATTCAGCAACACAAAAAGCGCCCTGCCGCAGAGTCGATTCAACTAAAATAACATTCTACTAACCAAGCTTATAAACTGTTCAACTGTAGAAGTTCCACTCCTCCTGTACCTGTTCCCATCAGTGTGAGAAGAGTCAAACAAAATTTTATTTTTGTTTAGTGATCAATCACAATGAGAGATGTTGCTATGGTAACTAATATTTATATTGAGGGTATGGCGGAAATGAAACATAAATGTCTGAATTGTGCATGAAAATACAATACACAATGATGCGATAAATTACCACCCAAAATTGACAGTGATTGCTCTTAAAGATACATGGACAGAGGGGATCTGAAATTCAACCAAATATGTATTAACTGTTGGTGATGGTTACAGGCAAGTATGCTTTCCATTCTCCTATCCTTTATGAATCTGGGTATTAATTCAATTAAAAAAAAGAAGATGAAACTACTGTTCTCTGTCATTTTGATAGCAGAGAAGAAGATAGTTAAGTGGCAGAAAATGGAATAACAAAATAATTTCTGTTTGCATTTGCGCACTTGTTTTAGTATTTTGTGCATGTATATATATTACATATAAAAAGCATAGTTTAAAGATCCACACCATTAAATATGATTGAAACTATTTGAACAAACTGAGGCCTGCTTCATTTAGTTTTTTCAGAAATGAATTAACTTAGTTATGTGATGTAACTCAGTTTCAAATTAACTTGGAATCCAACTCTTAGCCAACTGCGCTAGGTATGACCGTGAGATTAAATGAAAATAAGAGCAGGAGCAGGATGGAATTCGAATTTGGAACCTCCTCCTTTGATACCATGTAAAATAACAGTTTATCTCTAAAAACTTAAGTCGACAGTAAACGTCATTTTATTATTACATACATTCAACAAGAAGAATCGTGACACGCAAACCAAGCATAAAGAAAGAAAAGAACTGATCGAAGTAGCAATCTAACTACCAGCCTCCAAGAAACTAGTAACCTTACAAGAACTTCCTCTTGTGATCAATACACAAAATCCACAGAGAAAAGCCACCACTTGGACTACTGCTCAGCAAATTATAGCAGAACAGAATATATATCTATATATATTGTTGGGAAAATCCGGTACTCGTCCCGGTACCAGATTCTGTGAATCCGCAACCCGCTTCGATACCGCAATCTGCTCTGATACCGCCTAAGGTTGGGATTCCACAGCGGAAACATCAAATCGAATTTTTACCATAAAACCGTCCTCTCAACAAAACTGGAATCAATACAACCACAAAGAGAAGAAAACCAATACAAAAAAAATATGCAGGTGAAATAAGATTTATTAACTAAGACAAGAATTACACCGATTACAGACTTCTCTTCTGCAATAGAGTAGCTTCAACCCTAGCCCTCCTCCTGAATCTCTCTGACTCTTCTCTCATCTTCTATAAACCTAGAAGACTATGGGTGCGGCTAAATTCTAGCCCCCACCACCTTCTTGGGTGTAACCACCACTATATGGGTGTGACTAAATTCTAGCCCCAGCACATCTATAGGTGTTACCACCACCGTGGGTGTGGATACCATTATATGGGTGTGGCTAAATTCTAGCTCCACCACCGTGGGTATATCCCTCTTAACACCACCATCAAATAACAGCACATATGCTATATTTATAGCTTACATAAAAAGCTATCCAAATCCTAGTCTAAATAAATTTCTATTCTAATTAATATTTAAATCTTAACAAATTTATATCTTTAAGATTTAAATATTAACCTTAATCCATCTAGAATTCAATTACAAATCTAATCAAATCCTAATATATATATATATATATATATATATATATATATATATATATTAAATCCAAAACACACCGCGTGCACTCAATAGAAATTAAGACAAAATAAAAGAAACATTCATTTTGACACAGAAGAGGTACCTCGGAGCAGCAGCGGCTGCAGGAGAGAAGAGAGGTACAGCTCCGTTAGTAGCTACGACGTAGTGTTAATTGAGAGTGGGTATGTGTGTTAATTAAGTTGGTTGCTAATTAATAGGGCTCGTACGTTGCAGGGACAGGAGAATCGTCTTGTCCCAAATCGACAGCAACACGAGTTAATTTCTCCTCTGTATGCTGCCTGTACATTTATCGATTAGGCGTAAATTCTACATCAAATATTATCATGTAACACCCAAATATTCTCAAATCGGATAGAATTAAAATTTTAATTAAAAATATATAAGACATAAAAGATTAATAATAATAATTAAGCTTAAATATTTTGGATCGTGGTTTGAATCAAATAAATTATAATTGCTAGTAGGTCGAATCGTTACAAATAATATCAAAGATGAATACCCGTCAAATTAAACAGACACGTTAATAATAATAATAATGAGCTTAAATATTTAGATCTGAGGTTTAGACTAAACAAATTATTATTGCTAACGGGTCGGATCGTCATATTTATAATACTAAATATTTTTTTAAAAAATTAAACACTTAGATCATATATTATTATTTTTTAAACAATAATAATAATAATAATAAATATTATTATTATTATTATTATTTTACTTATTATCTCTTTAGGTAATATAAAATTGGATTTTATTTTAAAATGTTAATACATGAGACGTACAGCTACACCTAGTACAAGCAGTAATTTCTCCCTCTTATGCATGAATCCAAATACGATCAAGTTTCACGTTTGTCAGTTACTATGTTGTCTTTTGAAGTTTGGCTTCATTAACATATTTTTCATGCTACGAAATATTATTCTTATATGCTGCTAATGTGTTTACACAGATGATATACAGAGAATATTGATTAGTTAATTACATTAGACTCTATTTGGATGTATAAATATTTTATTTTGAATTTACTTTTGATTATTTAAGAAGTTGTAGTATTTGATGAATAAAAATTAATTGTGATCAAACATCTAAAATGATATAACATATTTCACTTTTTAGTTATCTTATAAAATTATGGATGACAAGAATTCTCAAGAAGCCAAGAATTAAGATGCATCTTATTTGTTTTTAATTTTTTAAACACTATATATTTTATATAATTTAATATATTGGAGGAAAGACTTTTTTTTTTTTTTTTTTGGCCAGTTTACAAGACATCCACTTAATTAAGTAATAGATTGTCGGATTGTTAGTGCTAATTATTAATTTTAAAAATTCGAACAGTTATAAATTGTTGAAAATTTTAATTTATCTATTTTCTTTTGGTTTAATATAACAAATAAATAATTTAATTCAAAAATATTTGAATAATGATTTTATTTAAATTGCATGCAAGATTCAACAAAACACAATTATAAAAATAACAAGTTTAGATGAGGTCTGTGAGTCTAGATGTCCGAAGCACTGTATTAAAAGTAAGATTGTCCATCAACATGCGAGGCTCCGGCAACCACTCCTAGCGATACAACGGTCATTGTCCACCCCGTCGGTACGATTTTAGGATGGTATAGAACGAACCACTTCGGCTTTCAAAAATCCGGCAAGCACTACAACAAAATTAGGTTATAGAGACACATCATTGTGACACTTTTGTATAAGTGTCCTATCTATATTTTATCTATATCTAAAATTAGATTATAGGGACACATTTTTGGGACACATTACAATAATGTGTCGCTATACACCATAGCGACTGCACGTATAGCGACACTAATTGTAAGTGTCGGTATTTTTGCTAGCGATATTATTTTCAGATTTTAGAAACACTTAAAAGTGTCACTATAGCATAGTTTTGTTGTAGTGAAAAGAGTAAAATGCTATAGCTCAGTGTAGAAGAAGAAAATTCAAGTATTATTCTCAAACTAAACTTCAAGCACCCCTCTAATATATTAAACAAGAGCAAGCTGCCTCGTGCAGCCAGAGTGCAGGCAGGATCTAATGGCTATGTCTCGGATTAGACCTTACCGAGAAAACTCTTGGGAAGCATGTAGAGCTTTCCCACGACAAGATTAAGTCAATTAAAATAATAATAATAATAATAATAAAAGGTGAACTAAACCAAGACCGCGCACGCCACCGCCCACCCGACCCAGCTCGTGCCGTGCACTCGTGTGTTTTGGAAATGGCCTTACTCTCACATTCTCTCAAACAACTCACTTGAGAATAAGAGAGTAAATAAGATGCTACCACATATTATGGATTTTCAATGTGCAACTAAACATCACATATGGTGTCACGCTCCGGAGTCGAAACTGCGACCCGGACTCGCTAACAGATCCGCCGCCCATACGGGAAGCCCCGCATAGACGAAGCGTCAACCTGCAAAAGATAATACTACAACTATACAATATCAGAGCTACAAAATAAACTACTGAAATATAAAAATACAACTCTAAATAGTACAGATCTAAACCTCACAAAACATAAGTCTCTCAAAATAAAAACTCTCAAAAGTAACTATTTACAATAATCCAGCAGACTGTACTACAAAGCTCCAAAAATAGGGTACATCTACACACCAAGGACGGGTAGGGAACTAGCTCGCGACTCCCTTACCTCGATCAGCAGGTGCAGTAACAGGAGTAGGAACAGGGGTAGATGCCTCTGAAAAATCTGTCACCATAGAGGGTGTGAGAACTACACCGTCACGTAATTCTCAGTGGGTACCGTCTCCAAGACCAACGGTCTGCCCACTAAGTCTACTAGAGACATAAGATAACAGAAAAACTGAAATAATGAAAAGATAAGCTGGAAAGATATCTACAGCTATCATGCATCTATCTACAATGCTCAATGTGTGATACAGATGAAAATGATGCATCGACTCTAACCCAATATACTCAATCAACCCAATCACACTGATTGTCACATAGGGTCCAGTCAAACCTGCACCCACCTACTGCCATTACATCCACGGAGGACTGGACTTACGTAGGGCGTCCCACACGGACTGCGTCGACAAGTCGCGATAGCAAAGTAACAGGCCCATCTCCAGAGCGACACTCGAAGGGGCGCGACCCCACCGAGGAAAGTATCCGCGCATCTCTGTCGAGCTCAATATGGCTCATGCAGGGTATAGTTCAAATTCACGATCAATTAGATCGACAACAATAACCCAACCCACCTGGACGCGGGCGTCAGTACAGAGTCCAAAAGAGCTGAAATTTAACGTGCGTGATCCTCAGGTTCCCATGATTCCAACGCACCAAAAATTGTTAGAAAACTCCTTCCGGTCACTGAGATATAAGCCGAACATCTCGGTAAGCTCAAATCACCCAAAACAGTAACATCGTCGCGCATCAGTCCACAAAACAGGAAATTACCTCCTGTGAGATGCCCTCCAAAAATTCCAAAAAAATACGGTTGCAATTCTCGCAAAGTGTAGATGCGAAACGAGTCCTTAAACTCCCAGTTCTGACAACCGTAGCCCGAGAAAATGTAAGATTACTCCTCCGCTGTCCAGAAAAGTGTCGCAGAAAAAGGGGGTCTAAAGATACAACAAGAACTCCCATAAAAACTCAAAACAGAGAAGAGCAATGGTTACCAAAATCAAAGGCCTACCTATCATGAAAATGGTGCCGCAAAAATTGGCGAAAAACTCCAAGAACTCAGCTCGGGGAGCTCACAAACGAAGAGCTGACGGAAAAGACCGATGTCAACGAAACGTCGCAACTCGCGAGATCGGATTGGGAAAAATAGAAAAATATTAAACGATCTCTAAAAATCCTCCAAAACCCCAAAAAGTGTAGAAGACTCGAAGAAAAAACTCACTGTCGAAAACGGCTCCCAAAACGGATCTCAAAAAGCCCACAAAAGAAGCCCACAATGGCCTATTTATAGCTGAAATCCAAGAAGACTAAGCTTTTCGGGTCAAGGCTGAATTCAGGCGCCCGGATCCGAATCCGCCAGCGCCCGGACACGTGGCGGCCATCCAACGGCCCACGCCCAGCTCCCGAAGCGCCCGGATCGCGCCATGTGTCCCCCTGCGCGATCCACGGTGCAATCCACGCGCGCGGTCTTTGCGCCGGGTCTTCCGCGCCCGCCGCCCAGCCAATCAGAGGCTGCCACGTGGCAGCCCTTATCCAACCGCCCGCCGACAGCGCGATCCGCCCCGACCAATAGGGTGTTGCCACGTGGCACACCCTATCCGTTTGCCGCCCACGCCTGCCCACGCGCCTGCAAGCGCCTGCCCGCGGCCCTGCGCCTGCCCGCGACCGTGCCGCCGAACTCCGACATTGTCCGTCGCCTACTGGCGCTGCCCGGCCGGCCGAAGCAGTAACTTGAGTCCAAAAATCCGTTTTAGGGCATCCGGATCCCGAAAAATACAAGTAAATAGCCGATTTTTATCGTTTTCGCGCGCTAAATCCAAATACGATGTCCATTTTGCCAAATTCCACTTCTAAAATTCGTCGAAGGCATCCGGATAGGCAAACTTGATCCAAATTTTCACACTGGGTCTAATTCTGAGGTCTGATTTGCACGCAAACCATCTCCATCACACATCATAGGCCTCCAGAAGCCACTGATCACACCGCAAAACCACCGTGGAGATCCGGATCATCACATATGGCAAGCAAATCTCGGCCTCCCAGGTAAAGCCTATTGATATTGGGTCACCCAGAATGCCCAAAGGCCAAAGAATAAGTTTTAAATCACAAAAAATTAAATAAAATCTAACATTCCCCTACATAATTTAAAATTTCACAAAAAAAAAAGAAATTAAAACAAAAAATAAAATAACTTGAAGAGATACTAGATCTCTTATATTACGTATTCAGCGAAGATACTTTTTGAGTTTGAACCTTCACTTAGTGCTTGTCTATGTACATCCAGGGGCTTAATAGTGGACTACACCTTGAACCAAGGCCGGTGAATCAGATTTTCACAAACCGCACACATGGTACAGCCGAATCGATTCTATGCAGGTTAGCGCTTTTATGGTTGTGCGCTTATATCGCTTCATGTGTGTTTTAGAGAACCACCCTCTTCCCATAGTCGTGACCTCATGACTCCACACACATAATAGGTCCTCAAAAAAGGGTGTCTGCAAGGTCACACCCTACCTCATGGGTCTCGAAATCATTCAGGGTAAATGCAGATATACAATCACAATAAATACACACTGGTGCTAAAGATCGCTCCATCAGTGACAAATCATAAAGAAACTCTCTAATCCACTTAGTCTCTGCTATAGTAGTATCTAATGCTATGAGCTCAGATTCCATAGTACTCCTAACAATAAAAAATTGTTTAGTTGACTTTCAAAAAATAGCTGCTCCTTCTAGGATAAAAACAAATCCAATGGTAGACTTTGCGTCAGTTGTATCACTAATCCAATTAGCATCACTATATCCTTCTAATATCATAGGAAAATCATAATAATGCAAACCATAAAAAATAATGCCTTTTAAATATCTCAAAACTCTCTCTAAGGTATTCCAATGCTCTCTATTTGGATTATGGATATATCTTCTCAATCGGTTCACAGTATAAGCCAAATCAGGTCTAGCCTAATCTACTAGGTATCATAAAGATTCAATAATCTGAGCATATCTATTCTAATTTGTTGGATCACCTTTATTTTTCTTAATATGATTACTAGGATCATAAGGCGTCACTACAGATCTAGCATCAAAATATCCAAATTTTTTTAATAATTGTTCACTGTAGTGAGATTGGCTCATGTCAATTTCATTAGATTTTTTTAATAATTTTCATATTGGGAATTACATCTGCTTGCTCAAGATCTTTCATATCAAAATTTTCATTAAGTAATCTCTCGAGATCATTTATCACATTGATATTAGTTCCAATAATAAAATGTCATCAACAAATAAACACAAAATTACCATATGTCCATCATATTCCTTAGAATATACACATTCATCAGACATATTCATATGAAAACCATTGGTTACAAACAAAGAATCAAATTTCAAGTGCCACTACTTAGGAGCTTGCTTAAGTCCATATAAAAATTGTGTTAACTTGCACACTTTATTTTCATGCCCAAAAATAATAAATCCTTCAGGCTGTTTCATATAGATCTCTTCATCTAAATCACCATTTAGAAAAATTATTTTAACATCCATTTGATGAACAATCAAAATTATGGACAGAAACTAAAGCAATCAACACTCTAATAAAAGTAATCCTAGCAACAGGTGCATACACATCAAAATAATTTACACCACGCTTATGAAAAAATTCTTGTGCTACTAATCTAGCCTTATAATTCTCTACAGAACCATTAGGTCTCAACTTCTTCTTAAATATTCATCTACAACCTACAGGCTTACAATCAAAAGGTAAATCAAACAACTACCAAATATGATTATGTAAAATAGATTGCATCTCCAAATTAATAGTCTCTTTCCAAAAATCTATAGACATCAAAACTTGGTCAAAAGTCAAAGGAGTGTCTTCTACATGCAGGACACAAAAATCATCTCCAATAATTTTCTCAACTTTAGGACGCTTATTTTTCCTAGGTTCAATCTCTTCTATAGGTTTACTAGTTCTAGGTCTACTAGAGCTATCTATAGGCTTAGCTGGAATTGATTTATCTACTCTAATCCTAAAAGAAAAAATATTCTTAAAGTACATTGCATCTCTAATTTCAATGATAGTATTATTAGAAATGCCACTAATCTCATAATTCACCACTAAAATTTGTTGGCATTATTATTTAAAGTATAACTTAAGAAAATTGTATCTACTGTCGTTCATCCAATCTTTCTTTTCTTGTTCTCAAGTATCTTAATCTTAGCAAGGCACTCCCACACTTTAAAATAGCTAAGATTAGACGTCGTACCTTTCTAAAGTTCATAAGTGTAATACTCATGAAATTTAAATTTGAAAATTCAAATAAAAATTGAATTTTTGGATTTTCTTTAATTCAAAATTTTAGAATTTCGGAGGTATACCTGAAGAAACAGCTAATGTGACCTAACGAAATCCAAACGCAACAAAATGAAATCGCTACTTGACTGGTCTCGTCGAGCTAAACAATGTGGAGACGTCCATTTTCAATTTCGACGAGCCAAAAGTATAGAAAAATGTGAAAAATATTATTTTTACAACATATTTATGCAAAATGTCTAGTATTTTAGGGGGATCCTCAAACTTTAGGAAGCCACCAAAGCACCCCCGATCTCAGGGACAGGCTAGGACTGCACTATCAGACAACCAGCAACGGGGCCTACGACCCTGCATCTTCTACAGGGGATCTAAGTCATTCATCGCCTTCTGTTGGATCTTATAAGACTCCCAAAGAGTTTCAGGCCTTCTCGTTTGGTCTGGAAACCGAAAAAGAGAACCCTAGATCTGGTTTCTTAATCTTGGCCGAGCTTCACCGTCTGCCGCAGCCACCGCCGCTGCTTCCCGCCGTCGGCCAACTACCTGGCTAGCTTCCCCTTGACCAGAGCAACTCTTATGTGTCCTTGCATCAGCCCCTAGGCCGCCGGATCATTCTCTCTGCATCCTTACCCTAGGTGCGGCCTTGGTTCCCTTCTCCGGCCATCCGTCGTCCTGGGCTGCTGGCACCAGACTTGATGGAGTCCCTGCCGCTTCCATCGACCCCAAGCCATTGCTGGTTGCCTTAGTTCTCCAACTGATCCCAAATTCTTGCAAGCTCAGCCAACCCGAGTTCTAGGTGGATTATTTTTGGCCGAGGTTGCTCCGACCAGCTTTCCGGCGACTCCGCAACCATACTGAGGTGAGCCCTCGATTCTATGTACCTCTCTGAGCATGATGCTCACTTCAAGTTGCAAGGTTATTGGTTGGTTGTGCATAGTTTACAACTTAGCTTTCTAATGACTAATGTAGGTTGATCCCTAGCCTTTCTCAGACTCCGGGACACCCTCGAACAATGAGCAGGAGTTCCAGTAAGTCGAGGCCCATATGCTAATACTCTTGGATCAATCCGAAAGTCGTCGGATTAAGGTAACAAGCCAAAACACCTTTAATTATAGGTTTTTATGCAATTTCTTGAAAGCTTAGGGGCCTAGATGTAATTGTAGACACTTGGGCTGCCTCGGGCAGCGTGCATGCGACCTCTAAACTTTTCGTTTAAGGTCTAGAGGTTTTCATTAAGCAGAACTTGCTTTACAAGTCCTAAATAGGCAAAATTGCCGGTTTATCGTCATTTTTGCCTAAAACGTGCGATCCGAGCAAATTGGTTGATTATTCATGAGCGCCAAGTGTACCTGGCTATTCCCGACGCTGTCCTGGTCAATCTAGTAACTTTGGTTTCGCGTTGGGGATTTCCGAAGCCGTTATCGACAATTTCAAACGTTTTACGGTATTTTTGGCACTGTTCGAGTCTATAACTACACAAAGTTAATTGTTGCTGCCTGAATACTTGAAACGAGGCATTCCGGGGTAGCAGGTTAAGTTCAGTAATTTATATGCACTGTTCGGACCATCAGTGGTCAATCGACAGATTACCAAAAATTTCGGCAAATTCCAGGACTTAAGTTTAAGTCCATAGTTTAGTTATTATGCATAGTGTGAGTTAGTGGGTCGGGTTTGTGAGAGTCTATGACTAACCTATGTTTTTGCCCGAGCAGTCAGGAGCCTGCACGTGAGTTGAGCTGCGGATACCAAGATCGCCTACACTGAGGTGGGTACTCCGATCCAAGCATCAGCATAGTATCACCTCACTAGGTACCGCACTCGGTCAGACCCTATGATCTTGCTAGCCCTGCTCTTCATTTCATATAGCTTTTGAGTTCCGTATTACTTAGCTATTATCATATTGACTTATGTCATGTGTGATTGGCCATTACTTAGCCATATTTTACAGTTCTGAGTATTTTATTATCTCCCTATCATTGTATTCCATGATAGAATAGAAGATCAGTCATTATGATACATCATAAGATGATATTACTACAGCATGAGATGATATTATAGTTGTTTGCATCTCGTTTGGGAGTTCCCGACTTATTGCCGATTGTTAGTCTTTTGACCACGAGTTTGAGCATCAGCATTATGATCGCCGCAACACCAGTTGTTCATTCACGTGCACCAGCGGATTAGCTACCCGTGGTAGTGTTCTGTAACGATAGAGTGGTCTTTTTGACCTGTGAGTTCCATATAGCACCGAGTAGGTGTAGGGTTATTTGACGGCCAGACATGTGCCAAACAGTGGTATTGGCCTGAGGTCCTTGTGATCGGTATTGGCTTGATTGGGTACTCTGGTTCCAGCATTGATGCATTGTTATTTTACAGCATTGTTATTCATATTGACATGTTAGTTACAGTATGTTTCAGATACATGATTATCAGTACCCTTTTATACAGCACCATGATTGTTGTACATGCCATTTACATGCTTTTATATTTGCCTACTGCTTTACCGTTGATTATTGTATACCAATAGGTATGGCTTGCTGTTCCCCGGCTCATTGTTCCATGATTGTACTTTATATACTTGCCTATTCGTGCATGTATATGGGAGACTCTGTTCGTGTGGACAGGGAATCTCTTAAGCATGTGGCGGATCTGCCCACGCTCTGGGGATTCTGTGTTTTCAACTCTGATTTTATATATATATAAAAAAAATTAGACCGCTTTTAAGATCCCAAGGCGTGACAATAAGGAAAGACAAAAAATCTCTTGGGGGGGATTTCATTGAGAATTATATATGCAGAAATTAAGGCATCCCCCCACAAGTACTCGGGCGCACATAAACTAATAATCATAGAGTTCACCATATCCATCAAAGTCCTATTCTTTCGTTCAATTACTCCATTCGATTGAGGTGTATAGGGAGCAATCACTTAATGTATAACTAGTGTAGTAACCCGCGCGATGCGACGGATAGATAATAGAAAAAAAAAATAAAAAATGTTAAAAAGATATATTTTTACAAAATTTTAAATAAATATATAAGAATGAAAAATGTTTATATCAAATTAATAATAAATTAATCCAAATGTATAACCAATATATATGTATAAACTTAACGGTTCATAAACAAATAAAGATATTACATATTTTTACCATTGAGAGAGAGGACGAAACCTAAAGCGCGAGTTATCGAAAGACCATTTTTGTCTCGCTCTCCATTGCCATGAGCCTTATCTGGCCTAAGCGTCCTATATTACTCCATTAGATCCCCGCAGCATTTGAGGAGGCGGTGGAACAACCCCTCGCATTGCACCCTCAACGCACTCCGTTTTAAAGCGAGGAGGGTCGGGTTGAATCGGGTTGGCGTGGATTAAGGTTTGGAAAACTTGCTTGCTCTTTCCCTAAGTTCTGGATTTGAAAGGAACAAAATTATAAGGTGAGTCCCACCTCCATTGAATAAAGAGGAGGGTAGTGGAAAAGCCATGGCGTTTCATCAAAAAGGAATTGATGAGGGTGAAGTAGGGCAAAAGTTATGAGATAATTAAAAAGCATATTGATTATATATAGGAGTTGAATAGAGAGGAGGGAAAAGAAAAAAAAAAAAGAGGAGGGGAAAGGAAAAGTCGTATCCGTTTAATAGAGATGAGGGGAGAGGAAAAGCCATGACGTTCATCAAATAAGAGTTGGTGAGGACGAAGAAAAAATTGCCACGTGGCAAAAAATATTGAGAATTCATAGATTTGTATAAATTCCAGACTCTTGAAATATATTTACCATCTCGATCTGATCTCAGAATCTTAATCTTCTTATCTAACTGATTCTTCACCTCAGCCTTATAAATATTGAATTTACTCAAAACCTCATCTTTAGACTTAATCAAGTAAATATAACAATATTTAAAATGATCATCTATAAAAGTTACAAAACACTTATTTCCATCTCTACTAGGTCTACATCCATCACACACATCACTATGCACTAGTTCCAAAAGATCACAATATCTATTTACTGATCTAAAAGATTTTCTGGGCTCCTTAATTTGCAGATAAATTTCACATCTATGATAAGGTGAAACAAATTTAGGGATCAAATCAAGATTCCTCAACAGATTTAGGATCAAATCAAGATTCGTCAATCTTTTAAGCTAAATATTAGAAGAAACAACATTCAAAATAGAAATAAGGGCACTTTTAGTACTAGAATGAGAAGTTATAGAAAGTTTAAACAAACTATGACTCAAAAAATTCTTCTCTACAAAATTCACACTCTTGGTAATCACTATCCTATTACATTCAAAAACTAATTTTAAATCTTGTTGAACTAAAAGATACTAATCAAATTCTTTCTAATATCGGGAATATGATACACCCGTGCAAGATAAGGGTCTTCCAAGAGGTCAGCTTCAAATCCATTCGACCGGTCCCAAGCATGCAAGAAGAAGTTGTATTTCCCACGTTCACCAATCCTCCACTTGAGTCCTGATAAGTAGAAAATCAGGTGCGGTCAAAACAAGTATGAATATTTGGCATATTTTTCAAATGAGTGCAACATATGCCAGATGTGTTATGACATAGGAAAATAATTTAATGATTAGAAGTTATTTTTTATCTTATGAATTATAATAATTATCTTGTGATTAATGGGTTTTCATCAATTAAATATGACCACACATACAGTCTATCTCCTATAAAATTTAATTCAATAAATATGATTTATGACATCAAATGGTTAAAGTTAAGGCATGTAGAATTTTATTCCCTGGAGACTTTTTTCTCAAAAAGTACTTGCTTGTTCCTACATATGTGCCCTTTGCTGGGGGTGCAACTGGGCCATACCGGGCGATACAGTCCACATTCACATGAGCTGAAACGGGCCGGAGGCTGACTCTGGGTCGGAACTTTTGGATCCGAGCCTGGATCGCCTCTTTGTTTTTTTTTATTTATTAAATTTGTTTAAAGATATATAAAATATTTTAAAATAAGAAATCAAAATACTTTTTTTAAAACTGAAATCAAGGTAAATAAAATTACAACTTTTTTTAAAAAAAAATTATAAAATCAATAGTATTTTATTTTTAAAAAAATTATAAAATTTTAAATTTTAAATATTGTTTGGACCAAAATACTCTATCAAGCGGGCAAGCCGATGGTCAAACTTCCAACTTCCAACTTCCAACTTCCAATCCCGGTCCAAGGGTAAGAAGGGTCTCCCACCTCTCACTCCATTTTTTTTTTGTGGGATCGGTGAGGATTCAAGGTGGATTAATTTTAATTTTATTTTGAATTTTCAGTTATCGCTCCATTAAAGGCGGCATCGGAACAAGATGCGGATCGAATGAAAAAAGGAATCTCCTGTCTATTAACTTAATAAATTAGGACTAATTTGAAATATATTATATATTTTTATATTTTTTATTTTTATTTACCGTTTTATTCGGAACAGATCGGACGGAAGCTCCACCAACCTGAATCCATATGCATCCCTACCCAAGACTTGACCTAGCTTTTGGTAGGCCTACACCTCTTGGCCCGACACAGCTAGGCCTATTTTGGATCGAGACGACGAGATAGAAAGAAGGCCTAGCATGGCGTGAGTACAAGGTCAAGTCGGACAGGCATGAGTACTACAAGACGGAATCTCCTGTCTATTAACTTAATAAATTAGGACGAATTTGAAACATATTATATATTTTTATATTTTTTATTTTTATTTACCATTTTATTCGGAACAGATCGGACGGAAGCTCCACCAACCCGAATCCATATGCATCCCTACCCCAAGACTTGACCTAGCTTTTGGGTAGGCCTACACCTCTTGGCCCGACACAGCTAGGCCTATTTTGGGCCGAGACGACGAGATTGAAAGAAGGCCTAGCATGGCGTGAGTACAAGGTCAAGTCAGACAGGCATGAGTACTACAGGACCTATGCCATATCTCGGCCTGGCCCAAGATGGTGCCGAGCCTATCCCGTTTTACACCCCTAAGGGTAGGAGTGGCAATCCAGCTCGCTGTTCGCGAGCCAGTTCGTGTTCGGCTCGAAATGAGCTCGAGATCGAATCGCTTATTTAGTAAATGAGCCGAACACGAGCCGAATTTTTCAACTCGTTTAATAAACGAGCCGAATACGAGTTGGGGTCAGCTCGCTCGTGCTCGGCTCGATAACCGCTCGAATATATATATATATATATATATATATATATATATATATATATATATATATATATATATATATATATATATATATATATATATATATATATTAGTATTTAGATTTTAGGCTATTAATTTTTTGTGAATTTTAATTATTAGATTAAAATTTTAATTTTTTATTTTTTTTTAAACTTTACACCTAATAGTATGAATGAAAATTAAACTTATTGTTCGCGAGCCAGTTCGTGCCAAACACGAGCCGAATTTTTCAGCTCGATATTTAAACGAGCCAGCTCGTGTTCGGCTCATTTATTAAACGAGCCGAACACGAGCCGATTCCAGGTCACTCGTGTTCGACTCGTTGACACCCCTACCTAAGGGTGCTTAGCAGCCAAACTATAGGCAGATGGCACAAGAGAAACAGAAACATTTTATCATGCTTAAGGTTGTAAGAAGTAAAATTTTCTTCTATATTAGTCGACCATAAATTATCATGCACCTTTTGTTATCCATAGGAATGTGCATGTTATGTTATTAGTATGATTGGAAATTTTGAAAGAATTTAGTTCTGAACTTTTTTCTTTTCAAATTTGATATTAGCTTGAGTAAATCAATGATTAATACAATTAAAAATAATATAAAAAAAGTATATATGCTAACTAGAAACCAAATATTACCATATTTCAAAGGTGACCTCTTAACTTTTATCAAACTTTCACTTCGTGTTCTATTTCTTTTAAGTTAGTAGGTAAACTTTAATTTAACACTGTAATTTAGAGTATTTTTATTTTGTCATCTTGTAGCTCAATAGCACATTTTTACTTTGCCACTTTATAATTTAAAAAATTATATTTTATTATTTTGTAGATTTATTTTTGTTTTATTATAAACATCTATCGTTGAATAAAATACTGCAATTTTATTTTTTACTAAACTATCATATTTGATGGCATATATTTTTTTGTGAAACAAAAAAAAGAAAATCAAAAGATAGTTAAACATATCTTTTTAAAAAATTGGATGAAAAAGTAAAAATGTACCGTAGAGGTCAAATTAAAGTTTTCTCAAAATAAATTTAACTCTATAAATTTTTATAAACATATCATATTAGTCCATTTTGTCATCTTACATTGATTTTATAGATAAAAAAGTAATATGAATGCGCGATAAGTAATTTTTGAATTCAAATATGTATAAAATTTTAATTAAAACTTATCATTTAACAAGACAGATCATTAAATATTTCAAAATAAAATTTACTTTAACAACAACCTTTTTTTTTTTTGTGGAAAAAGACTTACTAGTACTAAGTTTCTTACCAAAAAGAACTCACTTAGTATTTATATTTTGTCTTTCTTAAATGTGCTTAACATCAAAAGATGAATAGACTAATTTGACAAATTATTAAAAATAAAAATTATTATTGTTAAAGGATATTTTGACATTGTTATAACAAGTGGCCATTGGTAGTGGCATCTAATGCTTACAGCTAATTATAACATGGTGCGATTTCTTTTTTTGAGATTTTTTAATTTTTTTTCTTTTTTATATCTACCATCTCTTTTTCTATTTTTCCACTCGACGTCCCTTTATTTTTTTTTCGTTGAGCAGTTTTTTTTTTTTTTTTCTCTTAAAAGCTATATTTATTCTTCCAAATGATCCTTTGTCTCCCGCTGTATTTACTCTTTTTTTTTAGTTTCATCTACCGTCCTTAAGAGATTAGATTAGATAAATGGGAGAGCATGAAGGGCTCAACAATGTTATCCTAGAAGTGGTGGAATGTTTACAACTATCCTACCCGACGTCCCTTTATTTTCTTCTTTGAGCCCCTTTTTTTTTTTTTCTTCTCTTAAAAGCTACATTTACTCTTCCAAATGACCCTTTGCCTCTTGCTATATTTACTCTCTTTTTTTTTTTGGCCCTTCGTCTACCGTCCTCAAGAGGTTAGGTCGAATAGATAGGAGGGCACGGGAGCTCAATATTGTTATCCTAGAAGTGGTAGAACATCTATAACTATGAGAACTGTGAAAAAATGTATAACGACGTTATCATTATAAATTTTAAGCGGTGGAACGATAACACTATAGGCTCAACAATGTTACCGAAAATTGTTCATACTTCTTGATGTTATATTTATATCTTGCTTGAATTATAAACTATTCTAACTTTGTTTATGCATGTATTTCTATCTGTTGTCATTGATTCAAGAATTAAATGATGTAGGATTTAATCGATTGAACCAATTACGAATAAGATAAAGCCACGTGGCAGCCTCTTCTTCCCTCCCATTTTTTTCTCTCTCTTTTCTTCCCTCATGATCTTATCCTTTCTCTCTTCCCCTATCCAATCTTATCCGCTCTCTCTCTCTCACTCGTCTTCTCTCTCTTCCCTTCTTCGATCTTATTCTCTCTTTCCCCCCCTTCATCCCCGATTGATCTTATCATTTCTCTCTTTCCTCCCCCTTCCCTGCCCCTCTATCAATCTTATCTTCTCTTTCTCTCTCTCTCTCTCTCTCTCTCTTTCTCTCTCTATCTCTTTCTCTCTCTGCTTCTCTCGCTTGGATGGCCCGCATAAAGGAGGGGAAGGGATCGGGAGCTCAACAATATTACCGTAAATTGTTCATACTTCTTGGTGCTCTATTCATACTTTGCTTGAATTATAAACTATTCTAAGAATGTTCAAACTTTGTTTATGCATGTATTTCTATCCGTCTTCATTGATTCAAGCGTTAAATGATGATTGCGTATAGTATGCTTTAGTTTCTTTTTTCTTAAATCTGTGCTCTTCTTATTTTCTTCTTCCTTTTAAAGTATTGCGGCTTTTACTTATGTTTTGACTTTTACTATTTAGAATTATTTTTATATTTATTCTTTAGCTAAGATAGAATTTTCACTTCAACAATATCTATCCTTACATTACACTAGTACAATCTATTATTTGACGATTTCTGAAAGTCACGTGGCAGCCTCTCCTTCCCTCCCCTTTCTCTTTCTATCTTTTCTTCCCTCCTGATCTTGTCTTCTTTCTCTTTCGCTATCAAATCTTATCCTCTCTCTCGCTCGCTCATCTCCTCTCTCTTCCCTTCTTCGATCTTATTCTCTCTCTCTCTCCCTCCCTTCCTCCCCGATTGATTTTATCCTTTCTCTCTTTCCTCCCCTCTCTCTCCCCATCAATCAATCTTATCCCCCCCCCCCCCCCCCCCCCCCCCCCCCTATCTCTCTCCCTCTCTCTCTCTCCACCTCTCTCGCTTGGATGGCCCATGTAGAGGAAAGGAAGGAATCGGGAGCTCTTGATTCAGAGCAATGATAGGTGAGACAAATGAGGATGAAATATTTTTCATTTTCTAATTCATCCGCGTATACTTTTTCTTATTTTTAGCACTACTTATTTAACTTTTTTTTTTTTTGCGTCGATGGTTGGCTGAAAAAAAAAAAAAAAAAAAAAAAAAAAAAAAAAAAGACAACAAGGTATTAGAGGTTTGAGAGGCTTGCTTACAACCAACTACTCGAAAATATTTTTTTTGGTCTACACGGAATGTATTCAATTGTTTGTGAAAATCCTTCTATGTGGCTTTAGCGTTAGTTTTTTTTTTTTTTTTTTTTTTTTTTTTTTTGTCAAGATTTCCACACACCGACGATTAAATGATTATTCTGTTGAATATTAGTTGAATTTTACTATTGCATGCTGTTGTAACATTTTATTATTAAATGAATTATTAATTTCATTTAACCTATGCAACTAGTGATTTACTCTTCCATTCATGATAGCTTTTCAAGTTAAGTTTTGAACTTGCAAATTAAAGAACTAACGTATACTACTTAACATTACTTTAACCTTTAAACTATGTTAATTATGTTGTAACCTATAGGCTTTACAAGCCTATAGAAAGAGAGCTTGTCTACTCTTTTAAGACTATCACGCCCCGAGATTCAAAAGTGGGTCTAATTTTTTTTTTTTTTTTTTTTTTTTTTTTTTTTTTTTTTAAATCAGAGTTTAAAATCTTGATTTCTCCAAGGCATGAACAGACCGCCACACATATAGACAAGTCTCTGTACAACAAACAGAGCCTTCCCTATATGTGCTCGGCTAACAGAAACAGTCTATCAGAGTAGATACAAGATAGCTATACTAAATAAGTTCTACTCTATTACAACCACAAGGTTCATAAGTTAATACATCCAGTTCTCAAAATGGAAATACAGTTGCAATGTTTTACTAAATCCAAAGGGGTACATCCTACCAGGGATAAATCTACCACGCGTCCTCACACAGAACGTCCAAAGGTCCCCGCACCCGAAGGACCTGAAAAACAGTCACCCGAGGGTGTGAGACAGACCGGAGTGTATCCCAGTGGGCACGACGGGCCGGGAAATAGCAAGCCGTACCTACTGGATACAATAATAAGCGGATAGCAAAGTAGGATATACTGCAACTGAAAGGTATAATTCAAATATGTACCATTAATCATGGATTAATCAACAGAGCAGTGTAATCATATATAAGGCTGATCATGCTATAACTGATAATCTGACAAGTAGGAATGAATATGTTATAGCTGACAAGCAGGAAATAGTCATACTATCACTGATAATCTGGCGAGCAGAGAATGATCATACTATAACTAATAATCTGACAAGCAGGAAATGATCATGCTAAAACTGTTAATATAATAAGCAGAGAATGATCATACTATAACTGATAATCTGACAAGCAGGAAATGATCAAACATAGACCAATAGAACAGGGTATGCATATATAACACAATCATACTATGCATGATAAATTTATAACAGATATGAAAATGCAGGTAATCAAACAAGCAGAAATATCAAGAAGGTGCATCAAAGGTAGTACCACGAATATACCCAATCAAATGCCACTTTTGGCCACAAGGGCCTCAGGCTAAACTGCCATGGAGCATATGGACCTCAGGCAAAAGCCCCTTTTGGTCATTGGGGCCTCAGGCTAAAGCCCCTTTTGGACACCCTGTAAGCTATCATAATCCCCACTGGGCTCACGGGTCAATCAGACCTCTCTACCGGTAAAGAACACCAACACGGGTAGCTAGTCTGCTGGTGTGCGCGACTGAAAGCTGGCTCGACGGCGATCATAATGCTGATGCTCAAACCATGGTCCATCGACCAAATAGACGGCAAGAAGCCGAGGAAAATCCCCACCGGGATACAAGTATAACATGCCACATACTGAAGTAGTATCTCCTATTCTAAATATGCAGTGAAGAATAGAGACAGGTATAGAACTATGCTAGTGACCAATCAAGCATGGCATGTGTCCAGGAATATGCATATCTACTGCTGAAGAAAGCATGATATATCTCAATAGGGTAATCAACAACTGCTGGAATGTAAGCAGGATATATAATAATGAGGTAATGAATCAACTGCTGAATATGAGCATGATATGTCTCAATAGAGTAACCAGCAACTACGGGAATGTAAGCATGATATATAACTACTGCTGGAAATCAAGGCATAATAAAAGCAAGTAGTAAGAGCAGGTATAAACTCAATAGCAATCATAATGCTAAATCTCAATCCACGGTCGGTAGACCGGACAGTCGGCGAGAAGCCGAGGAAATCCCCATCGGGATATCGATACTGATGCAAATCATGCCAGGTACTGAGACTAAAACTCCTATTCTAAACTTGCAGTGAAGAATAGAGTATAGCGAAAGGCTCATCTGTATAATCAAGCAATATAGCTGTAATGACTGAATGCTGGAATGAAAGCATATAGTAAAGATAAAGCATAGGTTCAGGCTACACCAAGAACAGGGGTCCGACCTACCACGGCACCCAGTAGGGCCGACCTGATAAAACGCGGACCGAAGATAACCCACCTGTATATAGGAGGAATAACGACTCCACCAGAAGGTAGACGGTCGCGATAACCACAAGACGGATCACGGGCTGGCTCCTGATGACTGGGGCCTACAATAACACCAGGTGACAACTCAGGATCTACCAATCCTCAAAGTGCAATTAGCGCGTATCGACCATTTCGTCGATTAACGCAATACTAAGCATATTTAGCTTTTTAAGGACCCCGGGAAACCCACCGAAAGGTCAACAATGTTTTAGAGCATTCATCTAACTTTTCCATATTGTTACAATTGCAGCAAGCCCCTCGGCTTATTTATATTGCGTATTATATACTAAATAAACCCCGTTTTGGCTCGTTCTCTTAAATGGAGAATCATTTTTACGAACCGTCACTCCAGTAGGCGACATTCGACTTACTGAACGCCATGCTCACCCATTTGTGGCAGCACGATACCCAAGGAAAACTTTGGGCCATGAATTACTTCTCTAACCTAGCCGAAACGCATTTTCGTTTCTTCGGCTCATCAAAACCCAAAATAAACGCGAGCATCGCGTTCAGTGACCCCAAATTAGCCAGGAGTACACTGTTGCAACATTACAAACAGAGCCAAACACTATTTACAAGTAACTATTGCATTAAAGCTTGGTTATGACACAACTTTAAATTTACACATTTTCAGATGAAACTTCCTGAATCAACTAGTCTCTGGACAATACCAGGTCCCCAGGGCTTTGCCCAAGATGCAGCCCAGGTCTGCTGGTTCAACCAGAACCAAGTCCTTGTACACACACAAGTTCACAATGCACCAAACACTTGTCCACACAGATCCAGATTGATCTGAAGTGAGCATCAAGCTCACGGGACATTTCTAAGCAAGTTTCATATTCAACTCGAAGCCTGAATCCATCTCTTTCTTCTTTGTGGCATTTCCACAAACACTTGATGTGCACAATTTAACACAACACACACAAGCACAAGTCTCAGGTTGTTCCTAGCCATTTCGCTTCCAACTTGGAAGGAAATGTTTCTGAGGGTTCAAGCTTCTTCTCCTGCAAGCCTAGGCCATGCTTGCTGCACTGGTTAGCCGTGGCTTGAGGTTGAAGATGAAGTCCCATGCTTTGAAAATCGTGGCCAATCAACCAGGGAGTCTGGGGCTCAACTACTTGATCAAAATGCTGCTATACATCTCAATTAACTTACCTGGACCCGTGCCCGGTGACAGGGCACGGCGGCGGCGGCGGTGGAGCAAAGCTCCATTTCGAGCTTCACCCCGTTAATGGCGGATTTTGATAGCAGCATTTTGAAGCCCTCCCACATGGATGGATATGTTACTCTGGTCCATACAAAGCTTCCCGACCAACCCAGCCCAACCGGAGTTGGCCGGAGCGCCGGGGGCCGTGACAAGACTCCATTTCGGGTCAACAATGGCCGCCACCCTCCGATGCTGCATGGACAGCATGCAAGTGCATGGATGCACTCCCCGTGGTCCCAACAACACTTCTGGGCAAGTGGCCGGCGGCGGGGAGGCGCGCCAGCACCGGAGCAGCAAGCTCGGCCAAGTGCAAGAAACCCGAAAACTAAGGTTCCAATCTGCGAGTGATTGACTTGATCAGACTCCACTAAATTTGGTGGAGTTGATCACCATCTCCTACAGTCCAAGCCCATCATTTTATTTCTTGATTTGGTCCACTGGTTGCCGAGAAAAATGGCGGCGGAGCACGACTAGGTTTCCGGCCATCTATGCTCCCGCCGGCCAACCAGGCTGCATGGGGGGCTCGGGCTGTGCAGGGAGAATCCTATGGGCTCAATTGAGCCACTGCTAGAGGTCTAGGGTGCTAACAACCAAGGGTTTAGAGGTTCTTACCTTGGCCGAAGTTGTAGAAGATGGAAGAAGCCGGTTCTTTCTTCCTCTTCTTCGCGCGACCACAGCAATCACTCGAGATGGTCCTTAGGTACAGTGGAACACCACAGGATCTCTTGAGTTCAACTTGGAAGAAGTTGCTTCCAAGCTCCTTCCTTCTCTCTCTCTCCCGAGTTCACAACAATGGTGTTGTGACTCCTCGGCCACCCTACACTCAGGGTTTGGTCTGGGAGGCTAGGAGGATGTTGATGCTTCGAATTTCACCCCAGAACTCTTCGTGCTCTGGCCCAGGGCAGTCCAAGAGGCAACCAACATTAATGCAAGATTCTTTTGCAATTTCTCTCAAACCCGGTTCACACCCACACCCCAAGCCACCAAGCTCTGCCCAGCCACATTCGTGGGCTTCTTAGGCTGGCAGAACTCAATCCACAAAGTCCCAAGGGCTTTGGCCCAAGAACATTTAAGTTATTCGAAGAAAAAGCGATAATTTGGCGCTTTTCACACATTTCGAGACAATCTGCTTGACGAAATGCGAAACAGACTTCGCCACGACGTCCGGCTCGTCGAGACCTTCAAGATAGGCTATTCATTTGCTTGATTTGGCGCTCAAATGAATTCTCGGGCCATTCTATTCTGTATGTCGCAATTCGACGCACGCACTTCGATGCACCCGGATCGCCAGACGCGAACACCGTCAGTGCCATTGCGCTCAGAACGTCAAAAATAGCTAGGTTTGACTACTCATACTGCTAGTCTCAATTTGTAAACAGTGAATTGGCCTTCGGTCGAACAAGAGGGGACCAAAAACCAGGGTTTACTATTCATACTTAAGTTGCGGGGCCCGCAATTTCTTCGCTGATTTCTGGAAGATCCGACCGTTGGATTGTCGACAAGTGAATATGAATTTTTCATATTTCGACGAGACGGTCGCAATGGTGAACTCGGATTTTCGAGATCAGACCCTGATCAAAATCGATATTTTTGGGGTTTTATTTACTTATTTTTTGCTATTTATAAATCCAGAAATTTATTTAAACCTTTTTAAATTTTACGATTACTACAAAGACACACCAACGAAAGATAAAAAAAAAAAAGACTAAAAAACTATATACTACTTGAGAGAGAAAGACATCAAAGAAAAGGTGTTCTTTTTGGTGGAACTTTGGGCTCATATACTTGTGCAGAGTTGATGAAGCCACACGACGAGAGTCGAGCCATTGTATCCTAGAGGGGACAAGTCAGTGTTCTGCTAGATCGATTCGAAGGCTTTGCCTACCGCAGAGGGCTTGAATCTCCTTAAAGAGAGCGAGATATCCATACCTCGGCTTGATCAACTCGTTGACACTTTTCATATTTTATTGTAGTCTAACCTTTATTTTGTGTATTTACACCAATAATTTTAAGGAGATTCAAAAGATGGAGACTACACATGAAAAGTCCAACGAAACTACCGGGGATCTTAACAAGCCCTTCCGCTTCAAAGGAGTCCACTTCAAGAGGTGGAAAGGAAAAGTGCTATTTTACCTCAATCTACTTAAAGTGGCATATGTCCTTACGGAGAAAAATCCAAAGAAGACTAACACCGACAATATGACAGATGATGATCTTTACGAACATTACGAAAAAACTAAAAAATACGAGAAGGATGAGTATAACTGTCGGTATTATCTTCTCAACTGCCTTTCAGACCAATTTTATGATTATTATGAAAATACATACTCCTCTGCAAAGAAGATTTGGAAGGCATTGCAGCTTAAGTATGATACAGAACAAGCTAGTGCAAAGAAGTACGCTGCTAGTCGCTTCTTTCGCTACCAAATGGTCGAAGGAAAATTCGTGGTGGAACAAGTTCAAGATTTTCAAATGATTAAGTTCAATCCGAAGGAGTTAAGTTCGGAGACAACTTGATCGTGCTAGGGATCATCGACAAGTTACCACCATCATGGAGGGAATTCCAAAAGACCCTTCGACATAAACAAAAGGAGATCCAAAAGACCCTTCGACATAAACAAAAGGAGATGTCTCTCGAGACATTAGTTGCATGCATTCGCATGGAAGAGGAGGCAAGAGGTCAAGATGCACTTGAAGCAAAAGAAAATGATGCTAGCGACACTAAGGTAAACTTAGTATCATCTCATTCTTTACCTAATAACAATCATTCTAGAAATACATATTTGAAGCCTAAGAAGAAAATTGGAAAGAATAGTGGTAGACCTCAATTTAAGAAAACTTCAAATAACCAAGGACCTCATTCTCAAGAGAAAAATTCTATAATTTGCTATGTCTGTGGCAAAAGTGGGCATATTGCTCGAATTTGCAAATTTCGAAAACGTAAAGCTTTACCTCAAGCTAACGTTACCGAGGAACCACTTGTGGCAATGATTACAGACATATGTCTGGTTGAAAATGCTGAAGGATGGTGGGCAGACTCTGGTGCCAATAGGCATGTCTGTCATGATAAGACTTGGTTTAAGGTTTATACTCCCTATGAACAATCAAGAAGTATCATGCTTGGTGATTCACATACTTCTGAAGTTTTAGGGAGTGGTGAGGTCGAGTTAAAATTTTCTTCTGGAAAGGTGCTCATCTTAAAAGATGTGTTGTATACACCTTTGATTAGGAAGAACTTGATGCCAAATTTTCTTCTTAATAAAGCTGGCTTTAAACAGACCATTGAGTCTGATCAATATGTTATTTCCAAGAATGGAAAATTTGTGGGTAAAGGTTATGCATGCGATGGAATGTTTAAATTAAACATTGAGAATAAAGCATCATCTACTTCTGCTTATATGCTTTCTTTTGTGAATTTTTGGCATGCTCGTTTGTGTCATATTAATAGCAGATATGTCAGCTTGATGAGTAGTTTAGGATTAATTCCCAGACTGAGTAGTGATTTTGACAAATATGAAACATGTAGTAAGTCAAAAATCACTAAACGACCTCATAAGAGTGTTGATCGAAGTACCGAATTACTTGAGTTAATTCACAGTGATATTTGTGAATTTGAAGGTACTCTAACTCGTGGAGGAAATGATATTTTATTACATTTATAGATGATTTTTCTAAATATACTTATTTATATTTACTGAAAAATAAAAGTGATGCTTTTGACAGATTTAAAGATTTCCTCCATGAAGTAGAAAATCAATTCGGTAAAAAGATTAAAAGAATTAGAAGTGATCGAGGTCGTGAGTATGAATATACGGGATTCAATTCTTTTGTTCAGTCTTTAGGAATTATCTATGAGACTACAGCTCCATATTCGCCTGCTTCTAATGGAGTGGCTGAGAGAAAAAATAGAACACTTATTGAGCTAACAAATGCTATGTAAGTTGATACTGGTGTACCCTTAAATCTTTGGGGTAAAGCTATTTTAACTGCAAGTTATGTCTTGAATCGCGTGCCACATAAGAAGTCTAAAATGACACCTTTTGAGTTGTGGAAAGGGTATAAGCCAAATTTGGGATATTTTAAAGTGTGGGGCTGTCTAGGTTATGTGAGACTATCAGACCCTAAAAGACCCAAATTTGGTGTTAGAGCTGCCACTTGTATATTTCTTGGATATGCCTTGAACAGTTCAGCCTATAGATTTTTAGACATTGAAAATAATGTGATTTTTGAATCAGGAGATACTATTTTTTATGAAGATAAGTTTCCTTTAAAATCGAAAAATAGTGGGGGCCAAGAATTTAAAAGTGTTTCGAACAAACCAAACTCTTCAAACTCTCTTTCGCAAAATCAAGAATAATATGTTTTTGAACCTAGAAAGAGTAAAAGAAATAGAATAGAAAAAGATTTTGGCCCTGATTATGTTATTCTCAATATTGAAGAAAACTCATTTTCTTTACAAGAAGTTTTATCTTCAAATGACGCTATTTTTTGGAAAGAGACTGTAACTGATGAGATGGAATCTCTAATTTCTAATAAAACTTGAAAATTAATGGATTTACCTCCAGGTTGTACAACAATTGGTTGTAAATGGGTCCTCAGAAAGAAATTGAAACCGGATGGGAGTGTAGACAAGTATAAAGCGAGACTTGTCGCAAAAGGTTATAAACAAAAGAAGATCTAGACTTCTTTGATACATTTTCTCCGGTTACTAGAGTGACATCCATCAGAGTTCTCATTGCTATTGCAGCAATATATGATTTACATATTCATCAGATGGATGTAAAAATCGCCTTTCTGAATGGTGACCTTGATGAGAAAATTTATATGGACCAACCTGAGGGGTTCATAGAGCCTGGACAAGAACATAAAGTGCATGTGCAAGCTAAATAAATCCCTTTATGACTTAAAGCAGGCACCCAGACAGTGGCATGAAAATTTTGATTCTTGCATGATTGAGAATGGCTTTAAATCAAACGAGTGTAATAAGTGCATCTACTACAAAACTTTTGAAAAGTTGCATGTAGTTGTTAGCCTTTATGTGGATGATTTGCTAGTTTTTGGCTCTAACTTAAATGTTATTAATGAGACAAAAATTATGCTAAGTCGTTATTTTGAAATGAAAGATCTTGGTGAGGCTAATTTCATTTTGGGTATGAAAATTATCAAAACACCAGATGGTATTTTTCTTGATCAGTCGCATTATGTTGAGAAAAATTTAAGAAAATACAACTTTCTTAATTGCAAGTATGTGACTACACCTTTTGATTCAAGTGTTCACTTATTTTCTGTTAAAAGTGAAAATGAAATTATAAATCAAAAGGAATATGCTAGTATGATTGGAAGCTTGCGGTTTGCGACTGATTGCACTAGACCTGATATTGCATATGCAGTAGGGATACTTAGTAGATTTACAAGCAAGCTGGGTACAGAGCATTGGCATGCCATGGAACGTGTAATGAGATATCTCATTGGTACCAAAACTTATGGGTTGTTTCATGGGAAGTATTCTGCTGTGATTGAAGGTTATAGTGATGCTGATTGGAATACCTTATCAAGTGATTCTCTCTCTACCACTGGTTATATTTTTACTTTAGCAGGTGGTGCTATATGTTGGAAAACTAAAAAGCAAACTATCATTGCTAATTCAACCATGGAAGCCGAGCTTATTGCTTTAGCTTCAGCTAGCGAGGAAGTTAGTTGGTTGAGAGACTTATTGTCTAAGATTCCATTTCTAGAGAAACCAGTTCCATCTGTGTTGATACACTGTGATAGCACCGCTGCTATTGGTAGAGTAAGAAACCGTTATTATAACGGTAAATCCAGATCCGTGAGAAGAAAACACAGTACTGTGAGATCATATATAAACAATGGTATTATCAATGTAGATTATATAAAATCTACTGATAATCTAGCAGATGCATTAAGCAAGGCCTTGGGAAGAGAAAAGATCTGGAATACATCAAGGGGGATAGGGTTAAAGCCTATAACATCATGAACCACGTATGAGGATACCCAACCTGATGATCAGAGATCCTGAAAGTCGGGTTCAATGGGAAAAACGAATCATATGGTGGTCATAAAGAATGCACAACATATAGATCTACATGATCTAATATTTACCTATCCCTATGATGTGAGTGCATTCATCCTGTAATTAAATGAGGGTTGAGTTATTACACTCTTAATGGAGTCTATGGCTCTTATGAGCAGGGTGTCAGATTTACAGGAGCACCCTTGATGGATTTCACCTATGTGAGCATGGAAGTGGGGCCGCTTTCTATGAGAATAGGCTTTTTCTCAAAAATGCTCATGCAAATCAGGATAAGCACAAGGCCGTAACGTGCTGGCTAGAAAAGCTCATGTCAACACCTGGATTGTTATATGTGAGCAGTGATACTCTATTTCCCTTAAGCAGCCAAAATTCAAGTCTGAGACCACTCTGGCTCTGGAGTAGAGATCATTGTTTCACTAAGTGAAGGTTCAATGCAGAGCACACCTTCTTTATGTATAATGATCCATCTTTGATCGTCAAACTCTCTTTAATAATAAAATGAGTGGGGAAATGTTGTAACATTTTATTATTAAATGAATTATTAATTTCATTTAACCTATGCAACTAGTGATTTACTCTTGCATTCATGATAGCTTTTCAAGTTAAGTTTTGAACTTGCAAATTAAAGAACTAACGTATACTACTTAATATTACTTTAACCTTTAAACTATGTTAATTATGTTGTAACCTATAGGCTTTACAAGCCTATATAAAGAGAGCTTGTCTACTCTCTTAAGACACACCAACGAAAGATCAAAAAAAAAGACTAAAAAACTATATACACTACAAGAAAAGGCGCATGTAGAGGCGGTTGCGTAGAGGCGGTTGTTGCAACCGCCTCTATGTTCTACCATAAAGACGTCTTAGAGGCGGTTTGGCACAACCGCCTCTACATGTTAAACAAAAATTTTCTGATATATTTTTTCTTTCCCCCCTCTTTTCTTTTCTCCCAAAAAAAAACTCTTAACTTTTCCCCCCAAAACCATCCCCTCCCTCCTTCTCTCTCTCTCTCAAACCCTCTCCGATCAAACTCGCCTCGAGTAAAAGCCTTCGATCCAGGACGGGCGGCAGCTGCTGGGCAAGTTCATGGCCTTCGACCGGCACATGTACCTGGTGATCGGCTACTGCGAGGAGTTCCGGAGGCTGCCCCCGTGAAGGGATCGAAGAAGGCCGGGGAGGAGCGCGAGGAGCGCCGGACCCTCGGCCTTGTCCTCCTCCGCGGCGAGGAGGTCGTCTCCATGGCGGTCGAGGGCCCCCCTCCCCCCGACGACTCCCGGGCCAAGGCCCACGCAGCCGTCGCAGCCGCCGGCCCCTGCCTCGGCCGCGCCGCTGGCCGCGGCGTCCCTGCCGCCCCCCTCATCCAGGCCCAGCCCGGCCTCGCCAGCCCGTCCGCGGCGTCGGCGGCCCCGCCCCGGGCATGATGCAGCCCCAGATCTCCCCCCCCTGGTGCCCCAGCTCTCCGCCCCGCCGTCGCCTACCCGCGACCCCGCCCCCCGGCCAAATCCTCAGCTTCCCCGGCCAGCCCCGTGTGATGATCCAGACTCCCGCAGAACCTTCGCAACATTAATAGTGACTGTAGAAGGCTTGTACTGTGCAACGGAGCTTGTAGAAACGAAATTGGATATTTTTAATAGACTTTGCGCGAAAATCGGAGCAAACGGGAATTTCCGTGAGCTTTTTGCAAAATTTCGGATGAGAATCTGGCGAAACGGACGTCGTATTTGGACTCAGCGCGCGAAAACGGTCAAAACGGTATATTCGCTTTATTTTTTTCGGCACTTGGTACTGTTCACCGGAACAGTAACCGCCGGCCGGAATTACTGTTCCGGCCGGCGGCGGCCGGCGGCGAGCGGCGGCGGGCGGCGGCGGGCAGCGGCGCAGCGGCGGGGCAGCGGCGGAGCGCAGAGGAGCGCGGCGCGGGCAGCGCGGGCAGGCGCGGGCAGCAGGCGCGGGCGCGCGGTCCATGGACCTGGCGTGCACCGGGAACACCAAATATTCCTTTTGCCACGTGGCACGCTGTGATTGGCTGGCCGGCTTCTAGAAGTCACGTGGGAGGGTGACACGTGGCGCTTCCCTATTGGCCGACATCTTCCGGAAGACCCGGAGCGCGGACCGAGCACGTGGACCACGTGGCCACGTGGCAATTTCTGATTGGCCCTTGCACGGATGTTTCCTGTTTGGTTGACACGTGGCGCAATGCGGTTGGCCTGTTTCGGTGTTTCCTGTTCGGATCCGGATCCCGTGTGGGAATATTCCCTTTGGCCCACTATATAAGAGGTCCCCCACCCCCTCTCTTTGCACCTTGGATTCCGAGCCCTTAGAGAGAGAATCAGAGAAAACTCCCTCTACGAAAAATCTTCCTCTCTCTCTCTCTCTCTCTCTCTCTCTACAATCTCAGGATTTTAGGAGTTACAGATAGTGAGATATCTGCGACGCGGCGCACTGCGACGATTTTCTCTTTTAGGCCCATTTCCCGTCGCAGTTCCGTCGAAAATTCACTGCGGGCTAACCGGGTGGAATTTTTGGACGATTTTTGCGGCAGCGCGACCGTAAGAGGTAGGGCTTCGATTTCCGTGTTGATCATTTTGCTCCATTTCGTACTTTTGGCACAGTTTTCAGATCCTCTTTGACCCCCTTTTTACTGTGATGATTTTTGGACAGCACCGACTTCTCCGATTTTTATCTTGACGTAGGAGCGTCAGATCGAGGCGTTTCAAGAGTCGATTTTGATCTACTCTTCGCGAGGAACGCAACCGTGATTTTTATGGGATTTTAGGAGCTCATTTTAGAGGTGAAAAATTCCTCTTTTCCCGTGCTGTCTGAAAAACAGCAAATATTGTGCTTTTTGGGGTTTGTATTTATACCGGGAGCATTGGTTTGCAGGAATTGAGGACTGCGGACAACCAGGAGACTACCTGGGGTGTTGTTTGAGCTGTTCAAGGTGGGCGGTTGTTGCTTACCTCATTTTTGACAAGCTCACTGGGATTACTAGAAATTCCCCTAAAATATGACAATTAATGAGAACCATTGGGACAAACTAACAGGACTACTAACAGGACTACTAACAGGACAACTAACAGGACAATTAATGAGAACCATTGGGACAAATTAATATGACAAATGACAAGGACCGCTGGGATAAACTCCCCTAAAAATTAATATAACCCCACAAATGATATGATGACTTATATTGGGACACTGTGATTGAGACAAAGGCTATGATCTCGCATGCAAATGACTTTTATTCAGTAAATCAATTGTTTTAAACCTTTGACACTATTTTACAACTTTTAAAATAAAACAGTTGCATGCATGCCCGGACATCAGGTAAGGCCACTATTCATTGCTACACTATCATATTGGGATTTGAACATGTTTATTGTTGTCCTTTGCATTCAGATGTTGTTGCTCAAGTGTGAGCAGGGGTTTGGGATAGTGTAGCCAAGGTTGTGCTAGATTGTGGACTTGTGGGGTATTGCGGTGACCGCGGACAGTAGGCGGTCGACCAGAGGATTATCCTTGCATCAGATTGGGGTTGAGTCTGGTTTATTGCATCAGTTGGGATCGGGTTTTCCTAGTGGATGGTTTTCCCACTTTGATCATAGTCATGATCCAGTCCTGCTGATTTATGGCACCTCTGATACTTATTACTGAGATACTTTACTCGTGTGGGTCGCTCCCCTCGAGTGCCACTCCGGAGTGTGTTACAACATTATCCCCTATCGGCACCCCCGATTTGGCCAACATTATCCCCTATCGGCATACCCGATTTGGCAAATACTATCCCCATCGGCGTTATACCCGATTTGGCAAGGCACAGCAGGAAGTACCAGTTTTGCTAGTGACACCAGATTGAGTTCATTCAGACAGGCATTTATACACTGATTCATACATTTTCTTGGCATTTAGAGGCATGGTGGTGGTAGTTTCCTTTTTATCAGCAGTCTTTATAGCTTACAACTGTTCTTTCCTGTTGCCTCTAGTAGTCCTAGTGGGTGCGTCAGAGTTGAGGTTTTACCCACTAGGGGAGGCTACTGGTTTATCTGGTAGTTCTCACCCCCATTGTTATTTTTCTGTCCCTTTCTCCTCCTTTCTTTTGCAGAGTCGTCTGCGGGAGCTGCTAGGCCATCGGCAGCTGATAAAGGTAAGGGGATCGCTGAATAGATAGATCTCCTGTGAGGCTGAGAGCTATTAGACAGATAATGCACCCTCCACTCAGACTGTGATATTCTCCTTTTATTTTGGGTCTGGCTTCCGCCAGCTGGATGTACTATTTTGGTGAGCTGGGAGATTATTGTACTTATTACAGTTGTATTTGTATTTCCAGTCTGAAATACTATGTGGTTCTTCTATTCAGCTCGATATTATGCTCTTTTACTGTTCATATTATATCGGAGCAGGTTACCAGCGCTTCGTGTACGCGGGAAATCCCGTGTGCACGGCGGATCTGTTGGCGAGCCCGGGTTCCGGGGCGTGACAGATTAAAGTTGGTATCAGAGCTTAGGGATAGTTCAGTTGGGACTTAGGAAACCCTAGGCTTTTGGCAGACCCTAGGATAATAGGGTATGAGAGACGTGATATTTTGCGGAAGTCGTTGGGTTACTTATTTAACTCTTCCAGTAAAGTAAGAAGGATCGACTTAGCCTACTTCTGGTAGACAGTTATGTTGGCTGCAGACAACATAAAGTCACAG
This sequence comes from Tillandsia fasciculata, assembly GCA_029168755.2. Taxonomy (NCBI): domain Eukaryota; kingdom Viridiplantae; phylum Streptophyta; class Magnoliopsida; order Poales; family Bromeliaceae; genus Tillandsia; species Tillandsia fasciculata. Next base: position 7,492,151 of record CM054936.1, read on the forward strand.
AAATAGGAGAATGTCTTTGACTTTCGCTAAGATTGGGTCGTGTGGGGTGATGATACTGAGTATGGTTTCTTGTGGTAGGATGCCTCCGCGACGTAGAATGTTGACGCGTTCTCAACCTGATTCCCCTGAACCCGATCAGGAGGAGTCCGAGCAGGGCCAGCAGAGTGAGGTGCAAGAGCTGCAGGCTCAGATGGCCCAGATGTCTGAAGCTGTTCGGCGTCAGGAGGAGGCCATGAGCCGGCTGACGCAGATGTTAGAACAGAGGGCGCAGCCTGTTGTAGCACCCTCGGAGAATTCTCCCGTACCTTCTTCCCCTGCCGTGAATCCCCCAGTTGTACCAGTGACCCCGGCATCCCCTGTTGCTCAGGGGCAATCCGGCCATTGACTCCTGCAGAGGAGCAGGAGTTTGCTGACAAACTTACTCAGTTCTGTAAGCGGGGACCGCCCAGGTTTTCAGGGCGGAATACTCAGCCTTGGGAGATCGGGACTTGGCTTTCCTCAATGGAGAAGTTATTTCGGGACTTCTTCATTGACCCGAAGTACAGGGTACATATGGCTGTACACTGCTTAGACGGGGATGCTGATGCATGGTGGCGCCGGGTGGAGCCCCTGGAATTTCAGATCACTCGACAGCTACCCTGGTCAGAATTCAAGAAAATGATCCTGGATACGTACTTCTCCACGAGTGTGAAGAAAAAGCTGGAAGATGATTTGAAGAATCTTCAGCAAGGCGACCGGACAGCATTAGACTACTCTCAGGAGTTCACGCGGTTGCTCAACTGCGTGCCGTATGTCGCCAGGGACGGACCTCACCAAGTGGAGCTCTTTGAGTCGGGCCTGCGCCCAGAGATCTATACGTTGGTGCATGCTCAAAGGCTACAGACCTTGCAGGAGGCAGCAGAGCATGCACAGTGGGTTGAGAGGGGAGACCGCGTCATCGCCAGACGTGGGGGCTTAGTCACTCAGAGTTCTGACAGAAAGCGACCAGCACAAGACGACGGGGGACAGGCCAGTTCTTGGAGGCCGCCACGACCGCCACGGCCTCAGTTTTCCGGCCGCGGGCGTTTTGAGCGGCGAGGGCCTGGTGGATCCCAGAGGCCACCGCAACATCAGCAGCAACAGCATTCGCATCAACAGAGATCGCAGTCGCGGCAGCAAGGGCCTCCGCGACAGAGGCAGCAGGCGAGGCAGCCCCAGGCTACGGTTAGGTGCATTTTCTGTCAGGGACAGCATAACTCTGATACATGTGATCTGAGGTTTGGCCGCTGTTATCGATGTGGACAGTCTGGCCACCTCCGAGCTGCCTGCCCATATGCACCATCGACGGCTCCTTCTTCAGCATCTGCTCCTTCTTCGTCTCAGCAGTGGTCGACAGCTCAGCGACCATATGCTCCAGCAAGCAGGCCATCTTCTTCCTATCCCACGGAGTATCGCCCTCCAGCTCAGAGTGGGCGAGTGTATGCTGCGCAGGTAGAGGACTCTTCAGCCGCAGATCATGTGGTGGCAGGTATCACCTTACTTTCTGGCATTAGGACTCGTACCTTGTTTGATACTGGAGCATCACATTCTTTTATTAATAGATCATTTGCATCATTACATGGGTTAGAGGTAGGACTTTTACCACGTGCACGAGAGGTTCAGATTCCCGATCACACCTTGCACGTGGAGGAGTGTTGTTGGTCCTGCCCGATGCAAATCGAGTCCTGGATTATGCCAGCAGACCTGTTGGTCTTGAGACAGCTGAAGGACTTCGATGTGGTCCTCGGGATGGACTGGCTGGCTCGGTATTTCGCAACTATTGATTGTGCCGCGAGGACGGTCACTTTTAGAGAGCCAGGCCAGGAGATGTTAGTATTCCGGGGATGTCAGAGTGCTTTCTTTGCCTCTATGATTTCGACTTCCCGAGCGAGGCAGATGATCCATCGTGGATGTGTAGCCTTTTTGGCTAGTGTTATTGAGGGGCCTACGGCGGCGCCGGGACTCGGGGATATCCCTATTGTCCGCGAGTTCCCGGATGTTTTTCCACCTGAGCTGACTAGCATGCCGCCAGATAGGGAGATTGAGTTCGTGATTGACGTGGTTCCAGGAACTGCGCCAATCTCAAGGCTCCTTACCGAATGGCACCGGCTGAGTTGCGAGAGCTTAAGGCGCAACTCCAGGATTTAATGGATAAGGGCTTTATCAGGCCAAGTGTGTCGCCTTGGGGAGCACCGGTGCTATTCGTGAAAAAGAAAGATGGGTCACTTCGACTATGTGTGGACTATAGGGAGTTAAATAAAGTGACCATCAAGAACAAGTACCCTTTGCCGCGCATTGATGATCTTTTTGATCAGCTGCAAGGGTCTTGTGTCTTCTCTAAGATAGATCTGCAGTCCGGTTACCACCAGTTGAAGGTGAAGGCCGAGGATATTCCTAAGACGGCATTTAGATCACGGTACGGGCATTATGAATTTACAGTTATGCCTTTTGGGCTAACTAATGCCCCTGCCGCATTCATGGATTTAATGAACCGGATTTTCCGACCATACTTAGACCGTTTGTGGTGGTGTTCATCGATGATATCTTGATCTACTCCCGAAGTGATGCCGAGCATGAGGAGCACTTAAGGATTGTGCTGCAACTTCTGCGAGAGAAGAAGTTGTATGCCAAGCTGGCAAAGTGCGAGTTTTGGCTTCGGGAGGTGGTCTTCTTGGGCCATGTGATTTCTGCCGCAGGAGTGGCAGTGGACCCGGCAAAGATTGAGGCAGTCCGTGATTGGCCCCGACCGACGACGGTTTCTGAGGTACGTAGCTTTATGGGTTTAGCTGGGTATTACCGTCGGTTTGTGGAAGGCTTTGCAAAGCTTTCCACACCCCTCACTCGCTTGACACGTAAAGAAGTGAAATTTATCTGGAGTGAGGACTGTCAAAGGAGCTTTGAGGAGCTAAAGAATAGACTGATGACCGCACCTATCCTTTCCCTCCCTGTTATGGGAAAAGGATATGTGATCTACAGCGATGCATCACACAGCGGACTTGGTTGTGTGTTGATGCAAGAAGGGAAGGTAATTGCCTATGCATCAAGGCAACTCAAAGATTACGAGAAGAATTACCCTACCCATGACTTAGAACTCGCTGCTGTAGTGTTTGCACTGAAACTTTGGCGTCATTACCTATATGGAGAACACTGTGAAATCTACACCGACCACAAGAGCCTAAAATACCTGTTCACGCAAAAGGAGCTAAATTTAAGGCAGCGTAGGTGGTTAGAGCTATTAAAAGATTATGATGTAGATATCCTCTACCACCCAGGCAAAGCTAATGTGGTCGCTGACGCCTTGAGTAGGAGAGCGGTGCAAAGTTTGTCTATGTTGATCACAGGACCAGGCACCGCTATTAGAGGAGATGAGACGGCTCGAGATAGAGGTTGTGTCCCCTGGGGTCTCTGCTAGACTGACATCTTTAGTCGTGCAGCCCACTCTGCTAGACAGGATCAAGGAGAAACAGAGTGAGGACCCCCACTTGACCAGGATTAGAGATCAGATTCCGAGTAATCAGTCAGGGGACTTTACGGTAGATGCCTCGGGAGTACTAAGGTACAGGAACCGAGCATGTGTGCCAGCGGATGCGGAGATCCGAGAGCAGATATTGCGAGAGGCCCATTATACACCTTATACCCTACATCCTGGTGGGACTAAGATGTATAAGGACCTCAAGGCACACTTTTGGTGGAATGGCATGAAAAGGGATGTCGGGAGATTTGTGGCTCAGTGTTTAACTTGTCAGCAGGTGAAAGCTGAGCATCGAGTGCCAGCTGGCAAGTTACAGAGTCTCCCAATTCCCCAGTGGAAATGGGACCACATTACGATGGATTTCGTGGTCGGACTTCCTAGGGCACAAGGAGGAGCAGACGCTATCTGGGTAGTCGTGGATCGACTTACCAAGTCGGCGCACTTTCTGCCCATGCAGACTACGTGGCCACTTGAGCGACTAGCCCAGTTATATCTGGATGAGATAGTGAGATTACATGGAGTACCCGCCTCCATTGTTTCAGATAGAGACCCGAGGTTTGTTTCGCATTTCTGGGGGAGTTTGCAGACAGCCTTGGGGACTCAGCTCAGGTTCAGTACAGCTTTTCATCCGCAGACTGATGGGCAGTCTGAGCGGACGATACAAATCCTGGAGGACATGCTGAGGGCTTGCGTCTTGGATTTCGGCGGAGGGTGGATTCGACACTTATCCTTAGCTGAGTTCGCGTACAACAATAGCTTTCAAGCGAGCATTCAGATGGCTCCGTTTGAAGCATTGTATGGACGCAAGTGTCGATCACCGCTTTATTGGAGTGACGTGGGCGAGAGGCGGACCTTGGGACCAGATGTCTTGTTAGAGGCAGAAGAGAAGGTCCGAGTGATTCGAAAGCATCTTCAGACCGCCCAAAGCCGACAAAGGAGTTATGCCGATGTTCGGCGACGAGACTTAGAGTTTCAGGTTGGTGATCATGTATTCCTGAAAGTCTCGCCGTCCAAAGGAATCAGGAGGTTCGGCATTCGTGGAAAACTTAGCCCCCGATATATTGGACCCTTTGAGGTATTGGAGCGTATCGGGCCAGTTGCCTACCGACTTGCACTTCCTCCGAGGCTTGCTGGTGTCCATAATGTATTTCATGTCTCTACTTTGAGGAAGTATGTCTTCGACCCATCGCACGTCATCGACTTCACACCGCTTGAGATCAGCGAGGATTTGAGGTATGAGGAGCGCCCACTGCGAATTCTGGATCGAGAGGTAAGAGAATTGCGCAGTAGGGTCATTCCCTATGTGAAAATTCAATGGGGCAATCATGACGAGCGCGAGGCTACATAGGAGCTCGAGTCGGAGATGAGAGATGCTCACCCCTACTTATTCGAGACATCGGACTGAGAATTGTTGTTGAGTCTCGTTTCGAGGACGAAACTCTTTTTAGTGGGGGAGGATGTGATGATCCGGACTCCCGCAGAACCTTCGCAACATTAATAGTGACTGTAGAAGGCGCGCGAAAACGGTCAAAACGGTATATTCGCTTTATTTTTTTCGGCACTTGGTACTGTTCACCGGAACAGTAACCGCCGGCCGGAATTACTGTTCCGGCCGGCGGCGGCCGCCGGCGAGCGGCGGCGGGCGGCGGCGGGCAGCGGCGCAGCGGCGGGGCAGCGGCGGAGCGCGGCGTGGGCAGCGCGGGCAGCGCGGGCAGGCGCGGGCAGCAGGCGCGGGCGCGCGGTCCATGGACCTGGCGTGCACCGGGAACACCAAATATTCCTTTTGCCACGTGGCACGCTATGATTGGCTGGCCGGCTTCTAGAAGTCACGTGGGAGGGTGACACGTGGCGCTTCCCTATTGGCCGACATCTTCCGGAAGACCCGGAGCGCGGACCGAGCACGTGGACCACGTGGCCACGTGGCAATTTCTGATTGGCCCTTGCACGGATGTTTCCTGTTTGGTTGACACGTGGCGCAATGCGGTTGGCCTGTTTTGGTGTTTCCTGTTCGGATCCGGATTCCGTGTGGGAATATTCCCTTTGGCCCACTATATAAGAGGTCCCCCACCCCCTCTCTTTGCACCTTGGATTCCGAGCCCTTAGAGAGAGAATCAGAGAAAACTCCCTATACGAAAAATCTTCCTCTCTCTCTTCTCTCTCTCTCTCTACAATCTCAGGATTTTAGGAGTTACAGATAGCAAGATATCTGCAACGCGGCACACTGCGACGATTTTTCTTTTAGGCCCATTTCCCGTCGCAGTTCCGTCGAAAATTCACTGCGGGCTAACCGGGTGGAATTTTTGGACGATTTTTGCGGCAGCGCGACCGTAAGAGGTAGGGCTTCGATTTCCGTGTTGATCATTTTGCTCCATTTCGTACTTTTGGCATAGTTTTCAGGTCCTCTTTGACCCCCTTTTTTTACTATGATGATTTTTGGACAGCACCGACTTCTCCGATTTTTATCTTGACGTAGGAGCGTCAGATCGAGGCGTTTCAAGAGTCGATTTTGATCTACTCTTCGCGAGGAACGCAACCGTGATTTTTATGGGATTTTAGGAGCTCATTTTAGAGGTGAAAAATTCCTCTTTTCCCGTGCTGTCTGAAAAACAGCAAATATTGTGCTTTTTGGGGTTTGTATTTATACCGGGAGCATTGGTTTGCAGGAATTGAGGACTGCGGACAACCAGGAGACTACCTGGGGTGTTGTTTGAGCTGTTCAAGGTGGGCGGTTGTTGCTTACCTCATTTTTGACAAGCTCACTGGGATTACTAGAAATTCCCCTAAAATATGACAATTAATGAGAACCATTGGGACAAACTAACAGGACTACTAACAGGACTACTAACAGGACAACTAACAGGACAATTAATGAGAACCATTGGGACAAATTAATATGACAAATGACAAGGACCGCTGGGATAAACTCCCCTAAAAATTAATGTAACCCCACATATGATGACCCGGATCTCCGCAGAGCTGCTACAGTGCTTTGGGGTGGCTGTTGGAGGCCTACATGGTGTGTTGGAGGTGTTTGGGGCATAATTGGGCACAAGAGTTGGACTTCGGGCCCAAATGGATCATGTGAGTGATCGGAGGACCCCGTGGAGGGTTTAGAAGTGGTTTCGCGCGAATCGGATATTTAAATTGGGCTCCGCACGAAGTTTGGACTAAGAACGCATTTCCGGATGCCTTCGACAATTTTTAGAGTTGGAATTTGGCGAAACGGACGTCAAATTCGGATTCAGCGCGCGAAAACGGTCAAAATGGACTACCCACTTGTCAAATCGGAGCTCGGGTTACTGTTCACGCCGGAACAGTACTTCCGGCGATCGCCGGCGGCGGCGGGCAGCGGCGGAGAGCGGCGGCGGGGCCTCGGGCAGGCGGCAGCGCGGCGGCGGGCAGGCGCGGGCAGCGCGCAGCGCGCGCGCAGGGGCGCGGGCAGGCGCGCGGTCCACGCGCCGGCATGCACCAGAGCGGGGTGCCACGTGGCGGCTTCCCATTGGAGGGCTCACTGGTCCCGGTCTGCGGAACTGTGGGGTGTACGGTGGACTGGGCGGGAAAACACGTGGCATCTCCCTATTGGTTCGGTGCATGAAGTCGGGTGCTCCAGGTGCAGCGAGCGAGTGGCGTGACACGTGGCGCGCGGGGATTGGGCGCGCCACTGTGCGCGACAGGCAGGGGCGGTGCGCGGTGTACGGTGGACCGGATGGGACACGTGGCAGATGTTTATTGGTTCGGTTTTGGGGTTGTTGTGCACGGGTTCAGCGAATTTATGGCTTGGACACGTGGCGAGCGAGGATTGGGCGCGTCACTGTGCGCGTACGGGCGGCAGGCGGCAGGCCGGCGTGCAGGCGGCAGGCGGCGTGGCAGCGGGCCGGCGGGCGTGGCGGCCACGGCGCCGACGTGGCGCACGCGTGCGCCACGTGGCGGCCGCCTATTGGCCAGCGCCAATGGCTCCGTTGACCAGAGGAGCGCCACGCGGCGCGAGGAGGTTGGCCGGATCACTGTCCCCTGTTCTGGGTACACGTGTCGCGCATTGGGCCGGGTCGGACGACCAGCGGTCCGGCAGGATCCGCTGTGCGGGTGCGGACCGTGGGCCGGGCCGTGGGCCGGGTACTGTGCGGGCCACGTGGCGGGCTGTGGTGGTTCCGGGCCTACACAGTAACGGGCCGGGCCCGTTACTGTAGCAGCCCGAAAATTTCCGGGCGCCCGAAAGCAGGACACCCGGGTATTATTTGAAATTGTTTTGTGGGCCTATAAAAGGCAGCCCACTCCCCTCTTCTCCTGCTTTTTTCGAGCCATAGAGAGAGAATGGGAGGGAGAGCTCAATACAAAGTTTGTTCCCTTGATGTCCTTGATCTTGGTGGATCCCCGGAATTTCTGGAAGCTCGGCAACGGCGATATCATTTTTACAGTTCGTCTCGGTTTTCCCCCATTTCGGCCCATTATCGTCGCAGTTCAGTCAGAATTTCGCTGTGAGCAAACCAGGAAGAGTTTTTGGACGATTTCTTCGACAGCGTGTTCCTAAGAGGTAAGGCTTCGATTTTCGTGTTGATCGCTCCGCTCTGTTTCGCACTTTTGGCACGTTTCCCGAGGCATCTTGACCCCATTTTTCTGTGGTGGATTTTGGACAGCACCAACTTGCCGAATTTTTATCTCAGCCTAGGAACATCGGATCGAGGCGATTAAGAGTCGATTTTGATCTACTCGTCGCGAGGAACACAGTGGTGATTTTTCTGGGATTTTAGAAAATTGCCTCGAAGGTGAAAATTACTGTTTTCTCAGTGTACAGTGTGCAGTTTTTTCACAGTTTGATGTTTGGATTACCACCTTGCCGAATTTATAACTTGACTTACCGAAGTCGGATTTGGGCGTGCAAGGTACCGTTTCGAAGCTATCGATGCGAGGATCGCTGTGATATTTTTATGGGATTTTTCTGGGCACTTTCTGCAGGTGATAATTTAACAGTTTCGGGACTGTTGTTGTATGGGTTAATTAAAGCAATATTTGGGAACCTAAATGTATTTAGTGGACTTTGTGTTGTGCCAGGAGTGTTTCGGGTATACTGTACTTGTTGGAGCGCAGGATTGGAGTTTTTGGTATTTTCAGCTGTATGGACCCGGACAGTTAGCGCTTCAGGTGGGTGGTTGTTGCTTGCCTCTATATCTGACTTACTCACTAAGTTTATTAGAAAACCCCACTATTGAGCATATTGTTTGATTATCATGCCTAATTGACTGATATACATGTGAGCCTATCTTTGGGGATTAATTATGTGGATATAGCATGATTTGGGATAATATCACTGAGGGGACATGATCGGGGACATACTTAATTGTGATAATTAACATGCTACATTAGCACCCAGATTTTATGAAAAACGGATTAAGTGGATTAACTGTTGGGACATAATGATATATCAATGTGCGGGTTTCACTCTGGGAATTATTATGGAACAGGGATCTTATACATGTGTAGTCGACTGATGATTTTAGCCTGATGGTGATATTTATGTGGATATTATTAATTATTACACATGTAAACTGTTATTTGACATATTCTCCCTTTCACATTGCATGAGGACTTTTGCATGCTTATTTGGACATCTAGATAGGCCACTATTTTATTGCTACACTATCATATTGGGATTTGACTTAGGAGAAACCATGATTGCTTTCTTTCTCCTTCTTATTTAGACTTTCGAGTCATGTTGCTCGAGTTCGAGCAGGGGTTGGGATAGTGTAGCTACGACCTTAGGGTCAGTGACAGGATGTGCCTGATGTTGGATTTGGGGTTATTGCGGCAACCGCGGACAGTAGGCGGTTGACCGGATCTTGATTATTTACCCAATTGTGGGTTGTGGGTTATTGCGGTGACCGTGGACTTTGGCGGTTGACCAGATGTTTACTATTGCATCAGATTGGGTATCAGATTTCTCTAGTGGATGGTATTTCCCACTTTTGAGTATTATTGCATCAGATCGGGGTTTATTAGTGGACGGAGTTTCCACTTTGATCATAGTCTTGATCCAGTCCTGCTATTTGAGATATGTGTGACAGGGTTACTTTACTCGTGTGGGTCTGTTACGGCATTTTGGTGTTGGCATATTTCGTGAGTCAAGTCAGTGAGTTGAGTCGGAGTCTTAAAGGGATCAAATTGTCAATCAGCAATCAAAGACTTAGAGAAGATTCAACAAGAGCTCAAGTTGACACTCAGTGTCTTGAGTCTTGAAGATTGAAGATGAAGAATTGTGGATCAGTTACATCAATCTCAAGAAGAAAGTATTCAAAAGGATCAGGTATGTTTAACTAAATAATTTTGGTGATCCGAATACTTTCTTATAGTGTAGAAACACTTGGATGAATTTTTAATTGCATAAAAATCAAAAACTGGACATGGGACATGTTCAGGATCCGGATCAGATGATCCAATCCGGATCCCGAAGGGTATTGTTCATTGGCAAATCCAATCCGGATCCAGGCCATTCCGATCCGGATCCCGAACATTGGATGTTGCTGAAATTCATGAACGATCCGGATCGGGCCTTGCGATCCGGATCCCGAACCCTTGGATTTCTGGAATCGTCAATCTCGTTACGACGATCCGGATCGCAGTAATCCGATCCGGATCGCCGTCCTGAAAATTTCCAGATAAGGTATGTTTTTGATTCTTATCTCTTTCCAAAGGTTTCTAAACTATAAATAGACATTTAGGGTTTCTCAAAAACGGGGGAGCATACCATCATTTTATAAAACACTTGAGAGCAACCCTAGAGGCTAGGTTTTTACCGTTCTTCTTTATAGCCTCTTTTAGGTCAATTCGATGGTTCTTTCAAGAACATATCTTTTGTCGAATTGATCTAATCTTTGCTTAGAGATTTCTCCATGGATCTTCATTGATAATCTAAGCAAAGGATCACCATCGAAGCCAATATTCTTACCGGCTGAGTTTGCGTCGTGGATTCGACGTGGCATCGTGGATTCGGTGTGTTGAAGGCGTTTCGTGGATTCGAAACGTGTGCTCGTGGATTCGAGTGGCGTTCGTGGATTCGAACGTGTGCAGTGGACGTGCAATCGGTGGAGCGCAAGGTCCGAAGAAGTTGAAGGAGGGGTTAAATCCGTGGAGACGGTAATCACCTTGTTATTCTTCTTTTCTTAGTGGATTGTTATTGCGTGGATATCCAACCGGTCAGCGCAAGGTCCGAAGAACTGAAGGAGGGGTTGAGTCCGTGGAGTCGGTAATCACCTTGTTATTCTTCTATTCTTAGTGGATTGTTATTGCGTGTTGGTCCCGTGGTTTTTCTCCTGGATTGGAGTTTCCACGTAAATCTCGGTGTGTTGATTTTTATTTTCCGCATTTTTTTTTATTTTTGCACTGAGATTGGTTTTTATAATATTACACCTATTCACCCCCCTCTAGGTGTTTGATAGTACCTATTTAGATCCTTGTGGATCCTAAATAACTCTACAATTGGTATCAGAGCGGGTTTTAGGTTTATCTATCATGTGGGTGAAAGTGGTAATATTTTTAGACCTCCTCTTTTTGATGGGACCAATTATGCATATTGGAAAGTGCGGATGAGAGCTTTTCTCATCTCTATTGATGAGCGGGTTATGGCAAACCGTTGAATACGGTTGGGTGCATCCGTTGAGGAAGTAGGAAATTCTACTACCCCAAAACCTCGCTCTAGATGGTCCAAAGAGGAAATCGAAAGATCTTCTTACAATGGGAAAGGTATGAACGCTTTATATAATTCTCTTTCCTCGACTGAGTTTACACGAATTTCCGCGTGTGAAACGCGAAGGAAATTTGGGATATTCTCAAAATTACACATGAGGGTACTAATCTTGTAAAAATTCAAAAGCTCCAGATGCTTACAAGTCAATTTGACTCTATTCATATGGAAGAGCATGAATTGTTTACAGATTATTACACTAGACTTCAAGATGTAATTAATACATGTGCTAATTTAGGAGAAAAGATCCCGGAGTCGAAAATTGTAAGAAAGATACTTCGGACTCTTCCGGAACGGTTTAGGGCAAAGGTTACCGCCATTGAAACCGTTAGTCATCCGGATGAGATGAGTGTAGAGGAATTAGTAGGTGCTTTACAAACTTATGAGATGACTTTTCCTACTAATCAAATTTCTTCCAAGTCTTCTTCTAAGCTTACAGGTATTGCATTCAAATCAACAAAGGAAGAAGATGACGAATCAAGTTCCGACGATGAAATCTCTTTTGCCGATTTTGAAGAACAATTGGCGCGGATCACAAAGAAATTTCGTCGGAAATTTTGGAAGAATCGAACCGATGGATCTTCATCCACGAAACCATCTAAAGGATCATCGGGTTCTAAATCCTCTAAACTCAAAGGCGTTGCAAAACCTTCTAAAGAAAAAGAAAAAGATGATTTCGAAGGGGAAATCCGATGCTATCGATGCAAAGGCTACGGCCATATTTCAACGGATTGTCCTTCTAAGAAATCATACAAAAAGAAGGCTTTGCAAGCAAAAACTTGGGACGATTCTAGTTTCGATGAATCGACCTCAAGTGAAGAGGAAAAAGAAAAATTTGTTGCTTTTCATGCCTCTCAAATTCCCTCTTCTAATTTGTGCTTATCATCTTTAGTCACTGACTCTATTCCTTTGATTTTGCATGAAACATCAACATCCGGAGGAGAGTCATCAAGTGAGGGGGAGTCGGACGAAGAAGAACTCGTTGAGGCATACCAACAACTTCTTGCGGAATCAAAGAAGATGGCCAAGCATATCAAGAAGTTGAGGAAGCAACGACTTGAAGTTCAAGACGAGAATCAAGCTTTAAAGATCAAACTTCATGATCTCGAGGAGGAACAAGGACGTTATTGGATAACAATAAAATCCTCCAAGAAAAGCTAAACCAATCGGAGACGAACGCAAAATCATATATGGACAAGATTGGTTTTCTTAGAAAAGCAGTTTGAGGAGATTCATGTCACCAACCAAGCTTTGACCAAGCAAGTTCATGAACTTAAATCCGACATACAAAGGCTTTCAACCGGTTCCAAGAAACTTGATTGTATGTCCGGATTAGGTCAAACAAGCAAGGTTGGTTTGGGATTTAAAAAGGACCAAACTGTGCATGCTTCAAGTTCCACAATAAATTGAAAGGAAAGAACTTGTCACCTATGTGGACTTGAAGGACATTGGTGAAGAATTGCCCGAAAAAGAGAAAGAAAAATCCTTCGGCAACTTCATCTACGGAGCGGACTCAACGGAATCAAAAGACACATCAAGTCAAAGGAGTTCACTCAACCCACCAAAGGTCCGAGCCACAACATCAATCATACAAGTGGATTATTGCGAGGCAAAGACCTAAGGTGGATCAACAGTCAAAGCGGACAACCCCGGCCACAACGAATCAAGACAACCCAAAATCCGCGATTTTGGATTCGGAAGGTGATAAGTTCTAATTCTTATTGTATTAAGTTGATAATTAGCTTATGACTTTGTTTTTGAACAAAA
>CM054936.1:7505242-7520242 GCA_029168755.2 Tillandsia fasciculata
GTGGACCCGGCAAAGATTGAGGCAATCCGTGATTGCCCCGACCGACGACGGTTTTCTGAGGTACGTAGCTTTATGGGTTTAGCTGGGTATTACCGTCGGTTTGTGGAAGGCTTTGCGAAGCTTTCCACACCCCTCACTCGCTTGACACGTAAAGAAGTGAAATTTATCTGGAGTGAGGACTGTCAAAGGAGCTTTGAGGAGCTAAAGAATAGACTGATGACCGCTCCTATCCTTTCCCTCCCTGTTATGGGAAAAGGATATGTGATCTACAGCGATGCATCACACAGCGGACTTGGTTGTGTGTTGATGCAAGAAGGGAAGGTAATTGCCTATGCATCAAGGCAACTCAAAGATTACGAGAAGAATTACCCTACCCATGACTTAGAGCTCGCTGCTGTAGTGTTGCACTGAAACTTTGGCGTCATTACCTATATGGAGAACACTGTGAAATCTACACCGACCACAAGAGCCTAAATACCTGTTCACGCAAAAGGAGCTAAATTTAAGCAGCGTAGGTGGTTAGCTATTTAAAGATTAGGATGTAGATATCCTCTACCACCCAGGCAAAGCTAATGTGGTCGCTGACGCCTTGAGTAGGAGAGCGGTGCAAAGTTTGTCTATGTTGATCACGACCAGGCACCGCTATTAGAGGAGATGAGACGGCTCGAGGTAGAGGTTGTGTCCCCTGGGGACTCTGCTAGACTGACATCTTTAGTCTTGCAGCCCACTCTGCTAGACAGGATCAAGGAGAAACAGAGTGAGGACCCCCACTTGACCAGGATTAGAGACCAGATTCCGAGTAATCAGTCAGGGGACTTTGCGGTAGATGCCTCGGGAGTACTAAGGTACAGGAACCGAGCATGTGTGCCAGCGGATGCGAGATCCGAGAGCAGATATTGCGAGAGGCCCATTATACACCTTACACCCTACATCCTGGTGGGACTAAGATGTATAAGGACCTCAAGGCACACTTCTGGTGGAATGGCATGAAAAGGGATGTCGGGAGATTTGTGGCTCAGTGTTTAACTTGTCAGCAGGTGAAAGCTGAGCATCGAGTGCCAGCTGGCAAGTTACAGAGTCTCCCAATTCCCCAGTGGAAATGGGACCACATTACGATGGATTTCGTGGTCGGACTTCCTAGGGCACAAGGAGGAGCAGACGCTATCTGGGTAGTCGTGGATCGACTTACCAAGTCGGCGCACTTTCTGCCCATGCAGACTACGTGGCCACTTGAGCGACTAGCCCAGTTATATCTGGATGAGATAGTGAGATTACATGGAGTACCCGCCTCCATTGTTTCGGATAGAGACCCGAGGTTTGTTTCGCATTTCTGGGGGAGTTTGCAGACAGCCTTGGGGACTGAACTCAGGTTCAGTACAGCTTTTCATCCGCAGACTGATGGGCAGTCTGAGCGGACGATACAAATCCTGGAGGACATGCTGAGGGCTTGCGTCTTGGATTTCGGCGGAGGGTGGATTCGACACTTATCCTTAGCTGAGTTCGCGTACAACAATAGCTTTCAAGCGAGCATTCAGATGGCTCCGTTTGAAGCATTGTATGGACGCAAGTGTCGATCACCACTTTATTGGAGTGACGTGGGCGAGAGGCGGACCTTGGGACCAGATGTCTTGTTAGAGGCAGAAGAGAAGGTCCGAGTGATTCGAAGCATCTTCAAACCGCCCAAAGCCGACAAAGGAGTTATGCCGATGTTCGGCGACGAGACTTAGAGTTTCAAGTTGGTGATCATGTATTCCTAAAGTCTCGCCGTCCAAAGGAATCAGGAGGTTCGGCATTCGTGGAAAACTTAGCCCCCGATATATTGGACCCTTTGAGGTATTGGAGCGTATCGGGCCAGTTGCCTACCGACTTGCACTTCCTCCGAGGCTTGCTGGTGTCCATAATGTATTTCATGTCTCTACTTGAGGAAGTATGTCTTCGACCCATCGCACGTCATCGACTTCACACCGCTTGAGATCAGCGAGGATTTGAGGTATGAGGAGCGCCCACTGCGAATTCTGGATCGAGAGGTAAGAGAATTGCGCAGTCGGGCCATTCCCTATGTGAAAATCCAATGGAGCAATCATGACGAGCGCGAGGCTACATGGGAGCTCGAGTCGGAGATGAGAGATGCTCACCCCTACTTATTCGAGACATCGGACTGAGAATTGTTGTTGAGTCTCGTTACGAGGACGAAACTCTTTTTAGTGGGGGAGGATGTGATGATCCGACTCCCGCAGAACTTCGCAACATTAATAGTGACTTAGAAGGCGCGCGAAAACGTCCAAAACGGTATATTCGCTTTATTTTTTTTTTCGGCACTTGGTACTGTTCACCGGAACAGTAACCGCCGGCCGGAATTACTGTTCCGGCCGGCGGCGGCCGCCGGCGAGCGGCGGCGGCGGCGGCGGGCAGCGGCGCAGCGGCGGGGCGCGGCGGAGCGCGGCGTGGGCAGCGCGGGGCAGCGCGGGCAGGCGCGGGCAGCAGGCGCGGGCGCGCGGTCCATGGGCCTGGCGTGCACCGGGAGCACCGAATATTCCTTTGCCACGTGGCAGCTGTGATTGGCTGGCCGGCTTCTAGAAGTCACGTGGGAGGGTGACACGTGGCGCATCCCCTATGGCCGACATCTTCCGGAAGACCCGGAGCGCGGACCGAGCACGTGGACCACGTGGCCACGTGGCAATTTCTGATTGGCCCTTGCACGGCTGTTTCCTGTTTGGTTGACACGTGGCGCAATGCTGGTTGGCCTGTTTCGGTGTTTCCTGTTCGGATCCGGATCCCGTGTGGGAATATTCCCTTTGGCCCACTTATATAAGAGGTCCCCCACCCCCTCTCTTTGCACCTTGGATTCCGAGCCCTTAGAGAGAGAATCAGAGAAAACTGCCTCTACGAAAAATCTTTCCTCTCTCTCTCTCTCTCTCTCTCTCTACAATCTCAGGATTTTAGGAGTTACAGATAGTGAGATATCTGCGACGCGGCACACTGCGACGATTTTTCTTTTAGGCCCATTTCCCGTCGCAGTTCCGTCGAAAATTCACTGCGGGCTAACCGGGTGGAATTTTTGGACGATTTTTGCGGCAGCGCGACCGTAAGAGGTAGGGCTTCGATTTCCGTGTTGATCATTTTGCTCCATTTCGTACTTTTGGCACAGTTTTCAGGTCCTCTTTGACCCCCCTTTTTACTGTGATGATTTTTGGACAGCACCGACTTCTCCGATTTTTATCTTGACGTAGGAGCGTCAGATCGAGGCGTTTCAAGAGTCGATTTTGATCTACTCTTCGCGAGGAACGCAACCGTGATTTTTATGGGATTTTAGGAGCTCATTTTAGAGGTGAAAAATTCCTCTTTTCCCGTGCTGTCTGAAAAACAGCAAATATTGTGCTTTTTGGGGTTTGTATTTATACCGGGAGCATTGGTTTTGCAGGAATTGAGGACTGCGGACAACCAGGAGACTACCTGGGGTGTTGTTTGAGCTGTTCAAGGTGGGCGGTTGTTGCTTACCTCATTTTTGACAAGCTCACTGGGATTACTAGAAATCCCCTAAAATATGACAATTAATGAGAACCATTGGGACAAACTAACAGGACTACTAACAGGACTACTAACAGGACTACTAACAGGACAACTAACAGGACAATTAATGAGAACCATTGGGACAAATTAATATGACAAATGACAAGGACCGCTGGGATAAACTCCCCTAAAAATAATATAACCCCACAAATGATATGATAACTTATATTGGGACACTGTGATTGAGACAAAGGCTATGATCTCGCATGCAAATGACTTTTATTCAGTAAATCAATTGTTTTAAACCTTTGACTCTATTTTACAACTTTTAAAATAAAAACAGTTGCATGCATGCCCGGACATCAGGTAAGGCCACTATTCATTGCTACACTATCATATTGGGATTTGAACATGTTTTATTGTTGTCCTTTGCATTCAGATGTTGTTGCTCAAGTGTGAGCAGGGGTTTGGGATAGTGTAGCCAAGGTTGTGCTAGATTGTGGACTTGTGGGGTATTGCGGTGACCGCGGACAGTAGGCGGTCGACCAGATGTTATCCTTGCATCAGATTGGGGTTGAGTCTGGTTTATTTGCATCAGTTGGGGATCGGGTTTTCCTAGTGGATGGTTTTCCCACTTTGATCATAGTCATGATCCAGTCCTGCTGATTTATGGCAACCTCTGATACTTATTACTGAGATACTTTACTCGTGTGGGTCGCTCCCCTCGAGTGCCACTCCGGAGTGTGTTACAACATTATCCCCTATCGGCACCCCCGATTTGGCCAACATTATCCCCTATCGGCATACCCGATTTGGCAAATACTATCCCCTCGGCGTTATACCCGATTTGGCAAGGCACAGCAGGAAGTACCAGTTTTGCTAGTGACACCAGATTGAGTTCATTCAGACAGGCATTTATACACTGATTCATACATTTTCTTGGCATTTAGAGGCATGGTGTGGTAGTTTCCTTTTTATCAGCAGTCTTTATAGCTTACAACTGTCTTTCCTGTTGCCTCTAGTAGTCCTAGTGGGTGCGTCAGAGTTGAGGTTTTACCCACTAGGGGAGGCTACTGGTTTATCTGGTAGTTCTCACCCCCATTGTTATTTTCTGTCCCTTTCTTCCTCCTTTCTTTTGCAGAGTCGTCTGCGGGAGCCGCTAGGCCATCGGCAGCTGATAAAGGTAAGGGGATCGCTGAATAGATAGATCTCCTGTGA
This sequence comes from Tillandsia fasciculata, assembly GCA_029168755.2. Classification (NCBI taxonomy): domain Eukaryota; kingdom Viridiplantae; phylum Streptophyta; class Magnoliopsida; order Poales; family Bromeliaceae; genus Tillandsia; species Tillandsia fasciculata. The sequence continues at coordinate 7,509,971 of CM054936.1, forward strand.
GGCTGAGAGCTATTAGACAGATAATGCACCCTCCACTCAGACTGTGATATTCTCCTTTTATTTTGGGTCTGGCTTCCGCCAGCTGGATGTACTATTTTGGTGAGCTGGGAGATTATTGTACTTATTACAGTTGTATTTGTATTTCCAGTCTGAAATACTATGTGGTTCTTCTATTCAGCTCGATATTATGCTCTTGTACTGTTCATATTATATCGAGCAGGTTACCAGCGCTTCGTGTTCGCGGGAAATCCCGTGTGCACGGCGGATCTGTTGGCGAGCCCGGGTTCCGGGGCGTGACACCCCGCCCCCCATCGGCCGCGGCCCCCCGCGCCGGTCCGGGCCCCTGCCCATGCAGTTTCGCCCCCAGGCCCGGCGGCCCCCCGGCCCGTTCCCCGGGCCGCCGCCCCAGTACGGGCAGCGCCCATGGGCCCTCCCCGCAGATGATGAGGGGGTCGCCGCCGCCCGCGGCCCAGGCCCGGGATGCCGCCTCGCCTAGGCCCGGGATGCCGCCATCCGCCTGGCGCGGGCATGCCCATGTACGCGCCCAGGCAGGGGATGCCGCCCCCGCCGCCGCCGAATCCCCAGCAGCCGGGCGAGAATCAGCAGCAGTAGATCTCCAGTATTTTACCTATCCCGGGTGCGTCTTCAAAGCCGTAATTTTTCTTGATCATGCATGATTTGCTTGCTTACGAATTTTTAGAAATGGGGTATATATATATATATATATATATATATATATATTATATATATATATATATATATATATATATATGATGTGAAGACAAAGCTAGTTTATTTTAGCTCTCAGTTTTTAAATCAAAAATTTTAATTTTGTTGGACTGATTTGGATAGTGAAACGGTAGTCTCGGAAGAAATTAATGCCCATTCTTGCAGTTCGATGTGAAGAAGTCATCCTAAACTCTTATTCCAGAGTAAAGTCATGCATTGTAGTATTCAGTTGTGAAAATGCATTATTTATGTTGTTTTGTACTGATTTTCATAGTACATAATGTGTTATGCATTGTAGTATTCGGCTGTGAAAATGCGTTATTTATTTTGTTATGCATTGATTTGCATTGTGCATAATGGGCATTAATATCTGACAAGACTAGTCTCTTCATACCATGTGGAATTTCTTTGTTCATAATATTTAGTGGTATGTGAGTTATTTTTTAACTTCATTGATGAAAAAGTATGGCAAACTTTTCCCGAGAACCCTTAATGTGCTGTTAATCTGGCTATTGCACACAATAATATGGCTTTTCTTTTATCCTCGCTATTGATGATGCGCGAATTAAACCTAAATACTTCTTAGGGTTCTTGAGTTAGTTCCTTGAAAGTAGTATCCTTAGTACCGTTTGTCATTTTAGGTATGTTTAGTTAGTATTAAGTACTCAAACTGGTTGATTATTAATTTTTGGAACTTTGAGATTTAATTTGGTTGATGCAGTTAGGCTTTTCAAACTATTCTTCACTTTGGTGACTTATGAGTCCACGTCATACACGCCATACAAAGTGGAGAGGATTGTAGGTCATGCCGTGTGCAAGGCTCTTTAGCCGTAGACCCGTGCTATTTGAGACATTAATTTTCCAAAATCTTTGCCATCCAGTCTAGTCCTATTGGGGATTGTTTGCAATCTACAATCTATATGTTTGTGGGCTCTGTTTGGCAAGAAATACCCAGTAGTATGTCTTTTGAGAAGGTACTGACATACAGTGAAATGAAAAAAAAAAATTGTGAATTCATGTTATCTTGTTGGCTATCTTAGGCTTCATATGAATGTTTGGATGTACCCATTGATCTCCTGGGACTAAATTTAGTTCATTGGTAGTGTCATAGTTTAGTCAGCTTCCCGTATTGAGCTGATCTACTGCACTTTATATATTTGGTATATTTAGGGGTGCTCAAGATCATAACAGATAAGTTCTGATTTGTTGGCTCATTTATTCTAGGGGCTCTTTGGATGCATGAATATTCTGTTCTATATTATTTTTTTTGTTTACTTAGTGGCGCATGGTAGTTGGTTGATAGGGATTCGGGAGTACTGCCTAAGTAATTTTTCGAAGAATATTGTAAATCACCTCTTTGGTGGAATCTGCCATTGTGAAATTGAAATTACTATAGCTAAAAATCAAACTCCTAAGTTGTAATCAGAAAAGCCCACTTGGATGCATGAATATGCTGTGCACAGCAGCTGTATATTTTTTCTGTGATCAACAACATTATCGACCAGTTTCTGCCTTCTTCTTCAGAAACCTCTTATCTCTTGAACAGCACGAAGTAGCTCTTCATTTCAGCTAAGTGACACAAGTTTGTGCTGCTTTCAACAAGCTTTTCTGTCTTTAGTTTTCTTGATCATCGCATACTTAGTTAGCCTCTTACAGCATCTGATTAGTGTAATTAACAGAGTGCTAGCCTTAGTGAGTCTTATGAAAGGAAGTACTCAAAGATTTTTATCTTTTTAGCTTGTCCGAAGTTTTCATTTTTCTTCTTTACCTTGACTATGTACAACAGAAAAGTGTGGGGGTCATGTTCATGTTCAAGGTGGTAAGATGGTTTTTTGTAAACTACCTACTAGTCTTCAAAGTCAATCGTGTTTTCTTTATTTCTTTTGATACTTTTTGTTAGCAACTTGCAATCTCTCATATGGAACTATAATTACTAGTTTTGTGTTGTCAGGTTTGACAGAAATAATCTTCCCCTTTGCCTCTTTGTGTAAAAGTCATAGATAATAGTGATGTCAGTGATATGCGCAGTTAATAATAGTGATGTCAGTGATATGCGCAGTTTATACCTCATATGTAAATTGTTACATCTTTTTGTCTTGTGGTTTACTGAACTTGTCGTAAATTATTAGCAACTTTTCTCTACGGAGTTTATCAGTGTGTGACATTTTCGCTGATATTTGCATCATTATTGGAAACAGGGAAACCATTTGCAGCTTGAGCTCAACTCCCTTCATGGGCAAGCTACAATTCTAGCAGCCCTCGTTGCAATCTCACCAAAACTGCTTCTTGGTTATCCTTCAAGGTTATGCTAGACACTTTCAAAGTTATCCCGTCTGTTCTTGAGGCATTGGCACTCCTATATACTCTGAAAATGTTAACGATCAAATAATTTGTGCAGTCTGCCCAAATCTGTTTTTAATATTAGTAACTTTAGTCCTAATAATCAATCCACAGCTCTCATTTTAATATTAGTAACTTTAGTCCGCATGTATTTGTATGTTAATTTCTTTTGATTTGTTTGTTCTTCTAAACAACTTGTTGTTTTGCTTCAGTATGTCTTGTTGATTGCTTTATTCTCTTTGCTATTCTTCTAGTGTTCTGTCTGTTGCACTTGAGGCTCTTACTGCCTTCATAAGAAGCTTTGTTTCGTCAACAATACCCTATGTGAATTGTGGTATCTTGCTCCATCCTGTGCTGGCTTACCTTAGTGGGTCAGTACAACATTCTAACTTTAATTGCTAGTTCTGGAATCAGTTTTCAGTATTTGCAATTTTTTACCTATAAATTTGTCTTATGACGATGAGCTTGATTATATTTTGCAGAGCTTTGTCCATTAGATCTTCGTTGTCTTCCAAGTAACTTCCAAATGTAAAGCCTGCATTAGACCTCTTCACCACCAGAATATTAATGGCATACCAATCTATTTTTGATCCAATGGCATATAAATCAGAACATGTGCAAATTGTCCAGATATGCAGCAGCCCATTCAGGTATCTTCCACATTCATTAGCTATGCTTATTCTTGTATTTGGACTTTTGAAGTCTGGAATTGCACATCAGAATATTACTTTTGCTTTTTGGAGGTATAGTTTGTCTCATCTGTATCTTCATTTTGCCTAATGTTGGTTTGCACATGAGAAGTGATCCATCTGGATTGGTTTGAAGATGAGCTCCGAGCTTTTGATGGCAGTAAAGATGGAATTCTACCATGTGTATGGGATAAAGAAGTTTGCAGCTTTCCTCAGGTAATTAGATCTCCAATTATTTATTCAAATTCCCGCATGACTTCTTCGATATGAAACTTTTACCTATTATGCATTGATAATAAATGGTTATGTATTGGACTTATGAACGTCACTTCTATAATGCAGCCGGAGTCCATTAGCAAAATGTTGGTCAACCAGATGCTCCTCTGCTTTGGTACCATTTTTGCCTGTCAGGTGTGGGCTCGATTGGAAGGATTTTTTTACCTTATATAATAATTAATTTTACTTATTATATGTGTCATCTTTTGTCTGCAGGATAATGGTGGGAAGTTGTTACTTCTCAAGCAAATTGGTCAGTGTCTCAAGTCTGTGAAGAAGCAATCTTGGTATATGAGTTGTATTACAAATGCATGTGTGGGACTCTTGTCAGGTTTAAAGGTACTTTTTACATCTTCCAGACTTACCTGAAAATACAATAAGGCGCAATTCGATTTTTGCGAAGGTGTAATTCGATTATGTTGTATTTTCATGCTTAGGTTGTTCTTTCATTACAGCCTCAAACATTGCCGACTGAGATATTAAGTTCTATTCAGTCCACCTTTCAGGTAACTCTTTATACCTCAAAGTTGTTGCCTAGTTTCTTTTTGATTGCTAGTAACTTTTTTCTGTTTTCATTTAAATTGGAGGCTGACGTTCGTTACCGTTTTTGTTGTAGTGAGATTCTCAAGCTTAGGTATATCATCTAATTATTTTTCTTCTTTTCTATGAATATTACCAGAGAAGCATCAGCTAGTTCGTTAGTTACTTATCTGATGTTGCTTTCATGTAATCTGATCTTACTATAGTACTTCATACCTTGATTACTTTTCGTAGAAAATATTGTGCTACTATACATCTGCTCTTTTTAAACTATTCGAAGATGCTGTTAGAGAGATGCGAGAGAAAATGCGACGGGAAATGGATCACTTAAGGACGTCACTACTATCAAATACTCAGGTATATTAATTTGATAACAAGTCATTATTAGTAGTATACTTAAATATTTTTGTATTTTCATATCATTGACATATATATTTTACATTGTTGGATAGGGTGGGGGTGGCAATATCAATCCGATTGATGCATTTTCTTCTAATCATCATCAATTATCGAATGCAAGTCATGAACCTACAAGTGAAGGAAACCGTCGAACAATTTAAATTTTTGTAATGTAGAAAACTCGAATATTGACTATTCTTAAAACTATTTACACTTTTTGTTATTTAGTATCTTGCTATATACTATTGGATATACATTGAATGAGATTGGGTGTTAAATATTTTGATCGAAAATTAGCATGCTAATTTATTGTTAAGACTTGTGTTAATATTTATATTGTTGATGATATATCTTTTCTGTTGTTGTTGAGACTTGTGTTAATTATGTTTTTTGTTGTTTGATGAGAAATGTAATTTTTTTTTTTATATATATTATTAATATCATATTTTATTCTGATTTGGCTGGTAGAGGCGGTTGAAATCGCCTCTACATATTGTCTTTCCATATTAATATGTAGAGGCAGTTTCAACCGCCTCTACAGACTAATATTTGTAGAGGTGGTTTAAACCGCCTCTACTGACTAATTTTTGAAGAGGCGGTTTAAACCGCCTCTATTTGTTAAAATTTATTAACTGATTATAAATAATAAATAAATAAATAAAAATGTAGGGGCGGGCATAACCGCCTCTACATAACGCCTCTACACTTCCCCGGCGGTCGCTAAAACCGCCTCTACAGGTTCCCCCGGCGGTCGCTAAAACCGCCTCTACGTTGTAGAGGCGGCGTCTACGCCGGCGGTTTAGAGGCGGTTGCGGGAACCGCCTCTACGATTTGTAGAGGCGGTTTAAACCGCCTCTACATTGCCTAAAAACCGCCTCTACATACGCTTTTTTCTGTAGTGATACTACTTGAGAGAGAAAGACATCAAAGAAAAGGTGTTCTTTTTTGTGGAGCTTTGGGCTCATCTACTTGTGCAGAGTTGGTGAAGCCACACGACGAGGGTCGAGCCGTTGTATACTAGAGGGGACAAGTCAGTGTTCTGCTGCATCGGTTCGAAGGCTTTGCCTACCGCAGAGGGCTTGAATCTCCTTAAAGAGAGCGAGATATCCGTGCCTCGGCTTGATCAACTCGTTGACACTTTTCATATTTTATTGTAGTCTAACTTCTATTTTGTGTATTTACACTAACACATGCTATTTTTGTTGTTATTTTTTTTTTACACAGATATCTTTCATTATTCTGTACCATATGTAAATTTTATATTTCTATATTTTGTGTCAGATAAGCAATATATGTTTTTATTGGATTATAAGCGAAATTTTTTTTTTTACAATTTTTTTCTATAATTTAAATTTTTTTCTTTTTCATATTTTCTTTTTCGCCTTCCCTCTTATTATTATTTTTACCTTCAAATTAACTAGCTTACAAATTTTAATATTTAAAAGAATACTACTGCTTGTTGTTTGACACGATTCTTGTCCTACCGATTTTTACACATAATTTGAATTTTTTTCATGTTCATTTGGGCATTTGCTACATTTTTCAATAATTTTCTAGGCTTTCATTTATGCTATCATGCATAACGTAGCTATATATATATATATATATATATATATATATAATATATATATATATTAATATATATATATATATATATATATATATATATATATATATTATATATATATATATATAATGATATGAATATTTGTTCTTCTAGTGGGTCACTTTGATCTAAAAATTTTAATTTATTTGTTGCATTTTATTTTTCTCTCCAATTTTTCTACCTGTTTTAATTTTATTCACTTTTTACTTACCTTCCTATACTCTACTTTTTCTTACCATTTCTTTCTGTCAATGGTGATAGGCAGAGAAATCTCTAAACTTATTAATTGACGGTACTGAATCGCCACGTGGCGTGCTCTCCGTGCTCCCCTCTTCCGCTTCAGATCCAACGATGATCCGTGCGTTCTGAAGAGGTTCGACGGTTGGATCCTAAGCGTCGCCCTACTCTTGGTTACCCTGTGCCCTTTGCGATTCTCTAGGGGTTGCCCTCCTCTTCCTGTTTCTCATCCTCTTTCAGATCCGACGATAATCTATGTGTTCCGAAGAGGTTCGACGGTGGGATCCTAAGGGTCGCCGTCCTCTTGGTTAGGCTATGCCCTTTGCGGTTCTCTAGGGTCGCCCTCCTCTTTCTGTTTCTCATCCTCTTTCAGATCCGACGATGATCTCTGTTCCGAAGAGGTTCAACGGTGGGATCCTAACGGTCGCCCTTTGCTGGGTTGGATCGCCGTCTGTGGCGTGTCCCTTGCGGTCCTCTGCGGGCCATTGGCTTTTGGGATCTCTGTGGGTTTATATGGTTTGTTCTCTTTTTCTCTTTACCTCTCTTACCGCCTCCCACCCTCTCTGTGCTGCCATCATTTTTGACGATCCGACGACGATCCGTGGGTTTGGATTTGATCCGATGGTTGAATCTGTGTGGTTGTTCCTCTTATTGGATGGTTGTTCTTCCCTTGCCTCCTATTCTTGCAGGTTTGTGTCCATACCTGTTTGGTAATGCTGGTTCGTTGTTCATAATGATGGCATGCTAATATGGGGCTACAGCCCTAACTCTATGCAGATTTCTATAAATAATTACCTATGGATCTCAATAACGGCAACATTCATTGCAGATTTTGTACAGATTTTATTGGTATATTATAGACATGTTTTAATGTTTTAAAAATAAATTTTACTCTATTTTTATTTACTACTACTACAGACTCTGTACTCTCATAGAATTTTTTTACATACATTTCTTTTCACAACAAATTTGCTCTTATATTTTTTATCCTAGATATATCTTTTCTACATTTCTTGATTCTCAACAATGATTTTCTAGATCTTTCACAATGATTACTTCCTACTCCTAATGCTAAAGGTTGCAATCTTCTTGATTTATTTATTTATTTACTTATTTATCTCTGAATTTGCCTCTATATATATATATGTAAGGGTACCTTATTGTTTACCCATAAACACCATCATCATCATCATCATGCTCTTTACTCTTGCATACTAAGGTAGATTCTCATTTTCGGTTCCTCGACCCATTAGTTGTTCTTTTCTTCTTCTTCAAAGTTTTATTAGGATATTATAGACATTTTTAAATACCAAAATTCTCTCTGTTTTTTCGCTTTTACTACTACAGATTTAGTACTTTTCTAGAAATTCCTTAAATACATGTTCCTTTTCACACAAACAAATTTGGTCTCTTCTTTTTAAAAAATAAATTTTCCTCTGTTTTTATTTACTACTACAGCCTCACTACTCTCATAGATTTTTTTTAACTATAATTTTTTTTTTACAGCAAATTTGGACACTTACTTTTTTTACCCTGCATATATTTTTTCTATATTTTCGCGATTGTCAACAATGGTTTCTTAGATTGTTCACAATGATTACTTCCTATTCCTATTGCCAGAGCTTATACTTACATTGTAGTCTCACACCTCCCGATCTTCTGCCTATATATAGATAAGCAAGAGTAGCTTGCTGTTTACGCATGAGCACTATCACCATCACCATCATGCTGTTTACTTTTGCATGCTAAAGTGTATTCCTATTTTTTAGCTTCTTCACCCTTTAGTTGTTTTTTGCCCTTTTCCGAAATTTTACTACGGCCATTTTTTTTCAACAAAATTTCTCATTTTTTTCCTTTTTTTGCCTCCCTTTTTCACTACTATAGATTTGGTACTCTTATAGAATTTCCTTAAATGCGTTTTCTTGATGCACCAAATTTACCCTCTTTTTTTTTTTTTTTTTCTCTACCCACCATATATCTTTGGTAGATTCCTGAATTGCCACCAACCATTTACTAGATTGCCCACGACCCTTAGTACCTACTCCTATTACTAAAGTTTACATTTACATTGTACTGACACACCCCTCAATCTCCTTGATTTATTTACAAATTTAGATGTCTACATATATATATATATATATATATATATATATATATATATAATATATATATATATATATATATATATATATATATATATATAACCAACTGTGGTTTACTAGATATTATATGTATTTTTTTACAATGGAATTTTCTCAGCTTGTATTTCCTACTACAGATTCAGTACTCTCATAGAATTTACTTGCATACACTAGATATTATATGCATTTTTTTACAATGGAATTTTCTCAGCTTGTATCACTAGATATTATGTGCATTTTTTTACAATGGAATTTTCTCAGCTTGTATTTCCTACTACAGATTCGGTACTCTCATAGAATTTACTTGCATACATTTTTTTCCCGTTGCAGTTTTCCTCTCTTATTTTGTTTCCCTACATATATTTTCCCTACATTTCTAGATTGTCAACAATGCTTTCCTAGATTGTTCACACTGATTAGTTCCTTCTCCTTTTGTCTAAGCTTACACTTACATTGTACTGTTACACCCCGCTAATCTACTTGCTTTATTCATAAATTTAAATGTGCGTGTATGTATGTATGTATATATATATATATATATATATATATATATATAATATATATATATATATATATATATATATATATATATATATATATATATATATATACATACATACATATATATATATATAATATATCTATATATATATGTATGTATGCAAGAGTGGCTTATTGTTTACCCATGAACATCATCATTATCATCATCATGCTTTTTACTGTTGCATACTAGGGTATATTCTCATTTTGGGTCCCCCCCCTCCCACACGATAGTTGTACTTTTTTTTTATACAAATTTATTGTCCTAACTTTTGCTTTTGCCTATGGCATTATTTGATAGGTCTCTATAAATTACTGTTTTCCTTACTTGGTTCCAAGGTATGATCCTTCCCTGCATTGCCCTTTTACATGGTTTATGTTGGTTGCCTTCTAAGTACACAGTGTTTGATTCATTCCCGCTGTAGTTACATCAGTTTTGCTGTTTTTCTGTACACTTTTCTCCCTGCTGTTTTCTTCAGTTTCTTTTTTTTTTTTCCCCTCCCCCCTAACTTTTCCCCCTTTACTATGTTGCTTAGATTTTAGGGCCCTTTTTTGCTAATTACTTCTTTGTTGTGTTAAGTGCTCTGTTTGGTCTGTCCTCCCCCCCCCCCCCCCCCCCCCCCCCACCCTGCTTCCCTTCTGTATGTTGCTGGGGTTGTTTCCGGCTTGGGTGGCTGTATAGGAGGAAACTGAATTTCCTGTAATACTGTGGTCTGGACGGTCCGTACATGGACAACCACCTAACTTCATGTGCCCCGGTTGCTGTAACTACCAC
>CM054936.1:7525242-7617742 GCA_029168755.2 Tillandsia fasciculata
GTTCTTCACTCTCAGAATTACTATCTCCTGGCTGTGTGTTTGTGTTAATTATCTTTTGAACCGCTAGTACTTACATCAATCCATTGGCATATATCTGTGCCTGCGTGTACTTGCATATTTATGTTTTTTTTTTGTGTTTGTGTTTTCCATGCATGCATCTGGGTGTGTCTTTAAGCTCTAAAATTTCAGTTCTTCATGGTGCCTGAGTGACAAATTTATTATTTGCTTACAGTGAGGGTTGCATTCTACTTTGGTAAGTGTTTCTAAAAACTATATAAAATATTACTAGAATATGTATATGTATGTATGTTTATATATATATATATGTGTACGCATTTATACATATATACATGTCTTCTGATATTGGCATATATGAATATTATTGACGGTGATCATGTGTCTGTTCTTGGCATGCATTGTTCTTCTTATTACTTACAATCTTCTCCACATTTGTTTGTTGTTACTATACATTTTTCTACTTTTTTCCCGAACTTCGAAACTGTTGATTCCCAAATGTGAGTTACTTTTAGATTGTTTCGCACTGATTAAGTAGAGAACGAATAAAAAAAAAAGGTGAATTTTCTTTCTTTTTTTTTTTTTCTTTTTTTCCCTTTCCTGGATCTCTTATTGGCTTTCATTCATATTTCACTATTGTGCATTACTTACTGGAATATTTCTGACCTATTTTTTTTTTTTTTCCCCTCCTTTTTTGTCGCCCCTCCCTTCTTTTTTTCCCTCTTCTTTTTTGTTTACTTACACAGGTACGCATAATCTCCGAATGGGATAACCAAATCTTGCCTGTCCTTTGTAAATTGAACAATCATAATACGATCGGATTGAATCAAAACCATTTGTGCTTGCCGCTTTGTCTGCTTGGTAGCCGCAAGAGACAGTACATTACTGTTTGGTTCTGTCCTCTCCTGAACTTACCTTCTGTGCCTCGATTATGATGCTACTTGATATTTTAGATATGCTGTTATTTGGATAGTGTAGGAAAAAAAGAAAAAAGGGAATAAAAAAAAATAGGAGAAAACTTCATATTATATGTTTCTTTCTTTCTTTTTTTATTTTTTTTCCTTCTTTCCTGCATATGCTTGACTTTTGCTATATCTTTATTTACTACTATTTTCTTCCACAGGTTCACACGATCTTCAATTGGATTCCCTCAAGGTTGACCGTCCTGTGCAGAATCAGAACCACCTGACTGTTGCGCTTGCTCCAGCTGGTACCAGAGGGACTCGACCAATTACTGTTTTGTGTTGCCACCTTCTCGATTTGCCTTCTGAGTTTGGATTGAATGCCTACTTGACCTACTTGCATATACTATTATTTGGATTGAATAACTGAAAGAGGCAAAAAAAAAAGAGAAAAAAAAAAAAAAAAACCTTCCTTCATGTTCCATCTACTTCTTTCCCTTTGAGTTGTTATACTATTTTAGTGTGCAATAACTTGATTGTCGTAGACTGACCAGCCTACTTTTATTAGACTTTCCTTCTTTTTCTTGCTGCCAACTGAATTCTTTATACATTATTCTTTGCTTTTAACACCTTATGGTTTCCTGTTATATATATATATATTTGTTTCTGTATGTGTGTGGCACTATTAAGAACAACAAACGGAAAAAAAAAAAAAAAAGAAACAAACAAAAATTGAAGAAAAAAAAAAAATGCAATGAAAAAGGAGAGTGAATATATATGTGTATTTATATATATACATCTTTCCTATCTAATTTTTAAATATTTATTTCCTTCGCCCATCTAACGAAATATTCTTTTTTTGAAAAAAAAAGGGCGGGAAAAAAAAAAAAGTTGTTTGAATGCTCTAAATTTTAATGATGATTACTATTACTATTCATATTAGTATTATTATGATTGTTGGTTAAAAAAAGAAAAAGAAGAAAAAAAAATAAAATAGGCATTTGAATGTTCTAGATTTGAATGATAATGAGTATTATTATTTGTATTATATTGTTAGTTACTTTGGTTTTCTTCAATCATCTAAAAATTCTATCTAATAAGTTCTCTTGAATAAAAAAAAAAAAAAAAAAAAAAAAAACAGGTAATTTTTTTAATACCTGTACTTTGGTTACCAACTAGAAATTTGGTTAATAGGTTTTCTGGATTACATTACAGCCAATAAAGAAATGATGAAAAAAAAAAAAAAAAAATGTACTCAGTTTGCCTATTTCTTTACTATCCATCTTACAAAGTTTTGCTTTTTCCTTTTTATTTCACTGTATATACATAGCCAATAAATGCATGCCTATTGTTTTGTATTGTACTCCTTCTTTTTGTTTTTTTTATACTGTTACACTTAAATGTATTATTTTAATAATATCTGGTAATATCTTTCCCCCCCCCTCCCCTCCCTCTATGCAGTTTTCAATCATCGTGTTAACTCTTGATTGGTGATACTTCTTACCTTCATTTTGGTTGCTTCGCCTTCCTACTTGACTGTGTTATGATTTCGCTTTTCTTCCATTTAAGGTTCGACTCTCCCTTTATTTTCTATTCTGATATTTATAACTACAATTTACCTCTATATAGAAAAACAAAATCTTTTAATAATATAGTTATGTTTCCTGCTTAGTATTTGATCTATCTGTTGTGCCTACATTTTGATGATCAATCTATTTTTTTTCTTTTTAATAGTATTGCTTTCCTGAGCTACCACTTATGTTTTCTTTCTTAATTGGGATTATATATATATATATATATATATATATATATATATATATATATATATATATATATATAAATTTATGTTTACATTCCCTCATCGTCTTATAAATATAGAACTTTGAATTTACAAACTGAAATGTTTTTTTCTTTTAAAAAAAAAAAAAATCATCAAATAGCCTCTACCTTTACTTATCTCATTAACTTTTATTCTCAGGTTTTAAATGGATATATCATCAATATATAGAGAAAATAGGAAAAAGAGAAAAAATATGCTTGCCCAACGCAAAAATCAATTTAAAAGACGGTGCACAGAAAATATAAATAATATGATTCATAATGAATCGTCCGATTATAGCCTCCAATGTCGTGAGGTAGATTTTCAATCGGGAAGCTTACTTCAAATGGAGCATACGCCAGGAACACAAGAACATTTATCTGCACACTTGCAAACCAAACGTGTTGAGCAGGTATACCTAGGGTTGCCGGAATATCAGTGCCAATCATGTGGAGCTTTACTATGGTATAATGAAAGACTTTACAAGCATCGAAATGAAACCGTTCCAAGATTTTCTTTATGTTGCCAAGAAGGTCGGATTTGTTTACCCCTTCTGCGAAATACACCAGATGTGTTGGATGCCCTCCTAAATTGCCAAGGGTCTAAACAAGCTACAAAATTTCGAGAAAATATTCGTGCGTATAATTCAATATTTGCCTTTACATCCATAGGTGGAAAAATAGATGTCGATATTAATAAAAGACCAGGACCATATGTTTTTAGAATCAGTGGTCAAAATCATCATATTATGGGCTCCCTTCTCCCTGTTGACGGTCGCCAACCTAAATTTGCGCAACTGTACATTTACGATACCGAAAATGAACTTGATAATAGAATGAGATCTTTTAGCGCAAATGGTAATGCCTCAAATATTGATAAGGATATTGTTGCAGAATTAATAAAAATGTTTGATACCGAAAATGAAATTGTTAAAGCGTTTAGGATGGCGCGGGATCGTTTCAGAGAAAATGACTTCTTACCAATTAGGTTGCGTTTGGTTGGTACGCGTTGCGTCAGTCCGTCTCAGTACAATCCCCCATCCTGTGCTGAAATTGCTGGGTTAATTATTGGTGATTTGGGCAGTGCGGATCGACAGCGTGAAATTATTGTTGAACATAGAGCAGATGGTTTGAGACGGATTAGTGATTTACATCCCTCATTCATGGCTATGCAATATCCAATACTATTTCCATATGGAGAAGACGGTTTTCACCTAGGCATCGAATGTAACCGAAACTCACAGAGGAAAACAAATTCCAGGCAATACATTACTATGCGTGAATTTTACGCCTATAGGATACAAGCAAGATTGAACGACGGCAAAACTTTATTACGAGGAGGCCGGCTCTTCCAGCAATATGTGGTTGATGCTTTCTCATGTGTTGAAGAAGAAAGATTAGGATATATCAGAAAGAATCAGACGAACCTTCGTTCCGAAATATATAAAGGCATTAAAGATTCGGTTGTTGAAGGTGACACGGATGGTAATGCTATTGGAAAAAGAATTATATTACCCTCAAGTTTTACTGCTGGTCCTCGCTATATGATTCAAAATTACCAAGATGCTATTGCCATATGCAGACATTGCGGTCCTCCTGATTTATTTATTACGTTTACATGTAATGCACAGTGGCGAGAAATACGGGATGCCTTAAATTTTATTCCGGGTCAACGAGCTGAGGATAGACCTGATATTGTTAGCAGAGTTTTCAAGCTGAAATTAGAATCTTTAATGAACAATATAAAAAAGGAGAATTTCTTTGGAAAATCGATTGCTGGTACGTAATCCTTAACAAGTTTTAAACTAATTACTATTCCCCCAAAATAAAACTGGAATTTACAGATTTAGTATATCGTGCTCTACTTTTCTTGCATTTATTGCAGAATTGTATACGGTGGAGTTTCAGAAGCGGGGTCTTCCGCATGTGCACATTTTAGTATAGTTGCATGTTGACCATAGATACTTAACAAGTAGTGATATCGATTCGATTATTTCAGCAGAAATACCTGATAAGGTTAACGATCCGGATGGCTACGCAGTTGTTGAAAAATTTATGATACATGGTCCATGCGGGCTTGCAAAATCGGGATCGCCCTGTATGGTGAAGGGCCGATGTTCAAAATATTTCCCGAAAGATTACAATAATGGGACGATTATTAGTGACGATGGGTTTGCAATATATAAAAGGAGAAATAATGGAAGGACTGTTACGAAGAATGGAATTGAACTTGATAATAGATATGTTGTCCCCCACAACTTAACGTTGGTCCTTAAATACCATGCGCATATCAACGTTGAATGGTGTAATAAATCAAGACTTATAAAATATTTATTCAAATATGTTAACAAAGGTCCCGACCGCTCTGCCGTTGTTATAGAAAATGCTATTTTGATATTCACAAGGTTAACTGTTCATCTGCCGTTACTTATCGTGACGATCAAGATGTGCTCGGGCGCGAGAAAACAATGTTCACAGTATGGATGGACATGAACCAAGCCAGCGAGAATGCTCGCGAACTCACATATGCAGAATTTCCAACTAAATGGGTCTGGCATCCAAAAGAAAAGTTTTGGTCAAGTCGAAAACAGGGTAACCGCATAGGGAGAATAGTTTATGTTCACCCAAGTGCAGGTGAACTTTATTTTCTACGAATGCTTCTGAATGTGGTTAAAGGTCCAAGAAATTATAAAGAAATTAGAACCGTAAATGGTGTTGTTCACGAAACATTTCGCTCTGCATGCGATGCTCTTGGCTTACTTGGTGATGACAAAGAATGGCGTGATGCACTGCGTGAGGCATCGTTTGGTCCTCTTCGGGTCAGCTTAGACAATTATTTGTAACATTGGTTATGTATTGTGAAGTAGCTGATCCATTTGCTCTTTGGGAAGAATTTTGGGAATTACTTGCTGATGATATTATACATAGGCTAAGGAATATTCTCGGACTTCAAAACTTGAACCTTCCACAGATTGAGCTTCAGAATCATGTCTTGGTTGAACTCGAAATTTTATTCAACAAAAACGGAAGTTCACTTGATCATTTTAAGTTACCTTTGCCTAATAGGTTAGTTATTGATCAATTGAATGATAGACTTCTCAGAGAAGAAATGGATTACAATGTAGATGAATTACTCCAAGAGCATACACAATTGTTCTGCGAGTTAAATGATGAGCAACGAAAAATATACGATGCTGTTTTCATGTCTATAAATGGTCAAAAGGGAGATGTAATATTTGTTTATGGTCATGGTGGAACAGGAAAGACTTACCTTTGGAAAACTATCATCTGCAAATTGCGTTCGGAGGGAAAGGTGGTGCTAGCCGTTGCTTCTTCAGGCATAGCTTCACTTTTACTACCTGGTGGTCGTACAGCCCACTCCAGATTTAAGATACCTATTAAGATTGATGATTCGTCAATTTGTGAAATTAAAAAAGGCACTCAGCTTGCAAAATTAATTTCTCTTGCTAGCTTAATTATTTGGGATGAAGCACCTATGAATCATAGGAACTGTTTCGAAGCGTTAGATAAGTCTCTAAATGATATTATGGGTTTGGATGACCCAGCATCTGATCAAAAATTATTTGGGGGTAAGACCATTCTTTTGGGTGGTGATTTCAGACAAATACTTCCAGTTATTGTGGGAGGCACGCGCCATGATATTATTAATGCATCGCTTACAAGATCTCGCATATGGAACAAGTGTACATTGTTTCGACTTAATATTAATATGCGATTACTGCGCGGCCCTTCTACAAATGAAGGATCTTATTCAGATTTGGCTGACTTTAGTGAATGGGTACTCAATATTGGTGATGGAAAAATAAATACTATTAATTTAAACGGGGAAGATGAAAGTAATTGGATACAAATTCCAGCCGACTTGCTTATAAAAAATACTGAACATGGAATAGAAAGTATTGTTCGAGAGATATATGATGATATTGAAGTGAATTATCAAAATTCTTCTTACTTAAGAGACAGGGCTATTGTTACTCCGATAAATGAAACAGCTGATGAGATTAATACATACGTGCTTACTTTAGTGCCAACTGAAGAGCGGATATACTTGAGTTCAGATTCGATATGCAATTCGTCAAGAAATATTGAAAACAGTGATGTGCTTTACCCGGTGGATTTTTTGAATTCTTTAAAATTTAATGGAGTTCCCCATCATGAACTAAAATTAAAAATTGGAGCTCCTGTAATGTTACTTCGCAATATTAATCAAAGTTCCGGACTTTGCAACGGTACCCGGTTGGTGATAACTCAATTAGCTCCTAGAATTATTGAGGCACAAATTTTTACTGGCAATCATATTGGCGAAAAAGTTTACATTCCTCGCATAGTCATGAATATAACTAATTCTAAATGGCCATTCATACTTAAAAGAAGACAGTTCCCGATACGTCTGAGTTATGCCATGACGATTAACAAAAGTCAAGGAAAGACATTGCATAAAGTCGGCCTTTATTTATCTCAGCCTGTTTTTTCCCACGGGCAACTTTATGTTGCAATTTCTTGAGTTACTTCCAGAAAAGGTTTACGAATCCTTATAAAAAATAAAGAGCACGAGCCTGAGGGATATACAAGAAATATCGTTTACCATGAAATATTTGAAGATTTATGATTTATGATGCTCAATTGTTTATTGTGTATTAGTATATGTAATATTTTCTTCTGTACAATACGATATGTAAATATCTTCCACAATAATAAACATTTTTTCTTTACTAATCTTTTCTTTCTCTACTTACATTTTTTAGGTAATTTTATAGCCTATCATGGAATATGTACTGTTATCGGAATTATCACTACAACGACAAAATTGCAAAATCAAAGTACGCATATGCCGAATATGAGAATCAACTGCTCCATTTCTGAAAGGCGATATATTTAGTTTAGACTGCCTATTAGTGGATGAAAAGGTGGGAACATTAAACATCTTGCAAAAATAATTACATCTCCTTATTTACTATCACATATAACTTATATTTTATATTATATTTCTCCTATTTTACAAATGACACTATTATGATATTATTACAATTATATTAAGGGCTATTCTTTACAAGGGACGATTCGAAAACAAGATGCCGAAGAAGTTAGATGTCGACTTACGGAAGGTAGTATATATCTAATAGAGAAATTCAGTGTCATTCCTACAAAGAAGAGATATGCTGCTGTCGAGCGCCTTTATATGCTTCAAATAAATAAATGGACTTCTCTGACCTTACTTGAAGAAGATAGTAAAGACATCCCTTTATATAGCTTTACTTTCCGGCCCTTCTCTGAACTTGAGAAACAAAGATACAACGATGCTGTTCTCGCTGGTACTGTTTCTTTACAGAATTCCACATTTCTTTTGTAAAATCGAAAATTTGATAACATTCCTGTTCATTTAATACTAATGTTTATATCTTACATATGTTACAGATGTTATAGGACAAATTACAGCTGTCGATGACGTTACACAGAAATATATTGGACAGACGCTTACTCCCATTAGAAATTTAGAAATCCAAGATTTAGAGTTAGTTTTTTTCCATATTATTTACAATTAAATCTAAAT
Source organism: Tillandsia fasciculata (assembly GCA_029168755.2). Lineage (NCBI taxonomy): Eukaryota > Viridiplantae > Streptophyta > Magnoliopsida > Poales > Bromeliaceae > Tillandsia > Tillandsia fasciculata. The sequence goes on from CM054936.1 coordinate 7,533,550, forward strand.
TATGTTTTTCATTTATTTATTTATATACTTATATACACAGAATATTATTTGCTTTCTTAAACAGGAGGAATACTCTACCAATTACATTATGAGATAAATTTGCATTGGATTTCGATGAAAATTATGTTTCAGAAAGAAATAAAACTGTTCCAGTTATAATAATTCTTGCTGGAATGACAATCCGGTCATTCAGAGGTTTACAGCTATATTTACAATACAATAACTTTATTTCTGTAATTACACCTGTTATTAACTCTGTATTTCATTTTCTACCTGTAGATAAGATGCATTTATCAACGTGTTCGGCTTCAAAGATTTACTTTGATTTAGAGATTCCAGAAGTTTCGGAATTGCTTGATAGGTTTTGAAATTAATTATTTATTCATTGTTTTCCTACCATTTTGTCCTGTATTGTATTTACTTTTAAATTATCCTATGCAGTTTACAATCTACAGCTAATTCAATACAACGCATTGATACCAATCAGGACCAACTTATCACTCCTCAAGAAGAGATGTGCTATAACAGAAAAACTGTGTCCGAATTATTGGCTTGCGACGTTTCTGCCATGCAGGTATTTGTTTTTTTTATAATACAGACGTTTTACATTTGTTTCCCATTTTATTTTCTCGATACTTTTTATATATCTACATACACACATACATGCTTTTCCTTTCAGAGCGTTAAGTTTACGTGTGAGGCTAAAGTTGTTGATATTGATACCTCATTTGGCTGGTGGTACAAAGCATGTCGTAGCTGTAAGGCAGCTATAAAAACATACGATGATGCTTTTCGGTGCTCAAACTGTAACCAAAACGATCAGGCTCCTATACCATGGTCATAATTTTAACTCTACATTATATTAATATATACATTTTATGTTTCGCTTTAATTTCAATTAAACATAAACTATGATTAATTGTCTTCTATTTTGATTAGGTACAAATTGAATGTTATTGTTGACGATGGTAGTGGTACGGCTAACTTTATTGTTTTCGGAAAGATAGCACAGGAACTTATTCGTATTCCAGCTCAAAATTTAGCTATTTTACCGGGATCAGATCAGTTCTCCCTTCCGCCTGCAATTAAAACAATTATTGGTCAGATGCATATTTTCAGATTGTACCCGATGCACTGAAATTTACTTCCAGTTTTCCATCTTTTAAAGTAATCAAAATTTTTACGTTATACTCTAATGTAAAGGAAAAGTCTCCTATAGCACCAAATTTGCTTATCAAATGTGAGGAACAGGTACATTCACCTGAGACCGACAAACAAATCCAAAAAGAAATATTTGTTGGACCATCACCAAGTACTGAATGTTCCTCAGGGTAATCAAATTATCCTTTCGACACTTTAAATAAATTTTGATATGAAAATTCATAGTCCCTAATATTTTCTTTTTTTTTCTCTGTTTTTCCTGTTAATTTATAATCAGGTCAGGACAGCTTCCTGAAATACAACATGCTAAGAGGCTCCGACTCACGTACAGTCTAAACTACATTAATATTATTGCATACTTATATTTTATTGCAAAAAAATATTAATTATATTCAATTATGTCAATTAATTTATAGGTTTGATGAAGCTGCCTCCACCGATGAAGACAAAAAATGAACAATTATTATCTGTACTTCCGTCTCTTTTTCTAATTATGTATATGTTTTGTGCATTTTGTTCTTAAAAAATAATCATCTACTTAAACAGTTACGACTTCTTATAAACTTTATTAAATGAAAAATGTTACTATAGAATGTCTTACGCTTCTCTTATTGTCTAATTAATGCTTTATATTTTATATAATTTTATTTGTTACCCGCAGCGAAGCGCGGGTACTCCACTAGTCTATAGAAACTAATGAATTGGCAGTTCTTCAAAGCCTATCTGTCGCCCTCCCCTGCTTCGTTCGCCTACGTGTCCTCTTCTGCGCGCCTCTGCCCTCTCCTTCTCTCTCGCCCGGTTTCTCCGCGTTCGCGCTGCACATGGCCTTCTCTCTCTCTCTCACTTCTTTCGCAGTCCAATCTGCGGTTCCTCCGCCTACGTGTCGTCCGAACCGCGGCTCCTCCGCCTACGTGTTGCCCGAGCCGCGCCTCCTTCGCGCCTCCTTATCTCTTTGCTCTCGCGTTCCTCTTTCTCCATACGGGGTGTGGAGATCCGCCGTCCGTCGTTGGTGGTTGAGATCCGCCGTCGGTTCGTGGGGATGGTTGAGATCCGCCGCCATGTGCACACCCCGTGCGTACGGGGTGGAGATCCGCCGTCGGTTCGTGGGGGTCGAGATCTGTTGGTCGTCGCTGGGTCGTCCAGATCCGGCCGATCGACCCGTACGATCGTTGATCCGGAATGATCCGGCAGCTCCCGATTCCTGCGGGCCCGTGTCCCCTCCTCGCATGTAATGTTCCTCCAATCTCCTCTAACTTCTCCCTTCGTAGGGAGTACGGTAAGCTACCCCCCTCCCCCCGCCCCTTCTTCGTTCTCTTCTCTTCTTCCTTCTCTTCGAATCACCCCGGTGGGGGTGCCGGAGGCCATCTGGTACCTGGGGTACAAGTTTGCCGTGTTCTCTCCACCTGTCTTCTCCTAAATGAATTTAGATATATTATCTGAATTACTTTTATATTTTGGATTAATTTTCTTCTTGAACTTTTGCCAAATCTTATTTTGTTTTCTTTATGATGTCTTTTGAGGCAATGATGCTGTACATAGATGCTGGCGAGTTCGATGGCCTGGTTGGAGGCAATCGATCATTGATTTTACACCTCGGTTTGGATTGAATCCTAATGTTTTCACAAATCTACTGACTCTCCTCATGTCTTCTCAGGCAATATTAATAGAAAGAAGTAAAATGGAAAAAAAAAAAAAAAAAAAAAAAAAAAAAAAGAATTTGGCTAGTTTAATTCCTACAGCAATGGATTACAATGTTTGTTATACCCTCCTGGTTGAATGTTCTTTGTGAGCTAAGATGTTACCTGAGCCTCTGATAATTTTTGACTCGGTCTTTTTTTCTTCTTTATTTTTATTTTCGCACCTACATTTCATTCAATTTCAAATTGCCTTGAATCTTCTCATACTATTTTATCCTCAACTTTTTTGTACTTGCAGGTTATTACTTCCTATCTTCTCTCATTTGTTTTTTGTGTTCGAGGAAGTTCCAGCAGATTTGAATTGAGTTTTCTTAAAATGTAAGTTCTAATTTCCTCCTAATTAAAGAGTGTTTTCTGAGGCAATGGTGATAGAAAGGAAGAGAAAGGAATTGCTGGTAATAATTACATAAGAAAGAAAATGGGATTGGGACGGCCTAATTCCTGCGGCAACCAATATCTGAGCTACTTTCTAATTTTGGTGCAGGTTATTACTTCCTATCTTCTCTCATTTGTTTTTTTGTTCGAAGGAAGTTCCAGCAGATCTTCTCTCATTTGTTTTTTTTTTGTTCCAAGGAAGTTCCAGCAGATTTGAATTGAGTTTTCTTAAAATGTAAGTTCTAATTTCCTCCTAATTAAAGAGTGTTTTATGAGGCAATGGTGATAGAAAGGATGAGAAAGGAATTGCTGGTAATGATTACATAAGAAAGAAAATGGGGTTGGGACGGCCTAATTCCTGCGGCAACCAATCTCAGAAGTTTGCTATGTTTCCTTCACCTTACTTCTCCTGAATGAATTCAGATATTATCTGAGCTACTTTCTAATTTTGGTTTAATTTCTTTCTGAGTTTTTTTATTGATCTTAATTTATTTACTTCATTACTCCTCTGTCTTATGAGGCAATGATGTTGTAAGTAGATGCTAGCGAAATCACTTGGCCTGGTTGGAGGCAACCGAACACTGATTCTGCATCTCTATTTGGATTGAATCCTAATGTTGTTACAAATCTGCTACTTCGCCTCATGTCTTATCAAGCAGTGCTGATAGAAATAAGTAAAATAAAAAAAATAAAGAAATAAAAAATAAAAAAAGAATTTGGCCTGTTCAATTCCTACAGCAATTCATTATGAAGTTCGTTATACCTTCCTGGTTGAATGTTCTTTGTGAGCTAAGATGTTACCTGGGCCTCTAATAATTTTTCCCTACCTTCTTTTTTCTTCTTTATTTCTATTTTCATACCTACATTTTGTTCGGTTTCTAATTGCCTTGAATCTATTGATACTATTTTTTTTCTCAACTTTTCTGCACTTGCTCTCTATTACTTACTATCTTCTCTCATTTGTTTTTTGTGTTCAAAGGAAGTTTGGACAGATTTGAATTAAGTTATTTTGAATTTTTTTGGGATTTTGTGACTATGATTTCCTCCTCACAAATATGGGGTTGGGATGGCCTAATTCCTGCGGCAAACTTCCCTGTGTATCTTCCTTCTTCTCAAATGTTTCTTAGATGCTATAATATATATATATATATATATATATATATATATATATATATATATATATATATATAGAGAGAGAGAGAGAGAGAGAGAGAGAGAGAGAGAGCGAGAGAGAGAGAGAGAGAGAGAGAGAGATGAATAAATATATGTATGTATGTATGTGTGGAGAAAAGCTTCTTTGCTTTCATCTGTGAGCTAGAAATCTACACTTTCTTCTGCTAGAAAACTACAGCGGTTGCCTCTTGGTAGGCTTTTAAACATAAGTTTATCTTTGTAAAGAATAGTTGCCTCTTGCCTTTATTTGCATTTCCTCTACATAGGATCTTTTTGAATGACATTAGTTCCTGCACAAAAAAAGTCTACTTAAGATGCAGTATGACAAAGGTCTGGCACCATACTTAAGATGCAGAATTCTTCCATACTCTTTTCGTCTAAGATGCAGAATTCTCAATGGCCTAAGATGCAGAATTCTTCCATACTTAAGATGCAGAATTCTTCCATACTCTTTTCATCTATTACATTAAATGAATGAAGTCTCAATGGCCTACTTACTTTACGTTTGGGATGACTCTTTGTGCCCAATCAATGCCTTGCTTTCCGTTTGCTCTTTCGGTTTGGATGGCTTTACTACAAGCAACCACTTACTTGAGTGCACCTGTAAGTAGAAAAATATTTTACATTAAGTTACGATTGAGATTCATGGATTGCGTTACTTCGGTTTGAGTTGGTACTATTTTTGCTTACTCTTCCTTATCTCGCTGTGAACTTTAAATTCACTATTTTGTTCTCAGCTTAAACTTTAGTACTGGGGTAAGTACCCTCGGCTGCTTATTTTTTTGCTATGAATTTTAAATTCACCTACATTTAATGAATTAAGTGAATTAAGTCTCAATGGCCTGCTTACTTCATGTTTCTACTTACCAAATATTTTACATTCTGTTACACAATTGGGTTGGAGAAACAATTGTCTACATATAGTGAATTACGAATGTTCCCTTGCGAAATCAATGTCCTGCTTACTTTAGTCTTCTACTTAGAAAGTATTTTAAGTTCGGTTCACATTTAGATTGGAGAAAAATTCTGCGCCCTTCCAACAGTTCACATAGTAAACAGCATTAAGCCATGGCACTACCTTCATTTGCTCTTTTATTTGCATGCATCATGGAATCTTCTCAGGCTGTATTTTTTATGGTTAAAAGACATATTGAGGACTCATGAATAAGGACCTAATTTACAGTTTGAGGAACCTAATGCAGATTTCGCTCTGAGGTTCATATGTATTGCATTATTTTTTAATTCAAGAACTATGATAATAACTGTGATTGCCGCAATGGCAATTGTTCAACTTTCTAATATTAAGTTGGGGTTTACGGTTTAGGGTTTAGGGTTTAGGGTTTAGGGGCTTTGAGAGTATTTTTGATAATTGAATTGAAGCTTGCAACAGCTTTCTGAGTACATAGGAGTACAGTTGTTGTAACTTACATGAACTATTATCGCTTAAGTAGGAATGAGCATTTGATGCACACTACTCTGCAAGTAATTAATTCTGCATGTTTTGCATAGCATTAGGGGCACAACAAGGAGAGTGCCGTATGGATGAGTTTGCATCAGCATAAATAACATTTTAGCTCTCTTTTTTTTTTTTTCTCTGTGCCTCTGTGGCATATTATGCATCGAAGGCTCATGTAAAGAAAAAGATAAATGTGAAAATGCAGATTTTCAGGACAAAAATTTTAATGCAGATTTTGCTTTGAGCTTCATGTAAGAACCTAATGCAGATTTTTCATGTATATTGCATTGTTTGTTCGTGTGAGAACCTAATGCAGCACCAAATGCAGATTTTCGGGAACCATGCAATGCTTTCACTCTGAGGTTCATGTATATTGCATTATTCTTTGCTTCTTTATTTTCCCGTCTATATGAATTGGCATGTTTATTCTTTGCAATGCCCAGGTAATGATCCCGAGGAAGTGAAGGCAAGGGTGAAGTGTTGGGCTCAAATGATCCCATTGGTGTTTCGGTTGGTCATCATTTGTGTCAATGATCAGGTTATTTGATTTTCACATTGCATTCTTATTTATACACATCACTAACTACTATGTATGACTTCACATTTTTAAGCAACTAGCTACTTTCAGTCTTTTCGTGCATGATTTTACTACTGCAGTGCATCACTACGTACTATTTATTCACTACAATACATCACTTTTGTTCTTCAAGTTCGTTGCATAGTCTTACGTTCATTACTATTAATGGATTTAACACATCTCTGTCATTTCTAAAATCCTGCCAACAATTTGTTAGCTTTTTTATTATGTGGCTTATATTTTTGTTTCCTATTTTGGGTGTTGCCTGCCGACAACTATTGATGTTCTTTGGGGTGCAAAAACAGCATTAAGCCATGGCACTACCTTCATTTACTCTTTTATTTGCATGCATCATGGAATCTTCTCAGGCTGTATTTTTTATGGTTAACTCTAATTATTGAAGAGGCACAGATTAAAAATGTGAAGTTAGAGCAGTTGGAGCAGATTCAGGGGATGTAAAAGAAGCATCCCCTGAATCTGCTTAGTAGATCAAATCAACCTCTCAAGCATATATATATATATATATATATATATATATATATATATATATATATATATATATATATATATATATATAGAAAGTTGGTAGATCAGATCAGTTTCTCAAGCCTAAAACATCAGGACATCATCAAATGATGACCAACCGAAACACCGATGGGATCATTTGAGCCCAACACTTCACCCCTGCCTTCACTTCCTCGGAATCATTACCTACCGGCGGTCATGATGGTTGGGTACTGTATTAGCTCATGCTGCCTGCACGGTTTGCATCTCCCTGTTCCTCTTCCTTCGACTATAAATGTTGCTGTGCCTTGAATAAGGACCTAATGTACAGTTTGAGGAACCTAATGCAGATTTCGCTCTGAGGTTCATATGTATTGCATTATTTTTTAATTCAAGAACTATGATAATAACTGTGATTGTCGCGATGGCAATTGTTCAACTTTCTAATATTAAGTTGGGGTTGAAGGAAAGGGTGAGGATGGCATTCCTGAGGATTCAGGGTGCTGTGAGACCGATTCCTCTTACAGCATAACTTCCGCCCGTTGTTTTTGGAGGATACTTTTGTTGTTAGTCCTGGACGGGAAGCCAAGTGATATATGTTTCACGAACTACATATTTTTATATTCGCTGATATTAATGACTCTTACAAAATTGCATTTCGTGCTCCTGCAGCTTAGCTTTTGTCAATAGTTTCAGCTTTGAGAGTATTTTTGATAATTGAATTGAAGCTTGCAACAGCTTTCTGAGTACATAGGAGTACAGTTGTTGTAACTTACATGAACTATTATCGCTTAAGTAGGAATGAGCATTTGATGCACACTACTCTGCAAGTAATTAATTCTGCATGTTTTGCATAGCATTAGGGGCACAACAAGGAGAGTGCCTTATGGATGAGTTTGCATCAGCATAAATAACATAGTAGCTCTCTTTTTTTTTTTTCTCTGCGCCTCTGCGGCATATTATGCATCGAAGGCTCATGTAAAGAAAAAGATAAATGTGATAATACAGATTTTCAGGACAAAAATTTCAATGCAGATTTCGCTTTGATATTCATGTAAGAACCTAATGCAGATTTTTCATGTATATTGCATTGTTCGTTCGTGTGAGAACCTAATGCAGCACCAAATGCAGATTTTCGGGAACCATGCAATGCTTTCACTCTGCTGTTCATGTATATTGCATTATTCTTTGCTTCTTTTTTTTCCCGTCTATATGAATCGGCATGTTTATTCTTTGCAACACCCAGGTAATGATCCCGAGGAAGTGAAGGCAAGGGTGAAGTGTTGGGCTCAAATGATCCCATTGGTGTTTCAGTTGGTCATCATTTGTATCAATGATCAGGTTATTTGATTTTCACATTGCATTCTTATTTACTTTTGGAGAAATTATCTTACTGGGGCCAATTTTATACACAGGTCATCTTTAGTACCCAGGTGATGATGACATTATTTATCTCTCTATTGCAAGTTGGAGCATACATGCAGCGGATGATTATATGATGTCCTTGTGTGCAAGTACATGATAAAGGCGATGAACAAGTCTGAAGTAAAGGTTACCTCTCTATATATCTATTATCATTTTGTTCCTTAGACTTAAGAAGACCTGTAGCTCCTTTGCTGAACAGTGATCACTTCCCACTGTTTAGGTACTCCTGAGGATGCTTATGATAATCATGTTCGTGCTTTTGAGGACACCTTGGTGACTAAGTTCTTTGGTCTACACTGTGTTGGATTAACTAGAGCTACTCAGCGTTCCGATCACAAAGGATTGTCGCATGGTCGGACGGACTAATAAGCCAAAGGCAGAAATTGATAAGTACATGACATTGAAATACCTTGATCTTAACTTCATATTTTCATTGTAGAGGGTTTGTTCCCAAATTTTCCAAGATTTCGGCTGTCTTCTTCATCAACCCAATGGCCTACTCTTATGAGTTATATAGTCCCTAAAGTTTGACTTCAATTCATTTTTAACTTTTAGCAATTCATTTTAGTGTTCATCTAAAGAAGAAGACAAATATGATAATGTAGATTTTTCATGTGAGGACCTAATGTACAGTTTGAGGAACCTAATGCAGATTTCGCTCACATGGTAATATGTGAGCGAAATAATGCTGAATCTGCATTATTTTTTAATTCAAGAACTATGATAATAATTGTGTTCGGCTCTCAGAATAGTTAAATATTTGAAATTGTTAAATAGTATGGACAAATCAGTTGAATATGTATAATTTATTTATAGTATTATTTTATTTACATACCCATTCTCCTTTTGATGATTCTTGACGCGTTGTTTGCTAAATTCAGCATACATTGTTTGCTATGGAATTTGTTTATATAATTGTGCAAACGTTGATATTATCCTTCATAAAATTCATGCTTTCCCTCACATGATTATCTATCTTCAGATCCTTTAATTCCTACAAAAGATCATTATAAAAAAATATCTGGTACCGTTTAATTTACCTAATTATTTTATATCCGCGGCGAAGCGCGGGTTTGTCACTAGTAAAAATAAAAGTTGGATCATGCAAGAGTTTGGGCAGACTGCTCATAGGCAACCACTTGCTACTATTTGTTTGCCAACCACTCACTATTATTTGTTTGGTTGGCAGTGATATTGTACAGTCATATTTAAATTTTTAACTTAAAAATAAAAATTTTGATTTTTTACCTCTTAAACATTTTCTTCTATACTATCTTTGGAACTGCAAAACATATAAATAGCAATATATCTTTTTTTGTAGGTTCGATGAAGCTACACGAAGAAGATAAAAAGTGAAGTCATTTATATTTATAATATATACTTTGTATAAAACTAATTAAATAGAATTATTTCGGACAGTAAAGTTTTTAAGTTTTATATTACATTCTGTTTAAATTTAAAAAAAAAAATATTTAGTCAAAATAATCACAATCTACTTAACAATATATTTAATTTGTATAAAACTATTTATATAAATTATTTATAATTTATTTAACCTAAGCAAAGGACAGGTCCAATATTAATAATACATGTATTAGATGGAAGAGCAATACTATATGTATATCCAAAGGAGCTGTGCATCCTACATCCACCCATCTAAGGATAGGGGGTCACTTCACCGGATCCAAATTGTGAAGTGACCCCTCAGGCCCTCACCATACTTAGGGATGTAAAACGGGCCGAGCGGCCCGCCGCCCAGCCCGGCACGGTTCGGGGCCAGGCTGTGGCCCAGCACGGCTACTGTAGCGTTGTGTCGAGCCGGCCCGGTCCGGCTCCTCGGGCCCCCTCTTTGGGGCCCGTCAGCACGGCCCGGCACGGGCTTGGGCCGTGCCGGGCCGAAAAATAATGCATGGCCCGGCACGGCACGGCCCGTATGGGCTGTGCCAGCCGGGCCAGTACGATCCAAATAAATTTCGAAAAAACTAGACCCTATATAGGCCTGGCTCTTGTCAGCCTACATTAACCTTTCCCAAGGCCCAAGGATGATTGGCATTGAGAAATAGCTCAACTTCCTTGGGCCTTGAGCCACATTAGTCATTTAGCCTCCAACGGTTCTCTATTTAAATTATAAAAAAATATAAAAATATAATTTTGGTTTTAATTACTAAAATACCCTCACTAACATTTAATTTTTTTTACTGTTAGTTTACTGTTAGAGAGGGTATTTTGGTAAAAAAAATTAAAATATTTTTATATTTTTTAAAAAATTAAATTTCTTTTTTACATCTATAAATACTTCTACAAATCTTCAAATTTATCACAATAAATAATTTTTCATTCATTCTCTTCTACATACACAATACACTAATTCTTTTTTCTTCCAAACTTTCTATATAAATTTTTCTTTTTTTCAAATTTACTTTACAACTTTTTAAAATTTTTCAACAATTTTTTTTTACAAAATCTCTTTATAATCTCACCATACAAAATCTCATTTTCAAAATAATATTTATTTTTTTATGATTTAATATTCTATTTTTGTTCAAATATTTTTTTATTTAATTATTTTTTAGTTTTTTGTGCTTATTTAAATCTTCGAATTTATCACGACAACTAATTTTTCATTCATTTTCTTCTACATACACAATACACTAATTCTTTCTTCTTTCAAACTTTCTATATAAATTTTTCTTTCTCTCAAATTTCCTTTACAAATTTTTTATATTTTTTTAACAATTTATTTTTACAAAATCTCTTTACAATCACATCATACAAAATCTCAATTTCACAATAATATTTATTTTTTTATGGTTTAATTTTCTATTGTTTTCAAATATTTTTTATTTAATTATTTTTTAGTTTTTTTGTGTTTATTTTTTATAATAATGTCTGGTAAATTTTCTTACAATGATTTTTCTTGTACTGATTATGCTCCTGAATATTATATTAGCAATCAATCAGAAACTGCAGCGGGTGGCTCTACACAAGGTGGTGACAGCTCGCAAGCACAACAAAATTTAGACGCAAATCCTAAAAAAGCGTCTAAACGAAGAACAAGTGAAGTGTGAAAATATTTCAATATCAAAGAAATTGAAGGATAAGGTTTGCGAGCTGTTTGTACAGTATGTGAAGCTCATTAATTATTCTTATGATAGTTCTGGTGGTACGGGTTATCTTAATCGACATATGCAGAAACATCTTGCAAAAGAAGGTAAATAAACAAAACAATCGCAACTTGCTTTTACTTCTAGTGGAGTTAATACATTTCAATATTCTCATGAACGTAATAGAAGTGAACTTGCTTTATATATTGTAGGAGCAGAGCAACCATATACATTCGCCGAATGTCCATATTTTGAGCATTATGTGAAAATAGCTTTAAATCCCGCATATAAAAAACTTCTCGAAATACTAGTCGTAAAGACTCAATAAAAGCATTTCTTGAATATAGACAAAATATAATTAATATTTTAGAAAATTTGAATTCAAAAATTTCACTTACTTCCGATATTTGGACATCTCGAAATTGCCGTAGTTTTATATGTGTTACTGCACATTTGATTGATTCTACCTGGATATTACAAAAACGAATTATTGATTTTCAAGAACTTGAGTTTCCACACATTGGTGCTCATATTGCTCAAGCGATTGAAAATATTTTACAAATTTATAAAATTAACCAAAAAATTTTCAATTAGTTTTGATAATGCTAGCAATAATAGAACGGCAATTCAAATTTTGAAAAATAATTTACATCCCATTTTAGATGGAAAATTATTTCATAATAAATGTGCATGTCATATTATAAATTTATGTGTACATGAGGGTTTAAAAATAATTAGTCCATAAAAAAAAAAAAAAAAAAAAAGATTGTATTATGTTTATTCATAGTTCTGGTCCAAGAATAAGATTTTAAAAGTTTATGTAGACAATTGGGCCAAAAATAAAAAATTTTATTTTTGATGTTCAACATCAATGGAATTCTACATATAAAATGTTGCAATATTGTTATGAGTATAGAAATATTTTATCTATTTTTTGCAATGAGAGAATGCAGCATAATCCCACAACTAATGAAGAATGAGATATTGGTCAAATTCTTATGACTTTTTTACAACCATTTTATGAGTCAACCAAACTTTTGTCCGGTGTGTATTATCCTACTTCATGTCATTTTCTTAATCAAATTTTACTTATGAGTTATCATTTTGCTGAATATAGAAATTCTCCTGATTTATCTCAAATTATTTCTTTCATGGAATCCAAATTTAAAGAATATTGGAAGGAAATTTCCATTGTACCTCTTTTGGCCTCTGTAATGGATCATAGAATTAAATTAAATGAAGTAGAAATTGCTCTTACAAAATATAATGAATTTTTGAAAATTAATTCAACAAATTATTCAAGTGAGGAAAATATTTTTCAAATAGTATATAATTCTTTATATCAAATGTATAGTATTTATGCAGCTGCTTCGGGTAGTAAGGGACCATGTTCTTCACAATTACAAAACAGTAGTAGTAATAGTGGTAGAACTAATAAAAATATGCTTTTATCTTTGGTGAGGAAACAAAAACAAACTAATTTTAATAATGCAACTTCTTTTAACGAACTTCAGTTTTACTTGCAAACTGATTTTTCAAATCTTTTAAACGAAGATGAATTAGATAAGTTAGATATTTTAGCCTGTGGAAACACATGAAAGTACATATCCTGTGCTTTCTGCTATGGCACGTGATTTACTAACTGTGCAGATTTCAACGGTGGCATCGGAGTCTGCTTTTAGTGCAGGTAGAAGAATACTGGATGATTACAGAACTCAGCTTAAGGAGGATGCGGTCGAGGTTTTAGTTTGTTTAAAAGATTGGCGAGCTGCAGAATTAAAAATGCAAGATAAAGAAGGTCATGAGTTTACATCTTCAGATGAAACAGAATCAACTGCCTAAAAATAATCAAGCACCTGCGGCAAGCTAGAGTGCAACTTTTTCTACACGTCCTTGCTGGTTATTACTCGTTGTGTCTCATTTTTTTTTTTTTTATTTAGTATATCTCTTTATTATGTGACTTTTAAAATAAAAAATAAAAAATAATGTAATGAAGAGAAAATAATGTTGATTTTTTTTTTTTTTTTTCTTTTGCTAGTTGGTTTTGTAAATCATGCTATTTTATTCAAATATATTTATCTCTCTCTCTCTCTCTCTCTCTCTCTCTCTCTCTCTCTCTCTCTCTCTATATATATATATATATATATATATATATATATATATATTACTTTCCTTTAATGTAATTATATAATATGATTAATTCGAAATTTATATATTTTTTATAATTATTATTTGTTTAGAATATTAATTTTTATTCAAATGTTTAAAATTATGAAAAAATGTAATATTAATTTTATATTAAAGTTGGTTATTTGTCAAAGAAATTAAAGCTAAAAAATTAATATAAAAAATTTAAATTATTAAAAAGTTAAAATTATTGTTCTCTAAAATTTTAAATTTTATATAATATTAAAAATTAATGATATTAAAAAGTTAAATTTATTTTTGGTATTTTAGTTTTATTTTTTAATTTATAAAAATTTTAAAATAATTTTTAGGAGTTGGGCATAATTGTGTAAAAAAAATTATGAGTTAAAAAGTATAGTTTAAAAACAAATTGTCTCTTTTTTTAAAAAAAAATAATTTTTAGAACAAAAAAAGTACATAAAAAAACATAAAAAAAAATCGGAAAAAAAAGTAGAAAAAAAAAACTGTACTGGCACGAAGCACGGCTCGACCCGGCACGGCCCGTGCTGGGCCGTCCAAGGAGCAGCGCCGGGCCTCTTCCTTTGAAAAAGGGCCCAGCTCGGTCCGATCCGGATTTAAATCCGGGTCAGGCCGGGCTGACCCCGGGCCCATTTCGGCACGGATAATGTGGGTCATGCCGGTCCGGCACGGCCCACATTACACCAGTAACCACACCCCACCCCACCCCATCCTATCCATTGGGATGTGAAATGTATACTCCAAATTGAGTGTATAAATAACATTTTCCTTAATAGAATCTTAGCTCAACTCAACCTGCCATAGCAAATATATTATATTTAATCATGAATTAAATTTATGAGCTATACTACATGTACACCCCAAATGGGGTGTACATCCTACACCTAGCCGATCCTAGAATGGATATTTATCTACTCGTCACTTCGAAGTGACGAGTGAAATTTATCCCACCCTAGAATGGATGGGGTGTAAGATATACACCCCATTTGGGGTATACATTTAGCATTTTCCTAAATTTATAAGTTCTAACTTAGCCTGCCATAGCCATAAAAACCCTGGAGTACGGAAGTCGCAAGATGATCTAACGGATCATAGAACCAAACTAAGGGGATGTTTGGCCTAATTTTTGAAAAGTGATTTTAGATTTAAAAGTGATTTTTGGTTTAATAGAGCGTTTGACAACTAAATTTTCAAAATCTGATTATACTTTTTAAAATCAGTTTTTTAATTTTCGAGACCCAAAATCAGAAACAGTTAAAAACCTGTTTATTGAAAACTGATTCTGATTTTAAATTCAAAATTTATTTTTTTTTTTTTCGATTTAAAATTTAAAGTTAAATTTAATTTAAAACTGTAAATTTGATTTTTAAAATTTTAAATTTTAAATTTTAAATTTAGCTATTTAATTTAAATTTTAAATTTTAAATTTCAAATATCAAATTTTATAATTTTAAATTTAAAATTTAAAATTTAAAATTTAAAATTTAAAATTTATGATTAAACTTTAAATTTAATTATTAAATTTAAATTTTGAATTTTAAATTTCAAATTTAAATTTTAAATTTGAAATTAAAAAATTAAATTTTAAATTTCTAAATTTCAAATTTATATTTTAAATTAAAATATTAAATATTAAATTATTTTCTAAAATTTAAATTTTAAAATATAAATTTAAATTCAAAATTTAAATTATTTTAAAATAAAATTGTGAATTAAATTATATTTAATTATGAATTAAATTTATAAGTTCTAACTCAACCTGCCATAGCCATAAAGATTATGTGAATATGGAAGTTCTAACCTTATAGAACCAAACTAAGGAGTTGTTTGACCTAATTTTTGAAAAGTGATTTTGAATTCAGAAGTGATTTTCGGTTCAATAGAGCGTTTGATAACTAATTTTTTAAAATCATTAAAATCTAATTATGATTTTTAAAATTAGTTTTCTGATTTTAGAGACCCAAAATTAAAAACAGTTAAAGTCTGCATCTTGAAAACTGATTCTGATTTAAAATTTAAAATTTAAAAATTATTTTGATTTTATATTTAAAATTTAAAGTTAAATTTAATTTTAAATTTTAAATTTAATTTTTAAAATTTTAAATTTTAAATTTTAAATTTAATTTCAATTTAAAATTTTAAATTTCAAATCTCAAATTTTATAATTTTAAATTTTAAATTTCAAATTTAATTATTAAATTTAAATTTTAAATTTTTAAATTTTAAATTTCAAATTTAATTTTTAAATTTGAAATTGAAAATTTAAATTTTAAATTTATAAATTTCAAATTTATATTTTAAATTAAAATATTAAATATTAAATTATTTTTAAAAATTTAAATTCTAAAATATAAATATAAATTATTTTAAAATTAAATTTTAAAAAGAATTATTATTTACAAATAATAAAAAATTTGTATCCAACAACTTTAAAAATTACCTTTCATTATTATTTACAACAGAAAAATTATTTTCATTTATTAAGCTTAGCCAAACATTCTATAATTTTTAACCAAAATTAATTTTTTAAATTAAAATTAATTTTATAAAAATTATTTTTTTAATATTTATGCCAAACGATCCCTAATTATAACAATTCGACACGCGAGTAAATTTAACATGTATAGACATTTATATATTATCAAGCAATTTTTTTGTTATCTAATGAATGTCACACTATTAGAGCGTTATACAGAACTTAACCCACTTCACCCAGAAGTACCTGCTCTATTACTCTGCCCGCTCCTGCCCGGCCGTTTGGATGGAGACGCGGCATCTAACTCCCGCCCTTGAGCGACTCCGACTCCACGAATCCCCTCTCCTCACCTCCCCCGACCAAAACCCTAATAACTCTAACCCTCACCTCCGCCCCTCCAAATCCACCGCCTTCAAGCGAGAGGAGAGGCGGAAGCGAAAGGAGCGTAAACGACAACAGCGGCTCCAAACCCTCTTCGACCATCCCCCACCGTCCGTTTCCCCCAATCCAACGGTCTCGGATCTCCCATGGCCGTGCGATCCCGCCCCCTCCCTCCCACCCACCCCCACCGCATGGCCCCCCACCTCCTCCGCCGCCGCCGCCGCCGCCGCCGCCACCGCGTCGTCGGCGCCGGCGCCGCCTCCCCCCTCCGCCGCAGCGCACGCCGCCGCCCTTAGGGCTTCGCGAGCCTTCTTCGCCTCGGAAGCCGAATCGAACGGCGAGGACGACGATACGGAGGAGGAGGGGGATGAGATCGGGGGTAGGGCGCGCGGGTTCTTCAAGGATTTGTTCGCGAGGGAGGGGGATTTGAGGGAGTACTACGAAAGGGAGTGGGCGCGGGGGGAGTTCCGGTGCCTGGTGTGCGAGGGGGTCGGGGCGCGGGCGGGGAAGCGATTCTGGGGCTGCGCCGCGCTGGTGCAGCACGCTGCCGCGGTCGCGCGGACGCGGGCGCGGCGCGCGCACCGCGCGTTCGGGAGCGTCGTGCGCCGCGTGCTCGGGTGGGAAGATCTCCAGGTAAAATCACCGAAAAATCCCTCAGCATTTTATTATTCTTCTTTTTCTTTTTGTACTGGTTTAAGATATAACTAGCTAATGCTGAAATAAGTATAAAATACGGAACTATGGTAAAAAAAATGTTTGGATGGTTTAGGGATAAGAGATTTTATATTTGGTATGAGAATGAAGAATAAGAAGAATAAATAGATTAGGTTGGAATAATTTACCTTAAAATTTAATAAATGATAAAAGTTATTAAAATCTAATTAGTTCGTTTTAATTAATGGATTAAAATTTTAAAAAAATTAAGATAAAATCAAATTCATAATTAAATTATATTTTTTAAAAATAATATTTAATTTAATATTTTATTTTTTCAAATTAAATTTAAAATTTTAAATATAAAATTTTAACATTTAAATTTTAAATTTTAAAATTTTATAATATTAATTTTAAATTATAAATTTTAAACATAAAATTTTTTAATTTTCAAATAATAACTTTTACTTTCTTCGTTTTAATTAATGGATTAAAGTCTTACAAAAATTAAGATAAAATTAAAATCAAAATTAAATCAAATTTCAAATTATATTTTATAAAAATAATATTTAATTTAATATTTTATTTGTTTAAATTAAAGTTAAAATTTTGAATATAAAATTTTAAAATTTAAAACCTTACAAAAATTTTGATAAAATTAAAATCAAAATAAAATTTCTAAAATTTTAAAAATAATATTTAATTTAACATCCAATTAAATTAAAAAGAGAGAGAGAAAGGAGAGAGAGATTTGTGATGATGAGAGTGTACTGGAAAGAAGGAAAAGAGAGAGAGAGAGGAGAGAGAGAGAGATTTGTGATGATGAGAGTGTATTGGGAAGAAAGAAAGGAGAGGAGGAATAGTTTGGTAAAAAAAAATAATAAAATAATGGTAAGAATTATTTTTCCTGCTTATTCTGTATGTATTAGAACTACTGTACCGAATAATTTCGAATGCGTTTGATAGAATAAGAGAGATAAATTCCTTATTTTTTGTTCTAACCCCAAAATAAACGGGCCTTCGAAATTTGGGGAATCAGAAGTTCGCCCATTCAAAAGAAAGGCTAAGCTCAATTGTAAAAAATTTTATTGCTCTTTACTGCTTGTTTTAATTACTCTACTATATAAAAATTTATATTTGTTTTAATTATTCTACTATATAAAAATTTATATCAATTATCTTTTTTTTTTTTTTTTTATAATTTATCATCTTCTCAAAATAGATAGCTTCAGCTATTTAGAATAAGGCCATCTTTGGATTCATAATTTTATAGAATTTTTATTCTTTTGAATGAAATACCAAATTCTTTAACTTTTAAACTGTTTGAATACATGTATTACAATTTCACAGAATTTCTAGTAAATAAAATTTTAAAATTTTAAAATTTTAAATTTTAAATTTTAAATTTTAAAATTAAAATGTTAAAATTTTAATTTTAAATTTTAAAATTTTAGAACTTCAAAATTTAAAATTTAAAAATTTAATATTTGATAATTTGAAATTTAAAATTTGTAGTTTGAAATATGAAAAATAAAATTTAAATTTAAATTTAAAATTTAAAATTTAAAATTTAAAATTTAAAAATATGAATAAAAATAAAAATTTGAAATTTGAAATTTAAAATTTCAATTTTGAAATTATAAACTTTAAATTGAATTTAAAAAATTTAAATTTGAATTTTAAAATTTTAAAATTAAATTTTATATTTTATATTTTAATTTTTGAATTTAAAATTTAAAATTTAAAATTTGAATTTTGAATTTAAAATTTAAAATTATAAACCTAAAATTTAAAATATAAAATTAAAATTTTAAATTTTGAAATTTTAAATTAAAGTTTAAATTTTAAAATTTTAATTTTAAAAAATTTAAATTTAAAATTTAAATTTAAATTTAAAAATTTAACAATTTAAAAATTTAAATTATAAATTTTTTATTAAAATTCAAAATTTGAAGCACGGAGAATATGGTGGAGTTCCAAAGAGCAATGTTTTTACACCCCAAAAGAAAAAGGGGTGTATATTCTACATCCTACCCATTTAAGGATGGATTATTTTTTAGGAGTTATTTGAAGTGACTCCTCACCACGCCTCACCTATTTGATGGGTGTGGTGTGGGATGTACACCCCACAAGAAATGTACAAATAGAATTGTGACGTCCCTAATAGTCCCACATCGGATGTGGATGGAATTGTGATTGGATTTATATAAGACATAGACACTAGTAATAATAACAGGACTAGCGAGACGAGTTGAGACGAGTCTCACATTGTCTGGTGATCTTGGCTACTGTGTGTGTGTTTGGGCTACGAGGACGTCAGGTCAAACGGGAGGAGTTTGTAGTCCTGTGTTTAGGCTGACGAGGACGTCAGGTGTAACGACCCGGCCCACTAGCAATAATAACTCGTTGGGCCCAAACCACAGCCCAAAATGTTTAAGCCCAGTTATTATGACTAATGTCCTATTGGACATCCGATGTGGGACTATTGGGGGCGTCACAGACTCCACCCGTTTAGGCCTGACGTCCTCGTCAGCCCAAACACACACAGCAACGTCCTCGTCAGCCCAAACACACACAGCAACTCAAGATCACCAGGCGATGTGAGACTCGTCTCGCTAGTCCTGTCATCAAGACCCAGACTCAGCCGACACTCGCCGCACACTTCCGGCTGGTTATTGGCTCTGATACCAAATATAAAGACCCGGCCCACTAGCAATAATAACTTGTTGGGCCCAACGAGTTATTATTGCTAGTAGGCCGGATCGTTACATCAGGTCAAACAGGGGGAGATTAATAATAACCGGGTCCAACGAGTTATTATTGCTAGTGGGCCGAGTCGTTACAAGAATTTTTCGAGTTCCAAAATGCTAAAATGTTTTCTTTAGATTGGAGTGAATTATCATTTACTCTATTTTGTAGGGTACAATATAATATAATATAATTTTATTTATTTATTTATTTATTTATTTTTGTCAAACACCTTATAGAAAAAAAGTTTTTCTACCGGCTACATTTTGTAGGGTATCCAAATAGGACACGTAGAATTTAGTTGTAAAACTTTATAAACACAAATTTGCTGATAAAATTATCTATTAATAATACTTATAAAATTTAAATAAAATGTTTAATAAATTATTATTTTTGATATTATTAATAAAATAAGAGTTTTTTTTTTTTTTTTTTTTTTTTTTTTTTTTTTTTTTTTTTTTTTATCTAAACTTTAATATTTTTTGAATTGTAAACTAGATATATATTGAGATGTGAAGTAATTTTGTACACCAAATTATTTTGGTAAAATTTTACATCCTAATTTAATAATATTTTTTAATTTTTAAAATCTATTAATTACAATACAATATAAGATAATAGAGATTGGAGCTGAAGTGCAAAAAGACTTTTTATAATTTAGCCCAAAAGAAAAGAAGAAAAAATAAATAAATGCTATTCATACACTCTTTTGTTGTATGATATATATTTCATGGTGGATGAGATTTTTTTCTTGTCATATGATGTGAGTAGTGAATTAATTTCATCCATTAGATATATTGAGTGTATAATATATATATAAATTTTATTTGAGATGTATGGAGATTATTATTCAAAAAATAAATACATTGCATCTCTAATTTCTAACATTTGGTTTGATTTTGGAATAAAACGAGGAGAATGAAAGTTATCCTTGCTATTTTATCAAATAATATAAAAAAATAATATAAATAATTACTTCTAAATAATTATTATACCTTTTTTTTTTTAAGTAGAATAGGGTTATTATTTAGCTATTATTAATTAAAATAATATAAATATATTATATTATATATATATATATATATATATATATATAATATATATATATATATATATATATATATATTATTTTATAATATATTAAATATCTTATAATAATAATATTATTATTATAATTGTTATTATTATTAAAATAATATAATAATTATTATATTATATGATATATTATATTATCTTTATTACTTTTATAAATTTATATTATATGTTATTCTAAAATATACCATATAATATAAAATAAAATATTATATAAGTTAATAAATATATTAAATATATAATGTTTTAAAATTAACTGTCTTTAATTATTTATATTTATTATTTTTGAAGTATTTTTATATATTATTATTGATGTATATTATATAATAATATTATATATAATATTTAAATATTTTATATTTTATAAAATATATTATTTTTATATGCATTATTTTATATATATATAATATATATATTAAATATAGAGATATAAATAAGATTGCTTTTGATATTTAAAAAAAATATAATTTACCTTTTGTACTATTTTTTATTATTTTAATAAAATTATCAAACAAAATTGTACTTATTCTAAACAATAAAAAAATATTTAATTAAATACAATTTTTGTTTTATTCCTTTATATTCTAAATAATAAAATTTTATTCCTTCAAATATTATTCTATTACTAAACACAGCCTAAAAGTTGGCTAAATTTCATTTCCATCCTCATATAATTCTGAGTTCAACTTTTATCAGATATATTTATTACTAGATGATAAATTATTGCCCTCCTAGTCCATCTCCACATTCATGAATCTTTATCCATCCTTTATTTCCTATTCTAATATCACCCTCCATTAAATTATTTTTTATTTGAATTTTTTTTTATTGAATTAAAAATCAAACAGATGAATAACTAATGGATTTGTAATTTATGTGCACCTTGCCCACTAGCAATAATAACTTATTGGGCCTAAAATGCTTAAGTCTAGTTATTATTACTAGTGTCCATATCTCCACATCCGATGTGGGACTATTGGGGCGTCACCATATCTCCACATTCGATGTGGGACTATTGGGGTGTCACAGATTCCTCCCGTTTAGGCCTGACGTCCTCGTCAGCCCAAACACACACACAGCAGCCCAAGATCACCAGGCGATGTGAGACTCGTCTCGCTAGTCCTGTCATCTAGACCCAGACTCAGCCGAGACTCGTCGCACATTTCCGACTGGTTATTGGCTCTGATACCAAATGCAACGACTCGGCTCACTAGCAATAATAACTCGTTGGGCCCAAACCACAGCTCAAAATGCTTAAACCCAATTATTATTACTAGTGTCCATATCTCATATAAACACAATCACAATTCCATCCACATTTGATATGGGACTATTGGGAGCGTTACATTATGGTTGTACAGCTGAACTAAGTGCAGTAAAGTACTTTTGCTCTTAAATTAAATAAAAACTCAAATTAAACAGTGTTGAAAGTTTAGATACAATAATAAAATAATGTTGAAAGTTTATAATCTCCAATTGTCAAATTGAAAAATAAAAATAGAATTTGAGTTGAACTTCAGGAACTAGTTGTGCAATTTATGATGGCCTTCTTGTTTCTATGAATCTCCAAAGTTGAATTTGTGAATTTATTGGATTTTTGCTCCCCACCTCTAACTTTCAAACATCCTTTCATAACTATCATTAAAATACTGAATTGAAAAATTCAGTTCGTGTTCGGCTTATTTTATTATTGAGCCGAATACAAATGACCCTGTGAATGGTAAATTAGCTTGTCAGTTCTACTACTGAGTGAAAAGTTAAAAGAAAATTTAAAAAATTATAATTTTAATCTAATATTTAAAATTTATAAAATTAAATATTTTTATATTTGAATTGATCTAAATTTAAATAGTAAAAAATTATAATATATATATATATATAGTTTGACCGGAATACTGTTAATAGTAACAAATACTTGATGCTATTCAATTTTTAATCATTAAATCTATATTTTGATCAATTCTACATCTTAGATTATACTATTAAAAGTATTTCAATCCAATTCAAACCGAACGCAAGCGAGCTAATCTCCGCTCATGTTTAGCTTGTTTATTAACAAGCGATCAATCTCGATCTCAAGCTCATTTCAAGACGAACACGAGCTGACTCATGAACAACTAGCTGAATTTCCGGTCGGTCCTACTTACCAGTCCCTTGAAATGAAAAATAATTGAAATGTGCTTTAGTATTCAAAATTTGAACTCCACGGTAGCAGGTCGATTCTTGCGAGGACGTTGCCTCTAACGAAGATGGGCTTGCTACTAATGCCATGGACACTTGAGGAGGATGGAACAACATCATCAGTACGTGTTTTACTATTTCTCATCCTCACCCTACGTTTGATTGAAACTGTTGTTCTATTCCCATGCTACAACACCAATGTATCTTGTACATCAACGCATTAATTTTATTTTATCCTATATATTTTGCGAAGGAAAAAAAAAAAGCTAACTATACACTCCAAAAAGAATATATATCTTATACCTCATCTATCCAAGAATAGAATGAATTTCATCTATCACTTGATATGATGAGTGGAAAAACCCTCCACCCTTGAATGGATAGGGGTGTAAGATGTACACGCATGATTGGGTGTACAAATAGCATTCCTCTTTTGCGAAATACAGAATATATATTATTATTTTAAATTATTCTGGAATACTCTGAATTATGATTATTTTTCTGTGAGTAATATGTGCCAATATCTTATACTCTCTCTATTCCAAAATTATTATTTTTTATTTATCACATTAATTTTTTTTTAGTAAAATTTATTTGAAATTTTGTGAATTTTAAAATGGAGGATGTACCTCTCTTTTGTTTTGTTTTACACCACGTACTATTTTTTACTATTCTATATTATTTTTTTAAAAAATAATTAAATATTCTAGAAAAATAAGAGAATGCTAAATAAAACATAAAATTTCTTTTGTTGATGTTTATTCTAAAGCATTGAACTATTTTTAAAAATAAAAAATATTTATTTATTAAAATTTTACTCTGTTGTCAAATTTAAAAGTATAAATATGACAGCAAGGATGCATTGGATGTAGAGATGAATTTTTTGTCTAATAGGAGGTAAGTAATTTTTCATCTCATAATTGAGTAATAATAAGAGGTTAAATCTTTTTTAAAATTTAACTATTACCGTCAATTTGTTGGTTTAAAAAAATTAGTATTTTGCCAAGCCATGTAACAGAAAGTTAGGTTAGGCTAAGTCATGTTTGAAATGAAGCTAAATTAAGTCGAGTCATATTCGAAATAAAATTTGGCCGGTAGAATCGAGTTACAATCGAGATCCGTGGGCGTTATATTTATACATTTTAAATAAATTAATTATGTATTTGTAACTATTCAAATTTTCCAAAAAAAAAAAAGTAATATAAATTTATGGTACAAAGTGAAATTTAGCTGGTGATTTGGGCATTGATTAATACAGTTCCTTCCTCCGGAACTAGAAAAAAAAAATTATATTAATTTAAACAAAAAAATAAAAAATTTATAAAATTTTAAAAAATATTTTTAGTCTCAACTAACTGTTTATTATGATTAATGTTTCAATTTTCTATGAATAGGCTTTTTCCAATTGAGTGCCTCCCTCAACTATTTGAAAAGCCTCCAAACCTCTGACCACACAGGTTTTCATAATCCATCTCTAAAACTATACCGAATCAAAAATTCAAAATCCAAATTTGAAACAATTATTATTTTTTATTATATTTCAAAATATATTATATTAAAATTTAAATTTTTAAATATAAATTTAAATATTATATTAGATATTTATATATATATATATTCTATATGAATTCGGTTATGGTGCTTTTAAAAATACCAAATATTTGGTGCTGGTAAGTTTTCCACCGTTAGATATATCTTTTTAATCAATTTCATTCGTTAGATCATACTATTTCACCATCCACCCACTAAACTCTAGAGTTCTGTTTGGTAATAAAATAGTGTTTAAGGATAAACATTTTTATCCCCTTAATTATAATGTATTTTAGAATAATAAGAAATAAAATGAACTTTATATTTGGTATGATATTCTGTTATTTTCAAGAAATAACTTATTTTTATTTGGTTAAAATTTTGATGATAGCTGAGAATAGCATAAACAGTAGATTGATAAATTTAAATATACCAATTTTGCCCTTGTGAATGCTTCTTGATTTGTAATATTAATACTATGCACATATAAGTTGTTTGGTCATAAAATATAAATATATTTATATTAACTATTATATATGTTGTAACAAATAAAATTTTTCTTTACAATTCAATTCTAACTTAGATATAACTCATTTCCACAATAATCCACATACTGTTAATTTCACATTAATTATGCTATAACATAAAATACTTTTTTTTTTTTGCAAAATATTTTACCTAATTTTGCTACAGAAGTAACCAAACATAATACTACTTTATTTTTAATTGATAGTTTGTAGACTATTTGTAAGTCAAAAGGTGTACTTAAATCATGATATTTAAATTCAAATCACACATAAAGTAGGATGCATAATTGCACCAAGTTTTAAAGCATCAAGATTTGATTGTACCCACCCATATTGCATTAGAAACAAGTGACGAAATCATCGAATACAATCATGATTTTGAAAATAACATAGAAGGTAATATATCGGCAGGATAAACACCTGATAATCAAAACTTGACAGACAATCATCATTCAAGTAGCATACAGAAAAGTAACAAGAAGAAATCCAAATAAAGTGAACAATCGAAATACAAGGAATATAACTTTACCAGTGATCTTAGTAGGAAGATAACAGTGTAGAAAAGAAGGACAAAGACAGAACAACCTTTCAGTTAACAAATATCTCATGAACCAACAAGAAATAACATAAAAGCTACAAAGAGTTAGTAGTTTCCTGACTAATCCAGGTCGAATACCTATTTAGTAAAGTCAATTGCACTAGCAATATAAGTTAGTTTAAATGCTACATATTACTATCTATTATTCCATAATTGCTCCATTATCATCGTGCGGAGTGGGTCACATCGCCTTGAGTTGTCTATCCCATTCAAGGTCCTAGGATTCTTGTCTTGTTCATCTTGCAAAAAGGGTTCCAGTGGTATGTTGAAATACATATTGTTCTCGGCATGCCTTTTGATGAAGTTATAGATGACACAACTGTTACCACATATAGCTTGTTACCACATAAAGCTCATATTTAATTTATATAGTTTATTAGTTTCCATATTCATTGTAATTGCATATTTTTATTTTCATTGTATTTCTTTAATTAGATTGCACGGCTGTAAAAGGAAAGAGATGAGCATTGTATATGTACCTATAAATTGAATAAGAAGTAAAGAAGAGATAATCATCTTTTTCAATCAATATTCTATCATGGTATCGGAGCCCTGGTTTTAGAAGTTTTTTTTTTGATTTGTTTGGATTGTTCTGCTACTCTCTTTGGATTAGAGATTCTGAAACAAACAGTGAGCCGCAGCGAAGTGGTGGCGGATCTATGCAAGGGTGCAGTACCTTTTCGTTTTGGAATTTGGCGTGGAAAGGTAGCTCACGATTTCGGTAAAATTTCAGCTTTCTTTGGTGATTTTTTTTCTTAGTGCGAACTATTCTTATTTCTTTACAATGGCGAGTAGCACTCCTGAATTTTTTGTTAAGTTTACCGGAAAAAATTATACCACATGGGAGTTTCAATTTCAATTGTTTGTCACTGGAAAGGAGTTATGGGGACATATTGATGGCACTGTTCCAGCTCATAATTATACAAAATAATGCCGATCAAATAAATAATTGGTAAAAGTAAATGGTAACCCACTCAAATTGTGTATAAGCACCAAACATTAAACATGCTATCTAGAATACAATAAATTCAAACTCCATACATATTGCTAAACCATAACCACACACCTCAACCCTATAAAAAAGGAAATATGTAGCTTGGCAACAAATATATAAAATCACTAGCATGGGCCTTAAGAGATAACACAATAAAGAAATTAAACTAGAACAAAATCTAGAGATTCTATAAATCCAAAATTGATTTCAAAAGGCAGGTTTTATGTACTAGCCAATAATATAGCTAGAATTTTCTTGTGTATGCTAGTTTATTACGCATTGAATTATTGTATGTATGTTAGTTTATTACACACTGAATTATTGTATGCTAGTTTATTTCACAGAAACTTCTAATAATTTCAACTTGGTAATTTATATGCATTGCAATGCTAATACATAACGTTAGTTAAATCACATTCAAAGTTAGAAAACAAAAAGAAAAATAATGCATGATGCTATATAACAAATGTTATAAAACGAAGGCAACAATGGAAGAAAAAAAATCCAATCAATGAGATTACGGCATGCAACATAAAGTAGACCATAATACAACATATAGTATATTTTGAAACGTTTTGACATATATGATAATGAGGTATCGTATATTGGTAAAAATCAAGAAAGCAGCAAAGATGAAACAGATAAGTCAAATGAAGATCTCAATGTGCACCACTCAGGAGGGGTAATTGAGTAGAAAAAATCAAGCATGAAACCCAATACCAAAATAGCAATGAATGTTTCTACAATACACAACATATATAGAGAATGAGAAAGCAATTCAGCTTTCAAACACTACGTCCTACAGCATGTCATTTTAAGATTGATTTTAAGATTGATATTTAACAAGCTTTTGTTGCACAATGCACATAAGGTAAGAAGTCACATAGGATTATCTAAAAACATATTTCAGCTATTTGATTTCAGCCCAAGTAGGATTCTAATTTAATATGGTCTCCATCACTAGATAAGGATTTAGGTATCAAACCAATAAGCTGGTGCCAAGTAGGTAATATGTTCACATCATTTATAATTAGGTTTTCAACAAAAGTAGTAAAAATTTCACTTCTCAAATACTCCCACTGCCTGTATGAAACTCAAACACGTCTCTCATCATCACATTCCTCTTTGGATTATATGAAACGGGGTGTTCTCTGCTCCCCGTGTAGATGTGCATGCATTCCCGGATCTTGTTAGCATGGAATTGTGCATTTCATCTTCATCAGATTCTAGAATAGTTAGTAATCTTAAATATAGAAGCTGAACAAATTATTTTTTGTTAACTTTCTTATTTTATTGATATCTGATCAAAGTTTTATTTAACAACAAATTGTAGATATGTTGGGACCATATAAACAAATTAAGATTTCTGCAATGAGAAAGCATAAGTTCTTAACACCATTACAAACTAACTGTGATATCGAATATCTAATGCTCACTTGAACACAAATTCACATGATATGCAGCCATAAGGAGCAAAAATATAAATACTCTGCATCGAAGAAGAGGAACTCACCGGCGAGGAGATCGGCGGCGAGGAGCTCACCGGCGAGGAGAACGACGATGACAAGCTCGCCGGCGAAGAGATCAACGGCGAGAGGCTCACCGGCGAGGAGATCGGCGTCAAGGGGCTCACCGGCAAGGAGTCCGATCGGAGGAAGAGTAGCTGAAGGAATCGAAGTGGTGATTGTTGCGCGCGAAATAGGGGATCGGAGTGGGGGCGATTAGATCAGAGTAGGGAGGGAGAAATAGAAATGGAAATCTCTCTCTCTCGATTTCAAAAGGGAGATGGAGAGTGGGTTTTGAGGAAACCAAATCTGAGGAGATTTTGAGAAATTTTTTTTTTTTTTTTAAATAATAATTTTGGTTAAATTTTATATTTAAAAATTTAACTTTTAAAAGTTAAATTTTTAATTTTAATTTTAAGTTTTAATTTTTAAATTATAAATTTTAAATTATAAATTTTTAAATTTAATTTTTTTAATTTTAAATTTTAAATTTTAAATTTTAAATTTTAAATTTTAAGTTTCAAAATTTAAATATTCAAATATTAAATTTAAATTTTAAATTTTAAATATTCAAATTTTAAATTTTAAATTTTAAATTAAAATTAAATATTAATTTTAATTTTAATTTAAAATTTTAATTTTAAAATTTTAAATCTTAAATTTTAAATCTTAAATTTTTTTGTGACAATTTTGAATTTTTAATTTTTAGTTTGAATAATTAGTTATAATAAATTAATTATAATAATTAGTCCAAAAAATAATTAGTTATAATATATTAGTTAAAATAATTAGTTATAGTAATTAGTTAAAATCGCCTTTTTGGACTTACTTTAATGTTTTGTAGTTATAATAAATTAGTCCAAAAAATTAAAGTAAGAAAATTAGTTATAATAATTATAACTAAAATTTAGTTATAACTAAAATATTTTTTTGCCAGCGCTTTTTTTAAGTGCTATTAAATTAATTATCGCTACAAATCAATTTTTTAAGTCCTACTAAATTAATTATTGCTACAAATCATAGTATCTTTTTATTTAGAATATATGAAAAATATAGAATTGTATTTCAATTTTTGAAATATTGGATAGAAAAAAATTTAATTTAATTTGAACTAAATTAAAACCGAGGTGGTCGGATAGTTATTTACAAATCAATTTTTAAAAGTTGATTTGTAGCGATATTTATTTTAGTAATATTTTATACAAGTAAAAATATATTTTAGCAGCAGATTGAAATTGTTATAATAAATAGTTAAAATCGCTGCTAAAATATATTTTTACCGACACTTGTATAAAATGTTACTAAAATAACTGTCGCTACAAATCAACTTTTTTGTAGTGTCATACATCATTTTCTGCTGCTTTGTCCTCCATTTCGGTTCCATCTTCTTACTCAGAAGCAGTGAAGCATGAGTGTTGGCAGCGGGCAATCCAGGAGGAATTTCGTGCTCTTCAGGATAATCAGACTTGGGACATTGTTAAATGTCCACCTCATGTTAAGCCCATTGGTTATAAATGGGTTTATTCAATAAAGCTTCGCTCTGATGGGTCCCTCGATCGCTATAAAGTAAGATTGGTTGCCTTAGGCAACCGACAAGAGTATGGGATAAACTATCATGAAACATTTGCTCCTGTAGCCAAAATGACTACGGTCCGTACAGTTCTTGCTATTGCCGCCTCACAGGGCTGGCTGCTTCAACAGTTGGATGTCAAAAATGCTTTTCTCCATGGTGATCTCAATGAAGATATATACATGACACCTCCTCCTGGTTTGTTTTCCTCTTCTACTATGAAAGTTTGCAAATTGAATCGTTCATTATATGGCTTAAAACAAGCTCCTCGAGCGTAGTTTGAGAAGTTTCGCTCTATTTTGCTTCAGTTTAAGCTTGTCCAAAGCCAATATGACTCTTCCTTGTTTCTTCGAAAATCAACTACTGGAGTTGTTCTTCTTTTGGTGTACGTTGATGATATTGTTATCACTGGGACAGATTCTTTATTGATTACTCAGCTTAAGCAATATCTTCAAAACTCTTTTCATATGAAGGATCTTGGTCATCTTACATATTTCTTAGGTTTGGAAGTTCAAACTGATTCTTCGGGCATATTCTTACATCAACATAAATATATTCAGGATTTGATTGCTTTGGCTGGTCTTTAAGATTCTTCATCTGTTGATACACCTCTAGAAATGAATGTTAAGTATTATGCTGATGAGGGGGAGCTACTTTCTGATCCTTTGTTGTATCGCCAATTAGTGGGTAGCCTCAACTACCTGACTATTACTCGGCCTGATATCTCCTTTGCTGTACAATAAGTTAGTCAATTTATGCACTCTCCACGGCATCTACACTTGGCAGCTATTCGTCGCATCATTCGATATCTTCATGGCTCTCCTTGTCAAGGTTTATTTTTTCCTGCTAAATCTCCTGTGCATCTTATTGCTTTTAGTGATGCTGATTGGGCGGGATGTCCCAATACACGTCGCTCTGTCACTGGTTGGTGCATGTTTCTTGGAGACTCTTTGATCTCATGGAAGAGTAAGAAACAAGACCGTGTGTCTAAATTTTCCACGGAGTCTGAACATCGCGCTATGTCTGCTGCATGCTCTAAGATTACTTGGCTTCGAGGTTTGTTGACTGAGCTTGGGTTTCCACAGTATGATGCTACTCCACTTCATGCCGATAACACAAGTGCTATTCAAATTGCCACTTATCCAGTATACAATGAGCGCACTAAGCATATTGAAGTAGACTGTCATTATATTTGAGAAGCTGTGGATACTCGTGTCATTTCTCTTCCATATGTTTCCACATTCTTACAATTAGCCGATGTATTTGCCAAGTCTCTCAGTCGCCAGCGCCATCAATTTCTCCTTGGCAAATTGATGCTTCTTGATCACCCAGCATCAATTTGAGGGGGGATGTTACCACATATAGCTTGTTACCACATAAAGCTCATATTTAATTTGTATAGTTTATTAGTTTCCATATTCATTGTAATTGCATATTTACATTTTCATTGTATTTCTTTAATTAGATTGCACGGCTGTTAAAGGAAAGAGATGAGCATTGTATATGTACCTATAAATTGAATAAGAAGTAAAGAAGAGATAATCATCTTTTTCAATCAATATTCTATCAACAACAGGCTAGTGCGATGCCATGCCGAAGTATCTTGAAACGCCGCTTCAAAATGCCGAATACCTTCTCAACGACATTTCTCAGTTGAGCATGTCTATGATTGTATAGATCTCGTGGACTACGATGTGTAGGTGCCTGAGCATTGCCATCAAATTGGCTCAAGCTGTATCGCTCATCTCTATATGGTGCAAGAAATCGATCAATACTTGCATATCCAAAATCAACCGATTAGAATTTTCCTACACCAAAACAAAAAACACAATGATAAGTTAAACCGTCTCCAATAATGTATAAGTAACCACTTATAAATCATTTAAATGTAAACATATCTTCCAGAACCGTGAATCCCCGATTTCACAACATCAATGCAACATTCTCATATCTGCCGTCGATCCCTCCCATCCAGTACAAATAAATAATAATTGGTGGTCAAACGAGCATGCGGCCATTATATTCTGTGATGTAAAGCCTTCGCGACAATGATAACGCAGTTGCTTACTCTTTCTAACAACAACCGGTATATACGTGCCATCAATAGCTCCAATTGTATTTTGTAAAAATAAAAAATAGCAAAATCAATATGAAATTTAAGATATTACTAAAAATGAATCATATTTACTATTCATATAACTTTAAAAAGGTGGAATAATGGGTTGCCCCTTATTTTTGGGTGCATTCCAACATTGCTAGTAGGCATTTGGATGTAGTCATGCCTAAGTTCCACTACCCCTCGCAAGACACTATGAAAATATTTACTAATTGTCTCACTCAAGTGTTGAAAAGTCTTCGTTAAAACTTTATTTGTTACTCCATGATCTATGACAAATAGAAAAATTCTAAGTTGTTCATTAGTAGTCAAATGTCGGCTACCATTCTCAACCAATTTATCTCGAAGTCTTATGAATATCGTGTTGGACATGCGAAAATGTTGACACCCTCGGATGATCCCCTAAAATATCCACAATTACTTGATGATCGATGAATGGTCTCGTGTGACATGGTTGCTTGTACATGCTGTTCTGAAATTGAATACCATGTTCATTGATCATAATAGCAAGAATTCCATCCTAATAATCTATCACCTTCCTCATTTAAAAATGTCATAACATTGGCTAGTGCTGGAGAAAAAAAAAAATGGTGATTGATTAAAGCAGCCATCTCTACAATATGCAAATGCAAGAACATTATTTCACTGACAAACAACACTAACCTAGTTTGCAATTGTTATGATATAATAATGGCTCAGGTTTAAAAAAGTTGAGGCGAAAATGATGGCTGTAGTGGGTTATATCACTATTATCTTACCATAATCACCTATAACCTTATTAAGAATTATCACCACATTCTCAATTCCATATGCCCATCAGCAACAACAAGCTACACATTAGTAGGAACTCAAAGTTGGGTTGCTACACAAAGCTTTCATGATATATCCCTCAAGAACCATCAAGTAGGAAATAATAACAAAAAGCCTCTGATTCAGGACTAACATGCATCATTATAAAATGTTATGACAAATATGAGTTTAAATCACAAATAGGAAGAAACATAAGCATATTGCACTATTAGAAGGAAATACAAAACATAAAGAAGAATAAAGATAAAACCAACATCAAAATGGATAAAAGCTGAGTAGAAGGGTTGCAACAAAAGTATTAAAACAATAACATAGTCATAATATATAAGCAGTAGACACCCAACACTAAACAAGAACTTGCGAATCTAGCATAGGGGCGGGGAGGGGGCAATGTTAGATTTTGTTTTCAGTTGAAACAGCAAGTTCAATTGCGCATTATCCCAAAACATAAATCGTAAAATATATTATAAGCAGTGTATACAAGTTAGAAAAAACTATAATCAGTGATAGTAGCAGAAAAGTCATGTTCTCGAAAGTTTTCGCAAAACAATATTATCTAACTGATCAATAATAGAAAATCAATTGAAAAGTTACAAAGAGCTGGATTAACCAATATATAACTAGATAAGCTAAGCATGAGAAGCAGTAGGTAATACACAATCTAACTGATTTGTTTTCAAGTATAAGAAATCCCGCGGGTTCTATATAAATAACTAGTGCAGGAACGAATGCAAACAATCCAGTAAATAAAATTAAAATATCCCAACAAGATAGAGGACCATAGCGACAACGGGGTTGGCTCAGGACTGAAATTATTTTGAATGAATAAAAATGGTGGACCCTCACCTCTATACCATTCAATTCAAACCTGCATTATCACCACAAACACCACAAACACATCAACATCTTTTATTTCAAGCGCAAGATAAGAATAGTGAACAAGCTGTGTGATTGTAGCAGTAATGAAATGTAGCTCGAATAAACTATAGATAGGCTGAACAATCAGGATATCATCTCAAAACTAGAACTAGTGAATGTAGGACAGAATAGAATAGCACGACAAAGGCACAATTGATCATTGAGTTAACAAAACCCTCAAGAACCAGCAAGATATAGCAAGAAAGCTACAAAGAGATGTAGAAAATTTTGATTGAATAGAATGGTAGCTGCAAGGTTTGATGCATGATGGCCTTCAAAAATAAAAAGAAAGATATTGAACATACCATAATATTGGCTCAGGTTTAAAAGATGATTACTTCACCCGCAAACAATACCTAGTTTACAATTGTTATAATATAATATTAATTAGCTTAGGACTTGGTTGTTGATATTCGAGGTCCCGAGTTCGAAGCGTGGTTGCTTCACATTTCCAGCTAAATTTATTTCAAAATAAACAAAGTGGGAAGCATTCTACCTTTTTCTATAAAAAAAAGAAAAAGTAATAGTAGCAGAGAAGCGAGTATTCATAAAACTAACGCACAGATACTATATCTAAATAAATTGGACATCGGAAACCAACTGAAAAGTAACAATGAGCATGAATTAACCTACATAAAACTAGATACAACACCAAGCATGACAAGCAATAGGTATTACACAATCTAACCAATTTGTTAAGAAGCATATGAAATTCGGTTCCATTTAAATAACCAGTGCAGGATCTGATTTGCTTGCAATAGAGCAAATCTATTCTTATTATTATAAGCAAATAAGTTTGGTGGTTTCGTCTCACCCCATCTTTTTGTTGGTAAGCATGTATAATTACAAATATACCTTTTGTTTTATTTGATTTAAATATGAACTCAAATTTTATAATTGGATACAAATTTGAACTCAAGTTTTAATTGTACAATCAATTATAAATTATTTGTGGTAATGCAAACAATTTCTAATTTGAATTACCCTTTGTTTTATTTGATTTAAATTTGAACTCAAGTTTTATAATTTGATTCAAATTATAACTCAAGATTTAATTGTACAATCAATTAATTATAAATTATTTGTGGTAATGCAATTAATTTCTAATTTGAATTATATTTCAAATCAAACTTAAAACTTTCTCAATTATACTATAATGAATAATGTATAATAATGTAAAAGATATATTAGTCAATTTTCACATTGATATTCTTAATTTTATAATAGCAAATTTATCTCTTTGTTCTTTGCTTTTTTTTTATTGGGGTTCAGAAAACAACAAACAAAGAACTGCGATCCAATGAGTATCGACCTAAACAGTGCATGGCCGCACATAGCAAGAGAAAAAAAGCAAAGAACAAAGAGAAAAAATAAGAGCCACACCTTTTACGTACCCCAATTAAAAAAAAAAAAAGAGAAAAAAAAGGAAAAAAACATTAGAGGCACAATATAATAATAAAATAAAATAAAATAAAACAAACCTGGCACAGATCAAGCACAGGAAAAGAGCGAAAATCGAACTAAACGCACACCTCAAGCGGAAGGAAGATCAAATAATAACCAAGAGGGAACCAAAGAGAAAAATAAAGAAGTAGAAACAAAGAAGTAGAAATAGAGAAAAAATTTGAGCACATCCCACTATCTATAGCAAGCAAACCGCTGCTCTGAGGATGAAAAGGAAGAGAAGGAAGCGAGAGATGTGTGTATACGGCCGGCAGGAGAGGTCAAACGACCTGTCAGGTATCCGAACGAGCTCCTCGCCATCTACACTGGCAGCCGCAATCCACGACACTACAGTGAGTTGCGCGGATGCACATCGAAAAAGAGCACATCGGGCCCAACTTCCAACACAAGGAAAGTCGCTGCAGAAAGACCACGAGAGGAAAAGAGAAAGAGGAAATCGCGCCGTACCAACTAACCCTCCAGACCTCGGAGCAAACAACGACATACCCACACCGCGGCCGTCCCGCCAAATACGAAGGTAACGGCTGACCGCCACAGCGGAGAAGGACTAGGAAGGGGAGAAACCAGAAGATCAGAGCAAACGAAGATAGCAAGGACGAAACGACGTTCCCCATGAGAGAAAAGATACAATGCATTAAATGCCACATTTTCCATCACATAGAGACATTTCCCACATATATTATCAATAAGAAGACATGAATCGAGAGTTTTCGATGCTTACGTGTCAACCTCTCCGCTCTCCGAGTTTTTGCTACGAGTTTTCTGTGCTTACGTGTCCTACTAGTACACGACCTGTCCTCTCTCTCTCTCCGTGCTGCTACACAACGTGCTCTCCTACTGCTACACAACCTATCCTCTCCCTTCCTTCCCTGCTGCTACACAACGTGTTGCTACAGTAGTACTTACCAAATTTGCAGGGGCTCCATTCCCGTTGCACTCCCACCTTCTCCTCTGACACTTCTCCTCTTCCCGTTGCACTCCCACCTTCTCCTCTTACCGCCTTCCTTCTTCGCCTCCTCTCCTCTTACTGTTGCGTCACCTCCTTCGGCCGATCGTACGGAAGAGCTGCGCGCTGCCACCGTCGTCACTTGCTGCTCACTTCTATACAGGTGCTGGTGGTCGGTGATGATGGGATTGGTCGCCTCTGACCCGTTCGCCCCGCTCCCTCTTTCTCCTCCTCGGCTCGGCTCCGTCTCTGACCGTCCTCCCTCTTCACCTGTTCTCCTCTTACTGTTGCGTCATCTTCTTCGGTTGACTGTACCGATCTATACGGTACCAACGTGTTGCTCACCAAGTGTTCGACGGAATGCCTCTGTGACTCTGAAATTTATGTTGCTTACCATCAGGAAGTGCTGGTGGCCGGTGATGATGGGATTGGTCGCCGTGTCACCTGCTTCTCACTTCTATACAAGTGCTGGTGGCCGGTGATGATGAGGTCGGTCGCCGTCGTCACCTGCGGATCTTGCACTTTAACTCTGAAGCACTCTTAACTCCCTTCAATGCATCCCCCACTCTTCAGGGCCATTCAGCTATCGAACAAGTTCGGAAGCAAAGTGTTTTTCGATCTAAACCTGCCATTACCACTATGGAAGTTGAAAGAAGAAACTTGGCAAGTGATTAGAAAGGCGTGGAATGAGGCTGAAATTATTGAGGTCTCAAGGCAGGAGCTCGAGTTCCTCTTAGACGAGGAATATTACGAGAAGAAACGGAATTACACACCTCAATACTACGCAGAATCTTATGAGCAAACAAGGAGGATGAGGGACTATCACCATTATTCTAGGGAAGAGATTGCTCCTGTTTGGCACGATAAGATAAAGATTTTTTTTGTGACTGACGGAACGCTTAGAATCCATTACTACACGCCCAAGTTTGATGGTGCGGTGGTTGGGACAGAGGATGTGTTGATAACTCCATTCATGTGTGATCAGACTGGTTCAGGGGATGCTGTTGTGGCTGCAATAATTAGAAAGCTGACTACCCATTTGGATATGTATGAGGATCAAGATATTTTGGAAAGGCAGCTTCAATTTGATGTGGCTGCAGGGATTATTTCTCAGTGGACGATCGGCGTAGTAAGAGGATTCCCAACTGAGAGTGCCACTCAGAATTTGAAAGAGCAAGTTTATGTGCCCTCAATGTGGTGATGTCTTGGCTACATATATATATGTTAGAGATTGATATTTTCTGATTGTTAGAGAATTTATAGTATCGGAACATGGGCTGTGGAGTTTTGGAGACTTGGGCCTTTCTGAATTGTGAAGCGCTTTATTCCCGGTTGATCTTCAAGGGGAGTTGATGAGGACTGGGGGGTTTTGCAGGAATGATCATGCAGATTCTTTAACGTGTGTAAAACATCGCAGGAGAATATTTTGATGTTTGAGGAGTTGCTTAACTAGCTCTCTTTGTTGAACACGCTCTTTAAACTTTTGGGCTCTGGTGCATCATTAGGCTTCATGTTATCTTGATTTAACAAGAGTTAGTCCAGATTTGTATCGGTTGCATTTAGAATAACATGAAAGCATCTCTTTCCCTTTTTTAATGGGATGATATCTTGATTATTTCCTTTTTCAATTACATGCCTATTCATCTCTTTAATTTCTGTAATTGTTTCTTTTGAAGCTGGTTAAGAGTGATTAGCATCATCCACGAACTGTGATTAGCCTACTTTGACGGTCCTTGTGATTTGTTGTTAAAGCTCATCTCAAGTTTTTCCATATGACATTGTCTGACAGTACGAATGAGACTATCCCAGTAATCTTGCTAGGCTAATTATATCTATGATACTATGCAAAAAATCAATTCACATGACAAACTTTACCTGGAAACATTTGCAAAGAGCATTATTTGGAACCTTTGGAAGGTAGCGAAGTTACTTTTCCTGTTCTGGTTTAATCATCTTACTATTCATGTTCTCTAAGTTTACTTTTTTAAACAACCTGTAACTATGCTATTCTTGCATTGACTTACATACATTGTGCTAAGCTTCTAGAAAAATGTGCTATTTATCTATTGTCATTAAGTGCTTTGTTTTCATTCTTGAAGGCTGATCCTTTGTATTTGCATTTCTCACTGTTCTTCTATGTTAAAGTTACTCACTTGGATTATTATAGAGAAGGACTTCTATACAACTGTGCCCTATCCCTGAAGCTTCTTGCTTGTATGCTATAAATATGGGTGTCCCTTCCTTAGAAGAACAGAGGATAGTCCATATCCATATTTTGGTGGAAAAGTTCGGTATTTCTCTAAGCTTTTCTCTAAACTTTTCTATGTGGGATTAACTAAAATAGTGTGTTATATTTATTTCGTAGGGCACTCTAATTAGCATCATCCAACATCCCTTTAATTCTACAGGTATTCCTTCATTTTCTTTCTTAATTATTTGGTCTCTACACCACTTGATATATGAATTTGTGCTAATGTTTTCCACACTTTTTTCCTGTATTTGGTAGGTCGCAACAGGGAGTCTCTTGCGATTTGTGTGCAGCTCTCTTCCTTCCTTTTCGTTTTGCTCCTTTGCCTTCTCCACTGTTTAGTACACCTTCTCTACTTACTTATTCTTGGTGATGGTGCATTGATGCGTGATTGCTACTTTATTTCCTGTGATTCCTTTGCTTGAGTTCAGTTTCTGATGGCTTTAATCTGCAGTGTATAGTTTTACTGTGTGGATTTGTGTGGTTGTGGTGCCTTCTACATGCAACTTTCTCTATTGCCTTCTACATGCAACTTTTACATGTGTATCTAATTCACTTTATAGTACGTGCACATTTAAAAAAATACCAGGATCCAAGAGAAGGTAATTAAAAGAAGAACAACTTTCATGTGAAAGTTTAAGCTCTCTGTTAAAGAGAAAGTAATTAAAAGAAGAACAACTTTCGTGTATCTTTATGCTCTCTGTTAATGTATGCACATTTTTTTTAAAAAAAAAGACCACCCAGAGACTGAATCAAACATGGAAGCATCAATTAATTTGTGAGGAAATCAACTGAATATATGAAGCATCAATTAATTTGTAAATGAGCGCCTCTATTCCATTTCACGTTTAGAAAAAGACCCCTCGGGCACATATAAAAAAAAGGGGGGGGGACTCTGGTTTTCCCTATGTGAAAGAAACTGTTTGCATGCTCTGTTTGCATGCTATGCAGCAGGCAGTCGATGCAATTCCTAGAGTTGCCTCTTCGGATTTGGTTTCGTTTTGGGACACTTGAAACTTCACTTTGTAGGCTATTAGTTTTACATGCCTAAGAAACTGCATACATTACTATGCAGTGCACTAACTAATTAAGTATCTTTGTGGGCTCCCTAAGAACATACTTGGTTGATTTTTTTCCATGACCTGCATCAATCGGTGAGCCTATTTTGGAGTTGCCTAGGAACATACTTGATTGATTTTCTCATATATGCTTTCTTTCTTTGGTGCTTCCATGCTTTACGTTGTACGAGTTGTTTGGTTGAGGCAATGATGATTTGTCATATTATGAAAATCAGGGAATAAAAAAGGAAGGGGTTGGGGGGGGGGGGGGGGGGGAAATAAAGACCTACAGGATAACGAGGATGGTCGCTTACTCTTTCTCATTGGAGTACTTCAGATTTTTTTAAGAGATGCCGATTGTTGGTTCTATTTTTTCCCCTCTGATTGTGTTTTCCTGATTTTCTAACAAAATTTTAACATCCTTCACTTCTCTATCTTCTATTTGTTCCTTACTGTTTTTAGTTTTTTGGGGGGGGGGGGGGGGGGGGGGGGAAGGGGGTTTCTTATATGCCTATGCTATTTGCTCCTTATATATCTCTAATTTTTGACGCACTTCCCTACGAAGAATGATATGCAACTTATCAACTTTTCGGTGCTAATGAAGATGCATGCATACTATGCATCAATCAATTTGAGCCTCTTCGTGTATCGCCGAAATTTTAATTTTTTTTTTTTTTTTTTTTTTGCCTTTTCCTGCTCTAATTCTCTGATCCTATTTGGTTTTGTATTACGGCACTTGGCCCTTCAAACTGTGGATTTGTTTCCTTTTTTAATATGTTTAAGAAAATGCATTAATTTTTGAACTACTTTCCTACGGAGAATGGTATGCAACTTAGCCGTTATCCAATACTAGAGAAGATGCATTCATACTATGCAGCGATCAATCTGAGCCTCTTTGTACATCGTTTTTCCCAAAAAAAAAATTTCTTTTTTTTTTTTTACTTGCTTTTCGTTCCTTGCTCTGTTTTCCCTGATCC
Source organism: Tillandsia fasciculata (assembly GCA_029168755.2). Lineage (NCBI taxonomy): Eukaryota > Viridiplantae > Streptophyta > Magnoliopsida > Poales > Bromeliaceae > Tillandsia > Tillandsia fasciculata. Next base: position 7,573,981 of record CM054936.1, read on the forward strand.
TATTTGATTTTGTGCTAGAGTTTTTTATTAACTTTTAGTTCCCTGCTCTATTTTCCTAATCCTATTTGTTTCGCATTGCGAGTCTCTTTTTTCCTGATCCTATTTGTTTCGTATTGCGACACTCGAACCTATAGTTTGTGGAACCAATTCTCTATTTTTACATGATTACGAAAAATGCATGCATTAAGAAAAATGCATGCATTAGTACACAAATCAGGTTTCTACACAAGAGTGTCCTAAGAAAATACATGCATTTTCTGTTATCATGCATACTTACATTTCTTCCATCTCTCTATTTCTTCCCTGTTTGCATTTGATTCCCGTGCAGCTCACACAATGAGGATTATCCAGCTTTCCTGCACTAAAATGCTACGGGAAATTGTTGAGGTGACAGTCCTCCAGTTATTTTGCCATTTTTATACTTTTGCCATTTTTATATTTAAATATTTAAAAATGACAGTCCTCCCGTTTATGTGAAAAATTTAGATCAAGTTCCATTGGCAAAAAGTCAATGTATTAGGTAATAACAATTAGTTTTTTTATTTATATTTAAAATTATCTACCTCTTTATTTTCTTCTTTTTAATAATTTCCTTCTTCCACCCATAGATTTTCTCATGATGCTCAATCAAGTGATGATGCTCAAGCAAGTGATAATACATACTCAAGCAAGTGAAGAAGCAAGTGAAGACAAATAATGCAGAATCATATTCCATATATATCTAAGCAACATAACTTATTTAGAATTACATTATGCAAATAAAGAATTATAAGAAATTTATACTTTCAACCAACAACTATATTTCAACGGTTTAACTTTCTTTTGTTATATTGTAGTTTGTTGTAATTTGGCAATACCAATTTACTATTTACCGTAGTTTGTTCTGTATAATTTTTTATAATTTGAAGATTCTGTTAATAATTTTTGTTATACTTTGAATACTCTATTCATTTCTCCTAAATTTTACTAACTCACTAATGCCGCGGCGTAGCGCGGGTTAGTCACTAGTAATATAAAAAAAATACAAACTAGTGTATGAATTCTAATTTCACATCCAAATTAAAATTTTATTTTATTTATTTTTTAAAACTTTAAAATTAAAATTTTAAAATTTAACTTTTAAATTTTAAATCTCAAATTTTAAAATCCAAGTTTTTAAAGTTTCAAAGTTGAGATCAAATTTAAATTTTTAAAATTTTAAATTTAAGATTCAAAATTTTGATTTTCAAATTATTTTTTTTATAATTCAAAATTTAAATTATTAAATCTAAATTTAAATTTTCAATTTCAAATTTAAAATTTTATAAATTTAAATTTTAAGTTTAAATCCAAAAAATTAAAATTTTAAATTTAAATTTATAATTTTATATTTGAATTAAAATTCTGAATTAAAATTTATAATTTTATATTTGATTTTTTTAAAAAAATTTAAATTTAAAATTTAAATATTAAATTTCAAATCTCAAATTTTAAAATTCAAGTTTCAAAATTTAAAATTTCAAATTTAAGATCAAATTTAAATATTTCTAAATTTCACATTTAATATCAAATTTAAATTTTTAAATTTTCAAATTAAGGATTATAAATTTTAATTTTCAAATTAAAAATTTTTACGATTCAAAATTTAAATTTTTTAATCTAAATTTAATTCAAAATTAAAAATTTCAAATTTAATATCAAATTTAAATATTTCAAAACATCATATGTAATATCAAATTAAAATTTTTAAAATTTCAAATTTAAGATTATAAATTCTAATTTTCAAATTAAATATTTTTACAATTCAAAATTTAAAATTTTAAATCTAAATTTAATTTTTCAATTTGAAATTTGAAATCTAATTTTTTTTAAAAAATTTTTAGTATAAATTATTTAAAAAAAATGTGGTTCATAAATTCAAGTATACACAATTTAGATTAAAAATTTTAATTTTCAAATTAAAATTTTGTACAGTTCAAAATTTAAATTTTTAATTTATTATTAAATTTTCAATCTCTAATTTTTAAATTCAAGTTTCAAAATTTAAAATTTCAAATTTAAATATTTCAAAATTTCATATTTAATATCAAATTTAAATTTAAATTAAATTTAAATTTGTAAAATATTTTTACAATTCAAAATTTTATTTATTTTTATTTTTTAGTATAAATTATTAAAAAAATATGGTTCATAAATTCAAGCATACATATTTTAGATTAAAAATTTTAATATTTAAATTAAAATTTTATACAATTCAAAATTTAAATTTCTAATCTATTGTTAATTTTTTTTTATTTTAAATTTGAAATCTAAATTTAAAATATAAAAATCTAAATTTAAAATATATTTTTATTTTTTAATATAAATTATAAAAAAAAGTTATGATCCATAAATTTAAGAAGGAAAATACTAAATGTACAACCTTGTGGAGGTGTACATTACACACCCCACTCATCCAATGGGTGGGATGTGATGAGGTCACAATTATGAAGTGACCCTCCTATCCTTGGATGGGTGGCTGTAGGATGTACACCCTAAAGGAGTGTCCATGTAGCATTAATCATTCAAGAATACGCTCAGCTTTCTTTTCTTGAAAGGAAGGATCTAAGGAACATGCGACCTAACCCAAAATTTTTACAAGTAAAGCCCCTGTTTGGAAAACCTTCAAAATAGAGTTTTAAATTGTAATTTAAAAAACGTTGTTTTTTTATTACTTAGCCTGTTTAGATGACCAAACAGCGTAAAAACATTACAATATAAAATTGTCGTTTCGAAGTATTTTTGGAAAAAAAAAAAAATAGTTTAGACGGGTAAAAAAATTTTCCTATTTCGCGTAAGACTTCTCCATCGACCCTTTTCGCATTTCGCACGTTTTTAAAAATTTTAAATTTTAATTTAAATTTTAAAAATAAAATTTAAATTTAAATTTAAATTTTTAAAATTTTAAATTTTAAAAAACTAAAAATTAAAAATTAAAATTTAAAATTTAAAACTAAAAAATTTAAAAATTTAAAAATAAAATCTAAAGTTTATAAATACTCATTACCCAAAATAAAACGCTTTCTTCGAAGGTTCTAGAGACACCTTATCTTTTCTTTTGACATCATCTTCCCCTCTCTTTCTTCAATTTGGCAAAATCAATTCTCGTAACACCAGAAGGGAGGCGTAAATGGCGGGGATCGGTCCGATCTCGCAGGACTGGGAGCCGGTGGTCGTCCGCAAGAAGGCGCCGACTGCCGCCGCCAAGAAGGACGAGAAGGCCGTCAACGCCGCCCGCCGCTCCGGCGCCGAGATTGAGGCCGTCAAGAAGTGTACTCCCCCCTGTCGATTTTTCTTTTACGTTTCTTCCTTGCTGAAAATATATTTGGTTTCCAGAATTTTTTTTTTTTTTTTTCATTTTCGAGATTTTTTTTTCTTGGAAAATGAAAACTACGGAAATCATGTTTTTTCCATGGATTTTTTTTTTTTTTTTTTTCTTTCAGATAATAGTTTTCCACGATTTTTCAAGGAACCAAGCAAAGGAGAATTTAGTTTGCTTTGAATAGAGAATCACTTGATTCGTGTCCCTATTAGACAAAATGAAGTTGGGGTGGAATTTTTTCCTTTTTCCATCTTAATTTTTCATAGCGTGTATTACAATCTCGCCTCAGAACCGTGTGCATTGAATTATGTTTCTAGATTAATTTTTGATTTGTGATATTATTAAATTGTGCGCAGATTACAGTTTTTAGAAATTTTTAATGCTTCGTAGTATAAATAATAAATACTGAAGAATTAATTGTGAGAGCATTACTTTAATCAAGAATTTAACTTTCCAACAAGATACCGGCGTGATACAGTTCCCGTGCCGATGTTACAGTTCAAAATCTTTTTTTCTTTATATTACTAAATAATTTTCTCAATAAAACTCAAAATATTTGATAAAGATACATAATAAGCAATTAGAAATTTTTATTGCTAAAGAAAATAAATATTTTATGCCATTATGTGTCGACACACATGTATTTTTGTGACCGTTGTGCTGGCAAATTTTCAGCACGATCTGTGTCACGATACTTAAATTTTTGCTTTAATATAATGTTTTATTGGATATATATTTGATATGGCATATTGTTTCATCCTAGGACATTATGTTTAGTATACCCATTTGATATCTCTTGACTATATCAATTTTGGCATTGTTTTCTTCTTAAAGAACAAAAGCAATGAACATGATTATTTGTAATTTTTTTTATGCCTTTCTTTCATAACCATTTTTTCCCTGTTTTCCTTGAAAGGTTTCTGAAAAAATTTCGCTACCTGTTGTTGTGAATTTTTAAGATATTGATTCCTTCTCAGCCCTTCTTTCTCAAATGGCAAAGATAAATAATGCCAGTATGTTTCACTGGTGGCTTACGTAGAAAAGAATGGGAAAAATATAAACAAAAATAGACTAAAATGCAGGAAATTTCATTTAAGTATTATAGTATTAAGCATGTTTATTTAAACCCTTATCTATCTGTGGTTGATTTGAGGTACCCCGAACCAGTTGGAGTTGCTTCTGTTTGTTTACGTCTATTTATACGCTTGCAGATAATGCTGGTACAAACAAGGCTGCTTCTAGCAGCACGTCCTTGAACACAAAGAAGCTTGATGAGGATTCTGAAAACCTTGCCCGTGAGTTATCCCAGTTTACTAACTATTTTTGATATATCTGTCTTTAGTTTTGAATTTTCCTTTTTTTTTTTTTTTTATTCCATTGTTACTTAACAAGAATGTTGTCGCTATTAGCAATCTTTAGCTCCCTAGGAAGACTTTTATGTGCTTTCTTATTGTGATAGGGCTAGGGCTAGGATTATTGTTATAAGAAAGACCTTGAGATATTAGCATTTTCACTCGTTTCTTGTAATTACGTATTGAAGAAGACTGGAAGAATGGAGAAACACATATTCTAACCAGGGATTGAAGTGCCGAGCGGCACGGGGCGGCAAGTACCGTGCCCCTACAATAGGGGCATGGTACGCGGGGGGTATCTCTTAAACCCCCCCGGCGCCCCCTCGTCTCGGCGATACCCATTGGGTATCGCGCTCGAGACAGAGCGATACTCAATGGGTATCGCCCGTGCCGTGTCGAGCGTGCCGAGAATTTTTATTTATTTATTTTTTTTTTTATTTTTTTTTAACATGGTTTTATAGTAAACATATGATTAAATACTTATTATACTTGTGAATTTTATTATTATATTATTATTTCTATTTTTATGATGTATAGTTGTACTTTATATACAAAAAAAAGTTATCAATATGTTAATTGGTGAGTATAATAAGCTATATATAGCCAATATTCATAATTTTTTGACTAAATATTTCAAAATAATATTATAAGAGTTTATTGGGAACAAAAAAAAAATCATGCCAGAGCGTGCCACTGGAAAGTCATGCGTATCCATCGGCACGCAAGCGTGCCACGTGTCGGCACGGAAGCGTGCTCGTACCGTACCGTACCAGGCGGAGAGCGGCACGCCCCCGTGCCACGGCACTCTAATCTGTCACGCCCCGAGTTTTGAAAAGCAGGCTAATTTTTTTTTTTTTTTTTTTTAAATCAGAGTTTAAATCATTCAGGCGTGAACAGATCGCCACATGTATAGTAAATTTCCTGCCCGATTAGACAGGGCCTTTCCTATACATGCACGGCTAACCACAATCAGTCAATATCAGAGTAGTCTAACTACGCATGCAAATTAGTCATCTTTATAATAATTTAAACTGTAATGCGGAAAATGAAATATACTGACTACATAAGGGTCGATACTATTACAACAGCCTCACCAACGTGTCCCGACATCCCAACACCCGAACGACCTGAAAAACAGTCACCCAGGGGGTGTGAGATACATCGACAGTGTATCCCAGTGGGCACGACGAGCCGAGAAATAGCTAATCGTACCTACTGGATACAATAATCTGCGGATAGTAGATAGATCCATGGGTAAGGCTGAAATAAACAGATAGAGTCTACTAACAATCTATAAATCCACAGATAAGACTGAAATAGGCAGATAATCAATAAAATGTCTACGGATAATCAAGATATAACTGAGCAGATATGGGTACAAAAGTAAACAGTAGAACATGTCAGAATATCGAAATATAAGCTATGCATCAACAAATAAACAGTAAGTACCCAACCGATGCCACTATTGGTCCCAGGGACCTCAGGCGAAGATATCTATGAAAAGCCAATCACAATCATACTGGATTTCACCCAGCCGAGCTGAACAGCAAACCCCGTACCATTGATATAGCCGAGAGGAGCCTCGTACCTAAAGGTACAGCCGAGGGTTTCCTCATATCGGTACAGCCAAGGGGCTCCCCGTACCCAGTGATACAGCAAGAGGGGATAGCTCACGGGTCAACCAGACCCTTTACCGGTAAAGAACGCAATGTGGGTGATCAATCCCACTGCGTACGCGAGTGAACAGCAGGTGCACAATCATCACGATGCGAATGCTCAATCTCACGGTCCACAGACCGGGTAATCGGCAACATGCCGGAAATCCCCATAGGGATGCAATGTCTATATACCAATCATAGGATGCATATGTCTGTATATCAATCATAGGATGCATATGTCTGTATATCAATCATAGGATGCATATGTCTGTATATCAATCATAGGTCTATCATGCATATCTGAGATATGGAAGCAAGTATCTCTGGTGACAGGAAATAGCAGGTATAATCAGATCATGTCATCTATGTGCTAAGATATAAAAGCTGACAAGCAGATATACATGATATGTCTAAAGGAATCAATGTCTATCAGGAAAGATCATATGGCATATAGATAAAATCATCAGGGCTAATCAAGAACAGGTGACCGACTGGACTAAAGCAAACAGAGGGCCGAAAAGCTAAAGCACGGACCGAAGGTAACCCACCTCAAAGTAGGCTGATCCTGACCTCCCGCTCGTCTACTGAGACGCTGGTGCCGAACAGCTAGGCCCTGGACATATAATTAAAATCAGCGACTGACTCGCTCGCTCCCTTCCCGACAACAATAACATCATGACATTATCACAAAACTTAATACTATTTTAAACTTAAATTCGAAAACCACCGATACTCTAAACTGACCCACTGATGATCCACAACTATCTGTAATCTGTTAATTCACACCAGCTGACCCCTAAACATCACATTTTAGACGTTCAGGTAGACAGGGTCAACATCACGACTATTTATGTCCACCATTTACCAAAATACCCCTGCAACTCTTTTAAAGCCCAATTTGGACTTCGAAGTTTTCCGACGACAATCACAAGACACCAGACCAACCAGGACAGTGTCGAGGGCAACCTGAGACGACAACAACGATCCAAAATCCAAACCGAAACGCGAACTCGCGCCGAAATCCGTAAAATCGACGATTTTGCCGTTTTACGCTACAGTATCCAATTTCGGTCTAACTGGGGCCTACAGAACTTAAACAAAATGCTCAGTAAATATGTTAATACCAGAGAGTTATTTTTACATCTTGATACCTAAAACACTCTAAAATTGCATAATATCAACTCCTTGAATGTTGTTTTGATTCGTTCTTTAAATCCGGGTAACCAAAATCAGCGCCGTAAGTTTCAGTGCATCTAGTTTGACGAGACGGAACCCGTGCTCACGAGTTTGGGCCCACAGGAAGCCCATTTACAAAGTTGGCCCAAACACTTCTAAATATTCAAATGCCATTATGTAACAACTATTAAACTACACATGCAACCATGAAATTGAAGAGAGCACCATACTCAGTAAGGATAAGGGAGTGAAGTGCTCACCTCAGGTGTGCCGGAGATCGGTCGGAGGGGTCACCGGAGCAAGGTGGAGCCACCACCAAACTATGCAAGGCTCGGGTTCAACCAAACTTGGGACAACTTATTCAATTCTGAAACAAGGTGGAGCACGGGTTAGGAGACACTCCCAGAAGATCTCTGGACCAAGTCCGACCCACTGCCGGCGGCCAGAGGCGGCGGCGGCCGGAGCAAAGCCCAAATATCCACATTAACTATTTGGATTGGACCAACTTATCACACAAGGGTCTCTGGCCTAAGGTAACTTGATGGAGTACTAGCATTCAACACAAAAAGCTTACCTGGGTTGGTGGCCGGAGTCCGGCGGCGTCGGCGGCGGCCGGAATAGAAGCTCGGCCAAGCTTCAAAGGTGGAACTACAAAAATGAAACCTCACGTTCAAGTTTGCATGCAAAGGGATGGGGAGCTCCAAACTAACCTAAAGAACATACCTGAGTCGGTTGCCCACCGCGCGAAACCCCGGGTTCGTCGGAAAACGAGTTTGCCGGAAAACGGGTGCTTTAATGGCGGAATCCGGCCGGTGGCATTTGGGCCACTGCAACTTGGACCAAAAGGCTCTGTTGGTCACCGAGGACCTTCCTGCAGTGGTGGCCGGCGACGGGGACGAGCGGCGGCGCCGGACGGAGGAGTTCCGGCAATAGTCCAAAAAGTTCGGTTCTAGGGCATCGTCGTGCGGCGCGGATCCTTGTCCGATCCACCCCAAACCTTGGGGGAAGCTTGCAGTCGCCCAGAGGAACAAGACCAATGGTTCTTATCTTGAGTACAACGGCCTGATGTCGCCCGTTCTCAAGATCGGACCGAATAAGGATTTTTCGGCGATGGGTTGCTACCGCCGGCAACCGGAGGCACGGCGACGACTCGGGCTTCACAGAGGAACCCCACACGATGTCAGGAACCACACACACACACACTTGATCCATAAAGATAAAAACTTCTCCAACAACTCACCTCGCCGGAATATCCCAAGGAGAAGATGACCCCGTGGCGGCGCCCGTCAGAGCTGGGTCTCGGCTCGGGTCTCAGACGCACGGAAACACCCTCGGAAGGGGTTTGGTGCACTCCATCCTCCTCTGGTTGCTGCCTCACCCACAACTCGAGATCAAGTGTTCCTTGCTCGGTCTTCCTCCTTCTCCGGCGGCGAAGCGGCGGCCGGTGCGCAACCTCCGGTGGGTGCGGTAGAGGGAGAGGGGGTTGTTTGAGCTGCGGCTGGGGGGTAGAGGCCTCGGGGTTAGGGTTTAAAGAAACCCTAGCCCGAGCTAATGCTTATATAGTGCATTAGCACAATTGCAGTTTAGCCCCTATAACCTCATTATTTTTAGTCCGGTCCCTCACAGCACACTTTTATCTCACTCTAGTCCCTCTCCAAGGGGTGGCACGAAATTCGGAGCATAAGATATAGGGGTATGTGTGCAAATTTCTGTATTTTTCACCGTTTTTCACTTTCTTCAAGGCGTTCAAGTCGCCAAACGGAAAAACGGACATCGCCACGACGTCCGGCTCGACGAAACCTATTAGGTAGCGATCTTTGTTTTTCGAGAAAGTGCCCGGATAAATTCTCGGTCCATCAATACTGTACAAAAATACAGTTTATCATGCTTTTCGAGACTCTAGGGTCGTCAAACAAAAATTCCGTTAGCGCCATTGCGTTCAGGACGACGAAACTGATCAAATCGACTATTTGGATCGCTATGTTCGGAGTCTGGACAGCGAATTGGTCATTGCATTCGTCGGAGTCCCAAAATAGGGGTCACTATTCATCTACAGTAATCCACTTAAGTGGCACTGTGTGCAGACCACTGTTCCATTGGTCACGGTAATTCGTCCGCTTCTTCGCTGAATTCTGAAAGATCCGACCGTCAGATCGAAAAGTGCTGAATATGAATCTCGCTCAGTTCGACGAGACGATCGTAACGGTCAACTCGGATTTTCAAGATCACACCCGGATTGGAAAATGGCCTTTTTGCCTCGTAAATCGTGCAACTTGCACACTGGCAATTGACTAAGTAAGTCAACAAAAGTCTTTTAAATTCAAAACCAACTCAAATTTTACTTTTAATCTATTTATTAAAAATAAAATATTTTGGATTATTACATCACTCCCACCAAAAAAAAAGTTTCGTCCCTGAAACTTACAACTTAAAAAAAATTTTGTTCCCGAAGCTTACAACTTAGAGTCCTACATTATAGAATGTTTATACTAGTTTATTCGAGAGCTACGAAATCAGTCGTTGTATTTCCCTCCGCTGGCTCTTCCTGAGGGGTCAGTGCATAGATCCGTCCTCCAGATGTTTGGCGCACCCCCTCGGGCTGACGAGGGAGAGGAGGGCGCCCAAATGAAGCAGCGCTCGAGGAAGTACCCTGTCGCTGGTATGGGATCACAGGTGCTGGAGCAGTGGAATAATCAGGTGTGGTTCTCTGTGGGCAATTTTTTCGAATGTGTCCTGGTTGCCCGCACCCGTAGCAACGTCCATGTCGACGTGGGCACGTATTTGCATAATGTGGTCTGCCGCAAAAGATACAGGGTCGCAGCCCACGTTGCTGGTTGCTAGCAGATGCGCTCCCAGTCTGATCTTGGGATCGAGGATACTTAGGGGGTTTCCCGCTATTTGAGGATTCAACTTTACTTCCAAAAGAAGTCCGCTTCTTATCCTTCCCTCTCTCAGTGGCATCCCGCTCTGCACGAGAAATCTGGATGTCGGCCTCAATGGAGAGACAGCGTTCGACGCAGTTGTCGAAGTCGGTGGTCAGGTGGGATGAGAGCTGGCGGCGGATCTCCTGTCTCAACCCCTGCGAGAAGAGGCGTACCTTGCGGCGTTCCTCGCGCACTGCCTGAGGAACCAGATCAGCAATGCGCAGGAACTCTTGCTCGTACTCACGGACGCTCTTGTCGCCCTGCTTAATGTTCTCCAGCTCACGCTCGAGACCCTCCTTGGTGGTCTCCTTCAGGTGGTGATGGTACATAGCAGCCTTGAAATCTTCCCAGGTGGGTTCAGATGGACCCACGAAATGGCGCTCTCGGTGACGTCTCCACCACTTGGACGCCCGGCCCTCTAGGCAATGAACGGCGATGTGTACTTTATCGCGGTCCTCCGTGTACACATCTTGGAACAACTTTTCCATGTGGTCGATCCATTGCTCGACCGCCCAGTGATCATTGTCCTTGCCCTCGAAAATCTGCGGTTTGAACTTCTTGAATTCCAGCAGAACCGCTTTTGCTCGAGCCTTCTCTGTTCGAGCGGCCTCGTCATCGGCCACCGGATCAGCAGCGGGGGAAACAGAACGGGAGGAAGCAGACGCTGTTGAAGCAGTGGCAGTAGGGGCAGCAGCAACCCCCGGTACCGCTTTAGAAGTAACAGGAACGCCAGGAGCCAACCCCGCAGGCGGTGGCACAGGGTCAACTGGTGGATCCGGGTCGTTACATTTGGTATCAGAGAATAGGTATACAATGCCTAGGTATTTGGTTAGGATTGAGCTCTAGGATGACTGGTGATCTACGTGAGAGTGCGGGGTGATTGTACAATGGTTAAGAACTCAAGGGCAGTGTTACTGCTAAAACTATCCTGACCTGATTCTTTTTCGTATAGGCATGGCTCGTCCTGGGACGATCTGGCCGAGATGTCGCCGATCACCCAGCGGGCAGAGTTAGCCCGAGGATCGGGGCCGCATGGAGCGACTTGAGGCTCAGCTAGCGGCTCTGGCTGGGATGGTTCAGCACTTAGTACAGCAACAGGCCGCTGTGCCCCACCTGTTATCTGTTATCCCACCTATTGCACCACCTGTGGTAGAGCCCGAGGGTCTAGTTGATCCACCAGTTGACCCTGTGCCACCGCCTGCGGGGTTGGCTCCTGGCGTTCCTATTACTTCTAAAGCGGTACCGGGGGTTGCTGCTGCCCCTGCTGCCACTGCTTCAACAGCATCTGCTTCCTCCCGTTCTGTTTCCCCCGCTGCTGATCCGGTGGCCGATGACGAGGCCGCTCGAACAGAGAAGGCTCAAGCAAAAGCGGTTCTGCTGGAATACAAGAAGTTCAAACCGCAGATTTTCGAGGGCAAGGACAATGATCACTGGGCGGTCGAGCAATGGATCGACCACATAGAAAAGTTGTTCCAAGATGTGTACACGGAGGACCGCGATAAAGTACACATCGCCGTTCATTGCCTAGAGGGCCGGGCGTCCAAGTGGTGGAGACGTCACCGAGAGCGCCATTTCGTGGGTCCATCTGAACCCACCTGGGAAGATTTCAAGGCTGCTATGTACCATCACCACCTGAAGGAGACCACCAAGGAGGGTCTCGAGCGTGAGCTGGAGAACATTAAGCAGGGGGACAAGAGCGTCCGTGAGTACGAGCAAGAGTTCCTGCGCATTGCTGATCTGGTTCCTCAGGCAGTGCGCGAGGAACGCCGCAAGGTACGCCTCTTCTCGCAGGGGTTGACACAGGAGATCCGCCGCCAGCTCTCATCCCACCTGACCACCGACTTCGACAACTGCGTCGAACGCTGTCTCTCCATTGAGGCCGACATCCAGATTTCTCGTGCAGAGCGGGATGCCACTGAGAGGGAAGGATAAGAAGCGGACTTCTTCTGGAAGTAAAGTTGAATCCTCAAATAGCGGGAAACCCCCTAAGTATCCTCGATCCCAAGATCAGACTGGGAGCGCATCTGCTAGCAACCAGCAACGTGGGCTGCGACCCTGTATCTTTTGCGGCAGACCACATTATGCAAATACGTGCCCACGTCGACATGGACGTTGCTACGGGTGCGGGCAACCAGGACACATTCGGGAAAATTGCCCACAGAGAACCACACCTGATTATTCCACTGCTCCAGCACCTGTGATCCCATACCAGCGACAGGGTACTTCCTCGAGCGCTGCTTCATTTGGGCGCCCTCCTCTCCCTCGTCAGCCCGAGGGGGTGCGCCAAACATCTGGAGGACGGATCTATGCACTGACCCCTCAGGAAGAGCCAGCGGAGGGAAATACAACGACTGATTTCGTAGCTCTCGAATAAACTAGTATAAACATTCTATAATGTAGGACTCTAAGTTGTAAGCTTCGGGAACAAAATTTTTTTTAAGTTGTAAGTTTCAGGGACGAAACTTTTTTTTTTTGGTGGGAGTGATGTAATAATCCAAAATATTTTATTTTTAATAAATAGATTAAAAGTAAAATTTGAGTTGGTTTTGAATTTAAAAGACTTTTGTTGACTTACTTAGTCAATTGCCAGTGTGCAAGTTGCACGATTTACGAGGCAAAAAGGCCATTTTCCAATCCGGATGTGATCTTGAAAATCCGAGTTGACCGTTACGATCGTCTCGTCGAACTGAGCGAGATTCATATTCAGCACTTTTCGATCTGACGGTCGGATCTTTCAGAATTCAGCGAAGAAGCGGACGAATTACCGTGACCAATGGAACCGTGGTCTGCACACAGTGCCACTTAAGTGGATTACTGTAGATGAATAGTGACCCCTATTTTGGGACTCCGACGAATGCAATGCTGACCAATTCGCTGTCCAGACTCCGAACATAGCGATCCAAATAGTCGATTTGATCAGTTTCGTCGTCCTGAACGTAATGGCGCTGACGGAATTTCCGTTTGACGACCCTAGAGTTTCGAAAAGCGTGATAAACTGTATTTCTGTACAGTATTGATGGACCGAGAATTTATCCGGGCACTTTCTCGAAAAACAAAGATCGCTACCTAATAGGTTTCGTCGAGCCGGACGTCGTGGCGATGTCCGTTTTTCCGTTTGGCGACTTGAACGCCTTGAAAAACGTGAAAAACGGTGAAAAATACAGAAATTTGCACACATACCCCTATATCTTATGCTCCGAATTTCGTGCCACCCCTTGGAGAGGGACTAGAGTGAGATACAAGTGTGCTGTGAGGGACCGGACTAAAAATAATGAGGTTATAGGGGCTAAACTGCAATTGTGCTAATGCACTATATAAGCATTAGCTCGGTCTAGGGTTTCTTTAAACCCTAACCCCGAGGCCTCTACCCCCCAGCCGCAGCTCCAACAACCCCCTCTCCCTCTGCCGCACCCACCGGAGGTTGCGCACCGGCCGCCGCTTCGCCGCCGGAGAAGGAGGAAGACCGAGCAAGGAACACTTGATCTCGGGTTGTGGGTGAGGCAGCAACCAGAGGAGGATGGAGTGCACCAAACCCCTTCTGAGGGTGTTTCCGTGCGTCTGAGACCCGAGCCAAGACCCAGCTCCGACGGGCGCCGCCGCGGGGTCATCTTCTCCTTGTCATATTCCGGCGAGGTGAGTTGTTGGAGAAGTTTTTATCTTTATGGATCAAGTGTGTGTGTGTGTGTGGTTCCTGACATCGTGTGGGGTTCCTCTGTGAAGCCCGAGCCGTCGCCGTGCCTCCGGTTGCCGGCGGGAGCAACCCATCGCCGGAAAATCCTTATTCGGTCCGATCTTGAGCACGGGCGACATCAGGCCGTTGTACTCAAGATCAGAACCGTTGGTCTTGTTCCTCTGGGCGACTGCAAGCTTCCCCCAAGGTTTGGGGTGGATCGGACAAGGATCCGCGCCGCACGACGATGCCCTAGAACCGAACTTTTTGGACTATCGCCGGAACTCCTCCGTCCGGCGCCGCCGCTCGTCCCCGTCGCCGGCCACCACTGCAGGAAGGTCCTCGGTGACCAACAGAGCCTTTTGGTCCAAGTTGCAGTGGCCCGAATGCCACCGGCCGGATTCCGCCATTAAAGCACCCGTTTTCCGGCGAACTCGTTTTCCGGCGAACCCGGGGTTTCGCGCGGTGGGCAACCGACTCAGGTATGTTCTTTAGGTTAGTTTGGAGCTCCCCATCCCTTTGCATGCAAACTTGAACGTGAGGTTTCATTTTTGTAGTTCCACCTTTGAAGCTTGGCCGAGCTTCTATTCCGGCCGCCGCCGACGCCGCCGGACTCCGGCCACCAACCCAGGTAAGCTTTTTGTGTTGAATGCTAGTACTCCATCAAGTTACCTTAGGCCAGAGACCCTTGTGTGATAAGTTGGTCCAATCCAAATAGTTAATGTGGATATTTGGGCTTTGCTCCGGCCGCCGCCGCCTCTGGCCGCCGGCAGTGGGTCGGACTTGGTCCAGAGATCTTCTGGGAGTGTCTCCTAACCCGTGCTCCACCTTGTTTCAGAATTGAATAAGTTTTGTCCCAAGTTTGGTTGAACCCGAGCCTTGCATAGTTTGGTGGTGGCTCCACCTTGCTCCGGTGACCCCTCCGACCGATCTCCGGCACACCTGAGGTGAGCACTTCACTCCCTTATCCTTACTGAGTATGGTGCTCTCTTCAATTTCATGGTTGCATGTGTAGTTTAATAGTTGTTACATAATGGCATTTGAATATTTAGAAGTGTTTGGGCCAACTTTGTAAATGGGCTTCCTGTGGGCCCAAACTCGTGAGCACGGGTTCCGTCTCGTCAAACTAGATGCACGGAAACTTACGGCGCTGATTTTGGTTCTAACTCTACTGTGTGTTTTTTTTCATCTTATTTAATATTGAAAGAAGATAAAATATAACGAAATTACAAAGGCGAGGCAATTCTGGGGCAAAATCCCTCGTACATGGCAAGATGAGAAAATTGATCAATTAGCCAAATCAATCATCTCATAATTAGGGAAAAATAATAATGAAACAAAATTGACAATGAAAGTAAGGTAAATTCCAACGCAGTAGGCGAGAAAAGAGGCATGACTTTCAACACTCCCTCTCAAGCCGAGTGGTAGATGTTGATCATATCAAGTTTCTCTACAAAATCTTCGAAGTTGGTTCGAACAAGAGCTTTTGTAAGAATGTCAACAGTTTGACTAATTGTCGGAGTATAGCTTACTTTTGAAAACTACTCCTTCAATCTTTTCTCTGATAAAATGTCGATCTATCTCCACGTGCTTAGTTCGATCATGATGAACTGGATTCTTGGCTATACTGATGGCGGCTTGATTGTCACAATATAATTCCATAGGATGTTCCAATAGAACCTGTAATTCTTTCAACAATCTGTTCAACCAGATTCCTTCATAAATACCTTGTGCCATTGCTCGGAATTCTGCCTCAGCACTACTACGAGCAACCACGGACTGTTTCTTGCTATATCATGTTTCCAAATTTCCTCAGACAAAGGAACAATAGCCGGTAGTTGATCTTCAATCTGTCACTGAACCTGCCCAGTCCGCATCTGAAAATATCTCAATGTTTCTCTTGGTTGTTCTTTGGAAGAAAAGCCCCTTACCAGGTGTCATTTTGAGATACCTTAATATTCTATACACGGCCGTTATGTGACTCTCAGTAGGATTGTTCATGAGCTGACTTACCATACTTTCTGAGAACCCTATGTCTGGTCTTGTATGAGACAGATATAAGATCTTCCCTACAAGGCATCGAGAACTCTTTTTATCAACTGGTGTACTACCGTCATTGTTATCAAGTATGATAGTTGAGTCCATAGGAGTTTATGCAGGCTTGCAGCCTAACATTCCTGTTTCACTCAGCAAATCCAGAACATATTTTCGTTGTGAGACTGCTGTACTTTTCTTTGATCGTGCAATCTCCATTCTGAGGGAATATTTGAGGTTCCCGAGATCTTTGATTTCAAATTCCCTTGCAAGTCATTGTTTGATGTTACAAAGTTCCTCCTCATGAACGCCTGTCAGAATGATATCGTCAACATATACAATGATAATAGCTAGTTTTCTATCAGAGGAATGTTTTACAAAAAGTGTGTGATCTGGCTGACACTTAGTATATCCTTACCTTTTTAATGCCTTTGTGAATCTTTCAAACCAAGCACGAGGAGACTGTTTGAAGCCATACAATAACTTTGAGTTGACATACCTTGTTGACATTAGATTTTGATTCTAGACTGGTAGGAATTTTCATAAACACTTCTTCTTTCTAGTCACCATTAAGAAATGCATTTTTATATCAAGTTGGTGAAGTTTCCAATCTAGATTCGCAGCCAAGGATAACAAAACATGAATAGTATTGAGTTTGACAACTGGTGCAAACGTTTCTTGATAGTTGATGCCATAAGATTGTGTAAATCCCTTGGCGATCAACCTAGTCTTGTATTGGTACACATTCCCATTTGCCTTGTATTTTACTGTGAAAATCCATTTACACCCAACAGGTTTCTTATCTCTTGGAAGTTCGGTAATTTTCCAAGTGCCATTCTTTTCCAGAGCCCAAACTTCCTTATCAACTGCAGCTTTCCACTTAGGGCACTTGAAAGCTTCCTAAATATTTTGGGGAACCTATGTCTCTGTGATACTATTAGTAAAGGCATGAAAAGATGGTGACAATTTATCATAGGAAATAAAATTTACAATGGGATGCCGAGTGCAAGATCTATCCCTTTCTCCAAGCTATGGGCATATTCAAAATATCATTTTCTAACTCGGAATCAACAATACCATCTAAGTGGGAGATTTTTTTTTTTTTTGAGAACAAAGTGGGAGATATTTTTACCAGTATTTTCACTTGAATTAGGACTCGGTTGAGCTTCATGGATTTGTTAGGGTAGTCCTTCTCTCTCTGTGTCCTCTTGAATGGGCTCTTTATTCCACAAGTTAACAATGAACTCAGTATTGTTGGCAGTAAGTGCTGACTTGGAGAGTCTAGAGGAATGTGATTTTTTGTGGTGATGGGTGACTTGATGAGAGAACCAAAAGTTCCAAAACTGATATTCTTGACATGAATTCTCCTCCTGAATATCAGTTTTTTGGTAGTAAGGCTGATTTTCAAGAAAAGTAACATCCATAGAAGTGTAAAATTTCTTTGTGACCAGAGAGTAACACTTGTACCCTTTTTGATTTGAAGAATACCGAAGAAAGATGCACTTGAGAGACCTAGGATCAAATTTACTTCTATGTTGCCAATGGACATGAACAAAGATAGAGCATCTTAAGATTTTGGGTGGAATGGTGGAGAAATAAATCGAGTTTTTGGAAAGGATTTTAGGACGGTTTGACAAGGTGTGTTGAATTTTAGTACTCTAGAAGGCATTCTATTGATGAGGTAAGTTGTTGTAAATACAACTTGCCCCCATAATATTTTTGGAACATTTGCTGAAAATATGAGCGATCTAGCTACCTCTAACAAATTTCTATTTTTCCTTTCAGCGACTCTGTTTTGTTGTGGGATATCTACACATGAACTTAAGTGAACTATTCCTTCTTTTGCTAGAAATTCTCCTAGAATGGAGTTGAAGTAATCCCTAGCATTATCAGACTTTAGGATTTGTATATTTGATTGGAATAGGATGTGAATCATATTTTTAAAATTTTTGAATATTTAACCCATTTCAAATTTTTCTTTCATGAGGAACACCCAAGTTAATCTAGTGTGATTATCTATGAATGAGACAAACCACCTTGCACCTGTTATATTTTTTTATTTTGGCGGGCCCCAAATATCACTATGGATCATTGAGAAAGGACTAGAGGCTTTGTAGGGTTGAGTAGGAAAATGAGACCGAACATGCTTTGATAATTGCCAGATTTCACATTCAAAATTTTTTGGATTTTTACTGAATAAAGATGGAAATAAATGCCTTAGATACATAAAGTTTGGATGACCTAAGCAATAGTGCCACAACATGATTGCACTATCTTTATTTTGACAAGAGACACAGAAAGAGCCACTGCTAATTGCCTTTTGAGGTTGTTCTTGTGGATAGTGAGAGTCCTTAAGGATATAGAGTACACAGCATTCCTCAACATTGCCAATTGTCTTCCTCAAATCCAAATTCTGAAATTCACAGTGAGTGGAGAAAAAATTAATAACACACCTCTTGCCCTTAGTGAGATAACTAATTGACAATAGATTACAGTCCAATTTAGGAACAAAGAGAATAGAGTTGAGAGTGAGATTCTTTGATAGCACAACTAAGCTTGTACCGGCAACATAACATTTGATAGCAAACCATCTGCTATCCGAACCATTAAATTATTTTGACATGGGCTATATGTATCGAACATTGTTGCATCTCCCGTCATGTGAATCATATGCTCCTGAGTCCACAGTCCAAGGGATTTTTTTGTTTCTTACTCACCATAAAGGCACTCAAAAAATTACCTTTGTGGGCCAAGGTTCCAAAACCAATGGCATGCTTGGAAGATGATTTTGTTTGTGACTGTGTTGACTGAAGATTAGTCATTAACTTTTGAATCATCTCCATTTGCTCCTTGTTAAAAGGGCTTGCTTCATGATTTGATTGCTCCTCGGTATTGACATGAGATTTTTTCTCCAAATAGCGAGCCGACTTCTAATCGGTTGGTTTCCCATGTGTTGAGACCAGAATTTTTGTCACTTAAGAGAGTGACACGTGGCGTCTACCATCGGCTCATGACATCAGCCGACGGAAGAATGAGTCAACAAAAGGGGAACCCGCGTCTTGACCAAGACCGGCCTCAGTCACGCAAAAGTGTGACACGTGACACACGCCCGACGGCTGAAGTCATCAGCTGATAAGAGAGGCGGTCGACAGGAGGTATCGTCTCATCCAGGGCTGTCCTGGCCGAAGACGGATATCTGACCGCCCCAGTCGAGCGACGAAGAAGGCGAAGTCAGAGTCAATTCTCGGCTGCTCGAACCGAAGAAGGAAAGGCCGAAAGGAAAGAGTACGAGATTTGGACGCGAATCTCGTAACTGATTCCAGAAAGGCAAGCAACGCCCAGCATTGGAAGCGCCGAAGATCATGCTTCGGTGCGTTGCGTTGATAAGGGAATGAATTTGGACGAAAAAATGACTACTATCCTAGTTGAGGAAGCTCGACTCAAAAGGAAGCAGTTGAAGAATTTACGATGATTCCCCCAAATCACGCCGATTATTCAAATCGGCGAGTATAATGCTTGGTTCGGGAGTGTATAAATACCCGAACCAACGAAGTAAAAGTGGTCTTGCAACCTCGTAAGGCAGTGATCACCCCTGCTTTTTTATATCTTTCATATCTGCATTTATTACTTTCTTAGGAGTAGATTTAATTGTAATTGGCTACCAGTTCCCCTTGTAACCCTCCCTCAAGCAATACAATTTCTAATTGGCTCTTTAACCGTGTCAAATTTCTGTCTCTACATCTCGGTTCCGCTCTTCTAGGACGAACTATCTCTCTTTCTCTATCTCCATACCCTGATTCGGTTATTCTAAGTCGGACGGTTGCGAGAGTTTGATTGAGAAGAATCTGGCCGAGCGGATCCCTTCTCGGCCCGATCGCTTGATCCATTGGCACGCGGCGCATTCACATCAGAGGGTCACCCCACAGGGCCGATCGACGACCGAACCCGATCAACGGTCAGCGCGACATTTTTGGCCGCAACACCATGTAATTTCCAGCAAGTTTTACTAGAATGCTCGGGTTTCCTGCAATGATCACACCAAGACCTTCCTCTATTTTTCTGGCGATTATCTGAAGGAGCAAAGTGAGTTCCCTTAGTGACAAGAGCGAGTTTTCGGCTATATTTAGATTTTCTGGTGGCCCCATCATGTTCTTCTTCTTGCTTTCTTATTGTTGAACTTCAGAGAAAGCTTCTCTGAGACTTGGTAATGGCTTTACACCCATGAGTCTCCCACGGACCTCATCAAGATTTTTATTCAAACCCAGCAAAAACTTGTATACACGTTTTTTCTCTACAATCTGTTTGTATAATGATGCATCAGTAATACATGACCACTTATGAACCTCATGTGTATAAAGTTCACCCCAATTGCAAGTGAGAATATTGAAATATTGTGTTACCGTGAGATTGCCTTGTCGCAGATCGTGAAGGATCCCTTCAATCTCTACCACCTCCGAAGTGTTTTGTGTCTGGGAAAGTCTCCTTGGCTGCATCCCAGATCTTTGTAGCAGTTTCGAACGACAAAAAATTCTCACCGATGTTCCTAGTCATTGAGTTGATGAGCCATGACATGACCATGTTGTTTTCTGCCATCCACTTCTTGTAGGCTGGAGCCATCGTTGTTGGGGCTACTAAAGCATCGGTGAGATAGTCGGTCGTCTCCTGTTCCCCAATGAGCATTAAGATGGATTGAGATCATTGCTGATAATTTTGCCCATTTAATTTGTGGGCGGTAATAGGGTCATGGGTGGTGTCTGTCGGATCGTTAGTGCTAACCATTAATTCCAAAAGCTCGAGCTGTTAGAAATACGCAACCAATTCACTTAAAGCGTACAGACACAGCGCCCATGGGTCTTGACCGAACTCAACCTACCTGGATGTTAGGTCTATTGTTGGTCCTATTGCCGTTAGGTCTATTGTGAACTGCAACCCCACTCAACTTATTGGGCTCACCAACTCAACTTATTAGTCTCCTGGACCTATTGTCACGGAGCAGGAAGTTTGACCTATTTTAACCCATAAATAAATAGCCAACAATTCCCTCCAACACCTACACCGTGTGGGAATTGAACCCGTGCCACTGGCTCTGATACCACTTGTCGGATCGTTGGCACTAACCATTAATCCTAAAAGCTCGAGCTGTTAGAAATACGCAACCAATTCACTTAAAGAGTACAGACACAGCGCCCACGCGTCTCGACCGGACTCAACCCACTTGGACGTTAGGTATATTGTTGGGCCTCTTGCCGTTAGGTCTATTGTGGACTGCAGCCCCACTCAACTTATTGGGCTCGCCCAACTCAACTTGTTAGTTTCCTGGGCCTACTATCACGGGGTAGGAAGTTGGACCTATTTTAACCCATAAATAAATAGCCAACAGTATCCATGTTATGAACTGAAGGAGATGAATGAACAACGATGTCATAAGAGGATAAGTATTACTTCCTGTAGCCATGATGATGAGTACAAAAGAGACATGATTAAACTTGCTTTGATACTGTGAAGAAGACCGAAGAATGGAGAAACACAAATTCTAACTGTTCTGTGTGTTTTTTTTCGGCTTATTCAATATTGAAAGAAGAAAAATATAAATAGATTAAAAGGTGAGGCAATTTTAAGACAGCATCCCTCTTACATGGCAAGATAAGAAGATTGATCAATTAGCCAAATCAATCATCTCATAATTAGGGAAAAATAATAAGAAAACAAAATTGACAATGAAAGTAAGGTAAATTCCAGCTCCGTACGCAAGAAAAGAGGCTTGACTTTCAACACGTATTTTCAAGATTAGGTTATGAGAGAGTACGGCTCTGTTTAGACGTTGGAATAAGTTATCCAATGATAACTTATGAGTATTTTTGTGTGATTGAAAGCTAGAAATTTAATTATTGCTTCTTGAAAGGACTTGGAATGTATGATTTGGTGGGATAGCATATTTCACCTACGAGGCGATTTATTTTATTCTAAAAAGATGACATAGAAGGTCAAATATGCTGTTCTGTTTTAAACATTTGATCACACTCCACATTTGCCAAATATTACAAGCTTCTTGAGTAAATCAAAGCGATATGCTGACTAAGATGTTTATGCATCCAAACAGGACCTGTCTTTTGAGCAAACATATTGGGTGACCATACAATTTTTCTCATATAGGTTGGGTTTTATTGTTGACCTTGGATTTTGATATATTTCGAGTCCACTCTACCCGACTTATAGTAATTTAGTTGTGTAGAAGCAATAATCTGTGTGAAATTAACTTCCATAACTTCTTTTGATAGAATTTTGATCTACCAAATATAAAGATTATGTCTGAACTCATTGCTCAAAGAATTCCTTATATATGTAGAGCATTCTTTTGTAATTATTCGCACTTTTTGAGCATGAACTTTAGTTATACCTGTAGCACATGAAAATTATCAACCTTTTCATGAGATTTGTTCTCGTGTTATATGTTGCTTTTTCACATTCTTGCTATAATGTGGCTTGCTTTTTCTAATTCATTGCTTACTTTATCTATTAGGTTTTGCTTTTACAATTTGCAGCTATATTTCTTTGATTCGAATTTTTCATGTTTTATTTTGGAGGTCATGTGTGCTTAGTCCTATTTGTTTCAAAATGTTCGGTTGGGATAATTGCTCTTTCAAGGTAAATAACTACAGGCAAATAGGCATAACAAATTTCAATTAATTTTGTAAACTTTTGTTCAGCTCGTTGGTGGCTTGATAATACTGATGTAGTAGTGCAACAATAAATCCGCGATAACATTATCTGCTCTGATTTCTATTCCTAAGGACGCCTTGCTTGGGATGTTTTGACTGCTTTTTGCAAGATTTAGAATTATAATCTTACATTGTTCAATTATCAGCCTTTGTCGCGTTTGTCTTTTCTTTTTGTACATATGCCTTCCCTTGAGGTGAAGTGAACTCATGACGAAAGCTATGATCGTCATTTCCCTCCATCTAGGATTTTCTTTTTTTAAAAAAAATTAGAGGAGAATTGAATGTCTGCTCTAGTTGCCCAAAGCTCAAACTGCTAACTCTGGGCTTTGTAAAATATTGGCACCATTCTATGGAAGGTTGATTTAATAGAATTAACTTGCCTTCTCTTTATATTTGGAAACGAGAATGGTTGTGTGATTGGTTAGGAAGAGATAACTATGATATGGTCGCGTGATTTCATCTACGCTTGGGGCAGTGAGGATTTAATGTGCTTCAATTTATTGTTTGAGCTTTGTTGCATGATCTTAATGACAAATGCATGCTTGTTCCAAATTTTTGCTAGATGAGCGTGTTCCGAGTGAATTGAAGAGGAATCTCATGCAAGCTCGATTGGATAAAAAGTTAACACAGGCTCAGCTCGCACAGGTATCATTTTTCACATATATAATCATGTTATGTAGTCTTGTTTTTAAATTTTTTTTTTTTTTTTTTTTTTTTTTTTTTGCCTCTCCTTCTAATGACTTTTAACGTCTGTTAGATAATCAACGAGAAGCCCCAAGTCATTCAGGAGTATGAGTCGGGGAAAGCCATTCCCAACCAGCAGGTAATCTCTAAACTGGAGAGGGCTCTCGGAGTAAAACTGCGAGGAAAGAAGTAATCTGCACCTTATATAGGGGGCTTATAGTTGTTTCCTGCAACAGAGTCTGGATTCATCTATGCAGCTTGTCGATATGTCGATATGTGTTGTGTTTGTGGTCTTTTGTTTTGGTGCATGCATGAAGCTAACTTTTGTTGCAAGCGATTGTAGAACTCGATAATATGTTCGTATATATGATCGGTTTAACTTGCGAATCTTGTGGAAATTGCTCAATACTCTCTTTTATGTGCAACTAGTCTACGTATCTTGTTTCGAGCTTCTTTTGGGCTCTTCTTTTTCTTTTGGTTTCTTTTTCGCGTGTAATATCTGAAGATCAAAGGACGTAATGATCCGATGCTTTTTGCTGCAGTATTGACTTGATTTTGTAGTTGATTTGAGTATTGAGTTATGCTAGTATTTTGGGCTCTCCTTTCTACAAATCCACACTCCGTGCCCGCATCTCTCTCTCTCTCTCTCTCTCTCTCTCTCTCTCTCTCTCTCCCGGCATCTGTATATACCTAACTTGAATGCTACCCTTCCTTCTATCTCCCGCAAAAGATGCCATCATCAAGTTACATCATACTTTGTACCAAGCTAACCTCCATTTGTTAGCAACCAGATTTAGGATTTCTCTTTTCATGGATTTCACTAGAACATATTAATCAGCTAAAATATCTTTTTCGCTAGCTTTGATACTCTCGGCACCCAACGTAGGGATGTCAAGAGGTCGGATTCGGATCGGATTTTCAAAAATTCGAATCCAAATCCGACTATCAAATCCTGATCCGGTGGATTTTAAAAATTTATATCCAAATTCGAACCCGACCAAAAAATTAAAATTAAAATTCGAAACAATTATTTTTTATTTTTTTTTTCTCTTTACAATATTTCAAAATATATTATATTAAATTTAAATTTTTAAAATATAAATTTAAATATAATATCAAATATTTATATATGAATATTATATAACGTAAAATTAATTCGAGTTCGGATCTGAATCGTAGAAATCCGTCATATTTTTATTTTTTATATTCATATCCAAATCCATATTCATTTAATATCGAATAAATTTATTCCGTTCGGATTCGGATAATATCGAATAAATCCATTCCGTTCGAATTTGGGTACAAATAATATTTCAAATATCCGTACCCATTGACATCCCTAACCCAACGTGACAAAAGCAAAGTACCTTGTTTCTACAATCGCATAATTAAATTTACATATTCTCAAAGTTTCATTTTACACACAGAAGAAGATAAGAGAAGGATGAGTTAAATCAAACACCATACACAACGAAACACTAGCACTGCCACAAAAGATAAACCCAATATGTATATTATGTATAATACAACCAAACCCAACCCGAAAGAGAAAAAAAAAAAGAAGATGAAGAAAAAGTCCGGAATCCACGTAACATTACAATACATCTAACCAAAAGCCTTTTTTCTATTCACAGGCGAGCTTTGTGCCGAAGCTGGTGAGGCAGATGGCGAAAGCATGAAAAGCCGAGAGCGGATGCCGATAATCCATCGAAAACATATCGTCCCCGACTTTTCCAAACTGAAGAAGCACTGTCTCATCATCATTCGCCACTAATTGGAAGTTCTTAACGGAGGCAACAGTCACCCTTCCGTGGAAATTCAAGCACCAACACTGCAGGTGCTCGTGCCACCTCGGCGCTTTGTTCCTTAGGACCAGCGGAACAGCATTAGGGTTGGGGTTATTGTGTGATTTTGACAGGGGGTTTTCTTGCAAAGATGAAGAAAGTTGGAGAGCGCAGTGCATCCTCCTCGGCCCTCGAGATTTGAGGAGGTTAAATTTGTAATAGACTTGCCCGACCTGGAAGTTGCCGGCAGGGACTTGCGGACTGATCTGCTTGCTGGTGAATCGCCGGCTCGACCGGGTGCTCGATGCTTTCGCACCGTTGAAGGGGGGCCAGCTGTTGTAGATGGTGAACTTTGTGCCTAAGAAATCAGATCTGCAGGGAATATTGGGGGAGCAAGTTGATATCTGGTTGAATTTCTCTACAAACTTGAATATGGCACGTGTAAAAGAATGTAACATTACTGCATTGGCTGGTTTGGAGGAGAAAGGCCTTGCTAATTAAAAATATCAAAGACGGAGACCCATCATGTCATCTACTAAAATAACTCCCAGATTAATATTTTAGTAGAATATACTATCTAAGAATTCAACAGCAACTTTATAGCTTATTTTCTTTTCTAGTAATAGCATGCATATAATATTGCAATATAATGATTTCTGGAATTTATTAGGTAAGAATGTTTTTCTGTATTTGAGTACATTAGAATTGGGCGACATATGCTCAACAAACTCTGATTAGACAAATACACGACACTAGACTATAAAACAGATAATACGAAACTAGCATACTAGACCACCTCAAAGAAGAAACAGTCATCTATTTCATGAGAATGCGCTGCTTTATATTGAAGATTGACACTAGACAATCAAATTCAGATTAGGAAACAGTCTAGCTTCAGCTGAATTAGTGTGAGCATAGTTTCATATCGATCTTGACCAAAACTTTAAATCTTGGTATGTAAACAACAAATGTGCATTCGATTCATGCATGTTTCAAACATTTAGCTATACTAGTCTAGAAAGTTAACCTTTTTAAACAAACCAAAGTCACCTGCACAAGTGACGTAAGCAGATAAAGTTCCATTAAGAGAAAAAAAAGAGAAGATTAACACAAATAAAAGCAGAACTTGATTACGAGCTTACAGAAATAGGGATATAGAATGTTGATGCTTCACCTTAGTTTTCCCATATATGCATTGCTTCCTTGAAAAAGATCATCTGCATCAAGAGAGATAATGTACTCTGTGTGGGCACCACGTCGGAACCTTCGAGCTGCCAACAAAAACTTACCTTTATCTGCAGATGCTGCAAAAGCAAAACAAATCATGTAAATAATTGTAAGACATGGTGCTATACTATATTAAATCATGGATTAAATGTAAAGATCCAAAAAAAAAGGAACATGGATAAATGTGTAATCGAGATTTACTTGGCCATAGTTGTAGCAATAAAGTCAGTGCAACTAAAGCATGGAAAAGAGGTGATGTAGTTCTCACCAATAACCAACATAGCATGAACTATGACATGACTTAAAGATAAAATTCAGAGTCTACAGAGAGAAGGTAATTTCCCATATTCCAACAGTTGCTTCTTTATGCTAAAATTAATGCAGAAGGCTACTTCTAAATGGTTTGAATATGCCACTGCGTAACAAGAACAATATTCCAAATTGGTAGGCCTATCTTCTTACGCTCTCTTGCTCTTTTTAGACAAATATTAAGGTGTAATGTACCTTACATGAAATTAGTAAGTATTTGACCTCAAAGGTTTGATCATCTTATGAATACTCTAATTACAGTAGCTATTAATTCCTTTCCTAGTGGATCCAATCGAAATAATAACAATGATGGCCCCAGAAACCATTAACACTTCATAATGCCTCATTTCGAACATAGAAAGTGACAAAAAGGAAACAAATGAAGGACCTGATGCATCCTTACAGTTGTCACATACAAAGCACAAAGATAAAGATCAAGTTCAGCAATTATGGTTCATGTTAGTACAATATTTCACAAGTCCTATGACATACATCCTATGCTCATGTTAACAAATGCTACTACTTTTGAAAATCTGCAATTGATATTTCTGTTAGTCCTTTCTTAGCACAACTTAGACTCCTCCTGCCTACTGACTACAAAGACTGCTCTCAAATACTCAGTGCGTGAAATAGGCATCTTCTTTTTTGTTTGAAAATTATTTGTTTAGTGAAGGTTACAAATAAAATGACAGCTTTTTTTTTGCTTCATGATATATATATATATATATATATATATATAGAGAGAGAGAGAGAGAGAGAGAGAGAGAGAGAGAGAGAGAGTAGGGTTTATATACTTTCAAAAGTACAAGCCCAACTATATTTGTGAATTTTTTATCATTGGATTTGTATTGAAATTTGTGATATTATACTTTCTCTTTCTCTCTCTTTAGTTGACTTTACAATAACACAAATCTCAATACAAATCCAATGGTAAAAAATTCATAAACATAGTTGGGCTTGTGTTTTTGAAAGTATATAAGCTGTACACTCTCTATATATAAATATATAGTCCGGCTATGGTGCTTATAAAAGTACCAATCACTTGGTGCTTGTAATTTTTTCACCGCTAGATCTATTAATTAATTCTATCCGTTAAATCATACTATTCCACCAACCACCCATTAAACTCTAGGGGTCCACTATCATCCTAACCGCCCATCTTTTTATCCAAGGGCTAAAAACTCACGAGCACCAATAACTTTGTACTTTTATAAGCATAAAAGCTCAATTCTATATATATATATATATATATATATATATATATATATATATATAGAGAGAGAGAGAGAGAGAGAGAGAGTAAAGCTTATATATTTTCAAAAGTACAAGTCCAACTATACTTGTGATTTTTTTACTATTGAATTTGTATTGAGATTTATGCTATTGCAAAGTCAACTAACTAAAGAGAGAGAAAGAGAAAATACAATATCACAAATCTCAATACAAATCCAATGGTAAAAAATTTACAAACATAGTTGGGCTTGTGCTTTTGAAAGTATACAAGTATATATATATATATATATATATATATATATATATATATATATATATATATAATTAGGCTGCTATACTATTAATAGCACCAAGTCATTAGTGCTATTAAGTTTTCGGCCCTTGAATGAAGAAATGAACGGTTTTTATATAGTGGTTCCTTAGGGTTTAGTAGGTGGTTGGTGTAATAGTATGATCTAAGGGATGGAAATGGTCAAAGGAGTAGATCTAACGACGGAAAACTTGATAGCACCAAGTCTTTGGTGCTATTGATAGTATAGTAGCCCGACTATATATATATTTTTACTTTAACATTTAACTTTTTTTTTTGAAAGGCATGACTCAACTATTTTTTTTTTTTTTTTTCAATTCCTACACTATAAGCAATAAAACTATAATGTTAGATGAAAGATGTTAAAAAATATTGGTTGAAAATGGCAGAGGATATATTCAGCTCGTTTCGACACAAAAAACAACAAAATATATAAAAATAAGTTAATAACAAAAATAATTGAAAATAACTCGATAAAAGCTTTCAATGAGCCTATCATGGAGATTCATTTTATATTTTTCCTACTATTTAACTAGTGTCGTTCAATAAAGTTGTTAGATTTTGTCTAAACCAATAGATTTGTTAACATTAATGTAGAGATTGGTGAGAAAAAAATAGTTTAGCGATATCGATGAAAAAAAAAAAAAAAAGTACAAGGTAGAAAAATACAAATAAATCTAAAATACATTGTAGTGATTGATAAAATGTAATAATACAATGGTGTGTTTGAAAAAAGAAATTGTATAATGTAGCAAATGAAAATAACACTAAAGTACATTCAAGAAATTAACCATCTCTCCGTACCTTACGGCACGAGACGATACGTATCGTGCCACCAATTAGGAGGCACGGCACAAGGGAGGTCTCTTTTGGCCCCTATGTGCCGCGATACCCTCTGAGTATCAAACGAGACAAAACGATACCCAGAGGGTATCACAGCACGTGCCGGTGCATGCCCACACAGGCACACAATATTTTAATTTTTTTATTTTTTACTTCAACCTTTTTTTTTTATTTCTCTCATAAACCTTTATCCTTCTCTAATCTTTTTTCTTCTCTTCACTTCTACCTTTTATTCTCTTCTACTCTCTTTTCTTTCCTCTCACATCTCTTCCCCTATTTTTTTTTCCATTCTATTTTTTCCTCCTTTTTTTCTCATAATTTTTTCTTTACTTTTTTCTTTCAATATCTTTTTATTCTTTGATCACTTCGATCTTAAAAGAAAACACAAAGAAATAGCAAAATCGAAGTCTACTTATTAGGTAAGTCAAGAAATTTACAACTTAATTTTTTCATACATTTAGAATATATTTAACTTGTAAAATTCTTTACACAAATTTTTATTAACAATTTATCAAAATCTAAAAATATATTTACCTGATTTAGTCATTATATGGTCCATTTTTAATTTTCTTAGATGGATTTAGCATTTTGTATGAGATTTAAGATATTCTTAACTTTGAAAATTTTATTATTGAATTTAGAAACATAAAATTCTAATTACATTGAAAACTAAATAGAAGCAATTGATATTTAAATTTGATTAATGTATATGTCATATGGTTTTTACTGTTAAATTTTCATAAATAAATCTCAAAAGTTTTTTTATTTAAATTTAAGAAAAAGTAATTTTCTTAGATGAATCTTTTTGCATAAAATTTTTAAAAAATAATTTTCTCCAATTTATATTTTATAATTTTTAAAATTCTAAACAAATAAAAAAAAATTTAAAAGTTAATCAATTTTTATCATAAACTTGCTTAATTTATTCATCATATGATTTATTATTTAATTTTTATGGACAGATCAAGCAAATTTTTAAAAATTTTCAGAAAAAATAATTTTCTTCAATTTTTTCATAAATATTTAAAAAAAAATGAAAATGAAAAGAAATTATCAGCGCACTTGTGGTCCTATAAGAATTAGTCTAATCATCGTACGATCTTTTATCGAATCAATACGAATGGATATTACGAATCTTCATAAAAATTTAAAGAAAAAATAATTTTCTCTATAAACTATAATTATATTTTATTTCACTTATAAAGAAGAATACTACTATATTAAGCTATTAACTAATTAGTAAGTTATTATTGACATTAGATTATGACAAATCAATACATTGTGTGTACCCGTCGACATGCAAGCGTGCCTATACTGTACGGTGCCAGGCAACGACCGATACACCCCTGTGCCACGACACTTTAATCCTTGCCAAGAAAGTATCCATTCGTGCATTACGGCACAAAGCGATACGTATCGTGCCACCAATTAGGCGGCACGGTACCGGAGGGGTCTCTCTTAACCCTCCTGTGCCGCGATGCTCTCTGAGTATAGAACGAGACAGAACGAGACACAGAGAGTATCACGGTACGTGCCGCTGCGTGCACACACAGGCACAGTTTTTTTAATTATTTTTTTTTACTTCGACCTTTTGTATTTTTTGATTTTTTGTATAGGCCTTTATCCCTCTCTCATCTATTTTTTTATTTTCACTTTTACCTTTCCTTCTATTCTGTGTTTTTTTTTCTTTCCTCTCACATCTCTTACTCTATTTTTTTCTTCCCTTTTTTCTCATAATTTTTTTAAATTTTTTTCCTTTCAATCTCTTATTATTTTTTGATCACTTCAATCTTAAAAGAAAAGGTAAAAAAATAGTAAAATCGAATATCTACTTATTAGGTAAGTCAAGAAATTAACAACTTAATTTTTTTTCCATATATTTAGAATATATTTAACTTGTAAAGTTACTTTTGTAAAGAAATATGAAATTATATAAATTTTTATTGACAATTTATAAAAATATGAAATTTTATCCACTTGATTTAATCATTATATGGTACATTTTTTATATTTTTGGACGGTTTAAATTTTTGTGCGAGATTTAAGATATTCTTAGCTTTGAAAATTTTATTACTAGATTTAGAAATATAAGAATTCTAACAAAATCGAAAACTAAATAGAAACAATTGATATTTAAATTTGCTTAATGTATATGTCATATAGTTTAGTGTTAAATTTTCATAAATAAATTGCACAAGTTTTCTTATTTAAATTTAAGAAAAATTAATTTTCTTAGAAGAACTTGCAAATTTTTCATAAAAATTTTTAAAAAATTAATTTTCTCGGATTTATATTTTATAATTTTTAAAATTATAAAAAATAAAAGATAAATAATTTTTTTAAAAAAAGTTAATCAATTTTTATTATTGCTTAATTTATTCATGATATGGTTTATTATTAAATTTTCATGGACAACTTTTATAATTTTTTTAAAATTTTTAGAAAAAATAATTTTTTTTATTTTTCATAAATATTTTATAAAAATTTGAAAATGAAAAAAAACTATCAGTGCACTTGGGGTCTCATTCTAGTTTAATCTAGTCATCATATGATGCTTCATCGAATCAATACGAATGGATCTTACAAATTTTTATAAAGATTAAAAAAAAAAAAAAATTCTCTATGAGGTTTAGTTGTATTTAACTCCATCTATAAAGAAAACTATTACTATATTAAGCTATTAACTAGTAAGTTACTAAATTATTATTAACATTAGATCAAGACAAATCAATATATAGCCAAAATTTATAAATATTACTCTAAAACTTTTAAAATAACATTCTAAAGCCTTATTGGATAGAAAAAACTAAAATAAGACCGTGCCAAAGCGTGCCACTAGGAGGTTGTGCGTGCCCGTCGGCACGCAAACGTGCCTGTGTCGTATCGTACCAGGCAACAGCCGGTACACCCCCGTGCCACGGCCGGCACACCCCCATGCTTCGGCACTTTAATCCTTGATTTTTAGCCTTTGAATGAAAGGATGTGTGGTTAGGATGATAGTGAGCCCCTTGGATTTAGTGGGTGTTGGTGGAATAGCATGGTCTAAGAGTTCAAATTAGTCAAAAAAATAGATCTAACGGTAGAAAACTTACACGCACCAATTGCTTGGTGCTTTTACAAGCATAGTAGCCGGACTCTCTCTCTCTCTCTCTCTCTCTCTCTATATATATATATATATAGAGAGAGAGAGAGAGAGAAAGAGAGAGAGAGAGAGAGAGAGAGATTTTATAGATATATATATATATATATATATATATATATATATATATATATATATATATAAAAGAGAGAGAGAGAGAGAGAGAGAGTATATATATATATATAGAGAGAGAGATATATATATATATAAATAAATATCTCTCTCTCAGTCGATCACCGCTTGATACTTCGTGAGCCAATCCATTCCAAATACAACGCCGTACTCCTTTAATGGAATAACCACCAAGTCCCAAGGGCAAGATAGCCTCCCCAACCTTATCGGGCAGGAAGGTACAAGGTTGCGAGCCTCCAAAGGCCCCCTCGCGGTTTGGATTGACAACAGTCTTTGTAGAGGTCTCTCCTCAAAACCATGTGAAAGCACGAAATCGCAAGATATGAAAGAGTGGGTTGCTCCGGTATCAAAAAGAGTTCTAGCACGGTAAACAAAAATTAAAGTGATACCTGCTACGACGTCCTCTGGCGGGTCCGCCTCCTGGCGGGTCATCGAATAAACTCTGCCGCCTGGTTGTGGTGGCCTTTCCCCCTCTGGTCGTGGTGCTGGAAGTCTAGCGGCCGATCCCGTCGGGGCTTTCCCCCGTCCCGTATGCTGCGGCGCAGGCGTAGAAGCTGCTGAAGATGCCAATCCCTGGTTCAAGGGGCAATTGAAGCGGAAATGCCCCTGCTTGCCGCAACGAAAGCAGTGATCGCTTCCTATCCTTGTGATGAGTAGGGCCCTCCCCTCGGGCGCGTGTAACTGCGATGTGGAAACCGTAAACCCCATGCGGCTTTCCTGCTGAATCCACAGTATAGAACACCTATTATTGGTGTATCTGGCCCATAGTGCATCAAGGTGGTGCCACTGATGGACCTTGTGAGGTAACTTTTGCTGTATTGGCCTTCGGCTGTGGTTGCCGAAATTTCTGGAAGGATTTTGGCCAAAAAGAGGTTGGAATTGGATTCTGCACGAAAAAACACCTGAAAACGGCTATTTGCTTGTTTAATTTGGAGTCCGGATGACCAAAAACGGGCTACCGGAAGTTTCCGGGGATTTCTGGTGCATGGGGGTGACCGTGGACCGGCCGGCGCCACGTGGCGGCTCGGGATTGGGCCGGCCCACACTGCTTGGTCCACGGGAGAAGCGCGTCGGCGCATGGACCGCGCCTGGGGCCACGTGGCGTTTCCGCATTGGCGGGCGCACGCGGTGCGGTTCAGGGGAAGTTTGGGCGGCGGGTGGACCGGGCGCACGATACGTGGCAGGCCTTCATTGGAGGGTTCACGTGGTCCGGGTCCACGGAAGCGGCGGCGGTGCACGGGGCGGCCAGCGGCCGACGCGTGGCGCAGCGCATTGAATGCGCCACGCGTCGCCACGCCAGCGACCCCGCCGTCTCTCTCCCGCCCGCGGGAGGGGGCACGCGGCGCGCGCGGAGGGCCCCGCACGGCTGTCCCCTGTTTTGGGGTACGTGGCGGGCGCCCGGGCGCGTCGGACGGGATTTTGTCCAACCCGGGCCTCGCCGGATTTGGATCCCGGGTTATTGGGCCCCAAGAACCCGACCCGTTAAGCCTTTTTAAGGCTATTTAAGCTGTGGTAATCCCTAATTTTACCTCTTTTAGCATTTGATTTTCACAGTGGACCCTTAAGGAAATTGTTCCTCTGCCGGAGCTGGACCCAACGGTGGCTCGCCGGATTTCTCTGTGCACGGTTTCCGAGGTTGGCATTTTTCCGGCGCGACGCGATTTGTTCATCATCGACCCGTTTTGCGTCTTCTCGGTGCGCAGACTCTCCCGGCATTCCCCGACACCCGATTTCGACGATTTTTGCGCCGTTGGACTCACGACAGGTAGGACTTTAACTTTGATATTCAGAGTTTTCTCAAATTCCTTTCGGATTTTGGAGGTATTTGAGCTTTTTGTTGCTCCTTTTTCTTCGCGGATTTTTGGACAGCGCCGCAGTGTTTCGGCCATATCTTCGCGTACCGACATCGGATCGAGGTGATTCAAGAGGCTAAATTCATCTACTCTTCGCGAGGAATCTCCTGGATTTTTCTCAGAATTTTCTGAGATTGCTTCGAAGGTGAGAATCTTCCTTCTTCCCGAATGTTTATCTGTGGAAATTGGTACAGTTGTGTTGAGGTGATTTTCTTGCCGGATTTTTATCTCAGCGTAGAAAACTCGGATTTGGACGTGCAGGTAGTCGTTTCGAAGCTATCGACGCGTAGATCGCGGGATATTTTATTCGGATTTTTCTGAGGACTTTCAGCAGGTGATTTTTGCCCATCTTCGCAGCTGAATTACTGTATGTTAAATCTGACAGTTTTGGAGGAATGTTTGTGTACGACAGGTCAGTTTTTGTACCCAGGAGCAGTGTGGACTGTGCTGGACCTGTGGACTCTGTGTAGCTGCTATTTTGGTATTATCAGCTGTAGGACTTTTGACAGTTCGACTGATCAGGTGGGTGGCCTCGCTTTCAGGATTTACGATCTGCACACTAATTCTAGCTGTATAGGGATGTACATGTATTGTTTTACCTCCAGTATAGCATGTTAGAGAGCATGAGTTGGGATTCTTTATTTATTCAGTTAGCATGTGTTCTTATTATTTTCCCCACATCCTTATTTATTGCTATCTTTGGACTTGACCTAGCACCCCTGTCATATGCAGCATGTTCAACCAGACTAGTAGAAAACTCCAACTTGGGCTAGGTTACTTTATTGCTTTAGACACTCCACTATCATTATTATTTCATCTGGACTTAGTTTCTTCCTCGCCCAGATAGGGGGCCGAGGGGTCGGGTTATTAGTGGGGTGCATTTACACTCGTGTCGGGGGACCGAGTGGAGTCAGATAGTGAGTTATTGATCAGAGTGTCTTTTGATTACTGTCTGAGGGACAGGGGGTCTCGGCTGTGTTGTGTTCCAGCCAGTGAGTGAGACAGGGTTCTTTTGATTACAGTCGATCTTGTTGATCGTGGATTTGGATTATAGCCTGCATGGGCCACATTGAGCTCGACATAGATGCGCAGATACTTTACTCGGTGGGGTCGCGCCCCTCGAGTGCCACTCCGGAGCTAGGCGGGTTACTTGCTATTGCGATTTTGTCGATGCAGTCCCTCTGGCTGGGCCTTTTTGGCAGCCACGGACGCCCTACGTAAGTCCGCTCCTCCGGGACGTAACGGCAGTAGGTAGGCGCAGGTTTGACTGGACCCGATGTGGCAGTCAGTGTAGATTGGGTGATTTGAGTTGAGAGTTAGTAGTGGTACCAGTTTCTTCTGTTTCACCCTTGAGCATCTAGTTAGAGGCATAGTAGCTGTAGAGTTACTTTACCAGCTTTCCTTTCCAGTATTGCATTTGTTACTTTATGCCTCTAGTAGACTTAGTGGGCAGACCGTCGGGCTTGTTGGCGGCACCCACTGAGAACTACTTGGGATGTAGTTCTCACACCCGTCGTGGTGTCTTTTCCCCAGGGACCTCTACTTCTGTTCCTGCTGCACAGGTTGCTGATCCAGCTGATCGAGGTAAGGGAGTCGCGAGTTAGATCCCTACCAGTGTCGCCTGAGAGTAGCTGTACCCTCACCTTTTGAGAGTTCTTGTTGAGTGATCTTGTAGTGAGGATCGAGTTGTACTCTTTATTTTGAGAGACTTATGTATTTATGTGAGGACTTGGTCTGTACTTATACTTAGAGTTGTTTTATTTCAGTTCAGTATTTACATTTCAGCTCTGATATCTGTATAGTATAGATGATCTTTTGCAGGTTAGACGCTACGTTCTATACGGGGCTTCCCGTATGGGCGGCGGATCTGTTGGCGAGCCCGGGTCGCAGTTTCGACCCGGGGCGTGACAGATTAGAGTGGTATCAGAGCCTAGGATGTAGGTCAGTGAGGACTTAGAAACCCTAGGCTTGTGGTTGGACCCTAGGATGACTTACGTGAGAGTCGTAACTCTTTGCGAGAGTCTTGATTGGGTTTTATACTCTCCCAGTGGATGGGGTGAGTGACTGACATGTCTTCCTTCGGTGGCGACTATGTTGGCTGCAGACAACATAGTGCTATGGGAAGGGGGACATGCCTGTGGACTTTCGCGAGATTGGGTCGAGTTTGGTTTGGAGGTTCTGACTGTTCTTTTCTTCCTTCTCAGGGGAGTGATGCCTCCGCGACGCGGGATGTCTACGCGTTCGCAGCCTTCTTCCTCTGGTGCCCGAGCAGGAGGACTCGGGACAGGGACATCAGATGAGGTGCAGGAGCTCCGAGCCCAGATGGCACAGATGTCAGAGGTTATCCAGCGTCAGGAGGAGACCTCTCGCGTCAGGAGGAGACCTCTCGCCGTCAGGAGGAGGCTTCTCGCCGTCAGGAGGAGGCCTTGGGCAGGATGATGGCTTTGTTAGAGCAGAGGTCGCAGCCAGAGGTGGCACCCCGTGAGAGTGCGCCTGTACCTTCTCCCCCAGTTGTGGCACCCCCTGTTGTTCCTCCAGCACCGGCAGTTCCTGTTGAGCCGGTTCCTTGCAGACCACCGTCGGGGGTGACGGGATCCCTGACTTCAGCTGAGCAGCGGGTGGTGGTAGATTTGCTGATGAGGTTTCGCCAGTTTGACCCACCCCGTTTTTCTGGTATGGGAGCTGAGCCGTGGGAGGCCGAGACTTGGGTCACGGCCATGGAGCGTCATTTTGAGAGTTTATTTATCGAGGATCGTTTCCGGGTTCTCTTGGCTTCTCATTTCTTGGAGGGCAACGCCGAGGCGTGGTGGCGGCGTGTACGACCGACTGGGCCGCCGGGGACGCAGCTTCTCTCATGGACGGAGTTTCGCAGCCTTCTTTTGGGAGCTTTCTTCCCTGAGAGTGTCCGACAGAGATTGGAGGAGCAGCTGAGGACTCTTCGTCAGGGAGATCGGCCCGTGCACGTGTACATAGCTGAATTCAACCAGCTGTTGGCTAGTATGCCTCACGTGGCCAGGGACGAGGCACATCAGATTTACATGTTCGAGCGAGGGTTGCGCCGGGATATTTATCAGCATGTTCGCTCCCGCAGATTGCAGACTCTAGAGGCCTCGATGGAGCAGGCATTATATGTTGAGTCTGGAGAGACAGTGATGGCGGAGGTGGCGCCAGCCCCAGCAGTGACTCCGGGGGCAAAGCGCCCAGCACCAGTTGATGAGGGGCAGTCGAGTGGACAGGGACCCCCGAGACCTCCACGACCTCATCCTCAGGGTCGTGGGTATCAGGGGCGCCAGAGATCAGGAGCACCCCGTCCGTGGCAGCAGCAGCGTCGACCATCTCGGCAGCAGCAGTCTCAGCAGCAGCAGCCACGCGGCAGCCACGCCCAGACCGATGTGTTATTTGTGGAGGACCGCACTCACCGCCCCAGTGTTCCCAGAGTCAGGGCCGTTGCTTCCGTTGTGGACAGACCGGTCATTTCCAGAGAGCGTGCCCCAGAGCAGGTCCTCCAGCTCCTTCCTCGGCTTCGGCACCACTGTTCCGTATCAGTCAGCAGGGCCTTCTGTGGCCTATGGTAGACCTGATCATGCTTCATCTTCCTCTCGACAGCCAGATCGACGACCACCAGCACCGAGTGGGCGGGTTTATGCAGCACAGGTAGAGGATGCTACAGCCGCGGATCATGTCGTCGCAGGTATCATTTTGATTTCTGCAGTTCATACTCGAGCTCTTTTTGATACTGGCGCATCGCATTCATTCATTAGTAGAGCTTTTGCATCCCTACATGGTATAGAGGTAGTGTCTTTATCGCATGCATTAGAGGTTCAGATTCCAGACCATGTTTTGCATGTCGAGGAGTATTGTAGGGATTGCCCTGTACAGTTGGGACCCTGGGTTCTGCCGGCAGACTTGCTTGTGCTGCGGCAGCTCCGGGATTTCGACGTTGTACTTGGTATGGATTGGTTATCTCGGTATTGCGCCACTATAGACTGCAGAGAGAGGACTGTGACTCTTCGTGAGCCTGGGCAGGAGGAGTTCGTTTTTAGAGGCTGTCAGAGTACCCTGTTTGCGATGACTATCTCGTCATCGAGAGCTCGGCGGATGATGAGTAGGGGCTGCATTGCTTTCTTGGCGACGGTTGTGGAGGTGCCTACGGCGGCACTGGGACTCGAGGATATCCCTATTGTCCGCGAGTTCCCAGATGTGTTTCCCTCTGAGCTGACGACTTTGCCGCCGGAGAGGGAGATTGAGTTTGTGATTGATGTGGTTCCAGGGACCGCACCAATCTCAAAGGCACCTTATAGGATGGCCCCAGCTGAGCTGAGGGAATTGAAGGCTCAGTTGCAGGATTTGATGGATGTGGGCTTTGTGAGACCCAGTGTATCTCCGTGGGGAGCGCCAGTTTTATTTGTGAAGAAGAAGGATGGATCACTTCGCTTGTGCGTGGACTACCGAGAGCTAAATAAAGTGACCATCCGGAACAAGTACCCCTACCACGGATTGATGATCTGTTTGATCAGTTGCAGGGAGCATCAGTGTTTTCAAAGATTGATCTCCAGTCAGGTTACCACCAGTTGAGGGTGAGGGCCGAGGACATCCCCAAGACGGCTTTTAGATCCCGGTATGGGCATTATGAGTTTACAGTTATGCCTTTTGGATTAACTAATGCCCCTGCTGCATTTATGGATTTAATGAACCGGGTATTTCAGCCGTACTTGGATCGGTTTGTCGTTGTGTTCATTGACGACATTCTGATTTACTCCCGGAGTGATTTGGAGCATGAGGAGCACTTGAGGATAGTGCTACAGCTTCTGCGAGAGAAGAAGCTGTATGCCAAGCTTAAAAAGTGTGAATTTTGGCTTCGGGAGGTTGCTTTTCTAGGCCACGTTATATCAGCCGCAGGAGTGGCAGTGGACCCGACGAAGATTGATGCAGTTCGGGATTGGCCTAGACCGACGACGGTTACTGAGGTCCGTAGCTTTCTTGGATTAGCAGGTTACTACCGTCGATTTGTAGAGGGCTTTGCGAAGCTCTCTACTCCCCTGACCAGCTTGACCAGAAAGGGGGTGAAGTTTGTTTGGTCTGAGCGGTGCCAAGAGAGCTTTGAGGAGCTGAAAAGGAGATTGATTTCGGCACCAGTTTTAGCCCTACCAGTGATGGGCGACGGATTCGTGATCTATAGTGACGCCTCACACAGCGGCTTGGGTTGTGTCCTGGTGCAGCATGGTAGGGTAATTGCTTATGCTTCACGGCAATTAAAGGATTATGAGAAGAATTACCCTACTCATGATTTGGAGCTTGCAGCTGTGGTGTTCGCCCTGAAGTTATGGCGGCATTATCTCTACGGGGAGCACTGTGAGATTTATACAGACCACAAGAGCTTAAAATATTTATTTACTCAAAAGGAGCTGAACTTGCGGCAACGCCGGTGGTTGGAGCTTTTAAAGGATTATGATTTGAGTATCCTTTATCATCCCGGCAAGGCCAATGTGGTGGCAGACGCTTTGAGTAGGAGATCAGCACAGAGCTTGAGCATGATGATCACTCAGCAGGCACCACTTGTGGAGCAGATGAGGCGTCTACAGATTGAGGTAGTATCCCCTGGGGTCTCTGCTAGACTCTTGTCCATGGTCTTGCAGCCCACTCTGTTGGACAGGATTGGTGAGGCACAGAGTGAGGACCCCTACTTGACGAGGATCAGATCGCAGATTCAGGCAGATCAGTTAGGGGATTTTTCAGTGGATAGCTCGGGAGTACTGCGGTACAGGGACCGAGTGTGTGTGCCTACAGATTCGGAGATCAGGGATCAGATTTTGAGAGAGGCCCACTATACACCTTATACCGTCCACCCTGGAGGTACTAAGATGTATAGGGACCTCAAGGCACACTTTTGGTGGTCTGGAATGAAGCGGGATATTGGAAGATTCGTGGCTCAGTGTTTAACTTGTCAGCAAGTGAAGGCAGAGCATCGTGTTCCTGCTGGCAAGTTGCAAAGTCTTCCAATTCCCGAGTGGAAGTGGGACCACATCACCATGGACTTTGTAGTTGGACTACCGAGGGCGCAGAGTGGAGCCGATGCGATTTGGGTTATCGTGGATAGACTCACCAAGTCTGCTCACTTTTTACCTGTTCAGATGACTTGGTCGTTGGAGCGTTTTGCACAGTTATATTTGGATGAGGTGGTGAGGTTGCACGGTATACCCGCCTCGATTGTATCAGATAGGGACCCGAGGTTTGTGTCGCATTTTTGGACGAGTTTACAGTCAGCTTTGGGGACCCAGCTCCGTTTAGCACGGCATTTCACCCACAGACCGATGGACAGTCGGAGCGCACCATACAGACCCTGGAGGATATGCTTAGAGCGTGCGTTATGGATTTCGGAGGAGGGTGGTACCGGCACTTGGCATTGGTTGAGTTTGCGTACAACAACAGCTATCAAGCGAGCATCCAGATGGCTCCGTTTGAGGCGTTGTATGGACGCAAGTGTCGGTCGCCCTTATATTGGAGTGACGTGGGCGAGAGGAGGACTTTGGGACCAGATTTATTGATGGAGGCTGAGGAGAAAGTCAGATTAGTTCGCCGACATCTTGAGACAGCCCAGAGTCGTCAGAGGAGCTACACTGATACTCGGCGGCGAGACCTTGAGTTCCAGGTTGGGGATCATGTCTTTTTAAAGGTCTCGCCTTCGAAAGGGGTCAAGAGATTTGGAGTTCGGGGAAAGCTTAGTCCCCGCTTTATTGGACCCTTCGAGGTACTGGAGAGGATTGGCCCTGTGGCCTATAGAGTTGCACTTCCACCACGCCTGGCCGGAGTCCATGATGTTTTTCATGTCTCAGCTCTGAGGAGATACGTCTTCGACCCTTCGCATGTTATTGACTTCACTTCTCTGGAGATTGGCGAGGATCTTGGTTACGAGGAGCGCCCGTTGCGAATTCTGGCTCGTGAGGTGAGAGAATTGCGCAACCGGGCCATTCCATTTGTGAAGATCCAGTGGAGCAACCATGGGGAGCGAGAGGCTACATGGGAGCTGGAGACGGTGATGCGGGATACCTACCCTTCTCTGTTCGAGATACCTGATTGAGGTACGCAGGTTTGCTTCCTTTTGTTTCGAGGACGAAACTCCCTTTTAGTGGGGGAGGATGTGGAGACCGTAAATCCCATGCAGCTTTCCTGCTGAATCCACAGTTTAGAACACCTATTATTGGTGTATCCGGCCAATAGTGCATCAAGGAGGTGCCACTGATGGACCTTGTGAGGTATCTTTTACTGTATTGGCCTTCGGCTGTGGTTGCCGAAATTTCTGGAAGGATTTTGGCCAAAAAGAGGTTGGAATTGGATTCTGCACGAAAAAACACCTGAAAACGGCTATTTGCTTGTTTAATTTGGAGTCCGGATGACCAAAAACGGGCTACCGGAAGTTTCCGGGGATTTCTGGTGCATGGGGGTGACCGTGGACCGGCCGGCGCCACGTGGCGGCTCGGGATTGGGCCGGCCCACACTGCTTGGTCCACGGGAGAAGCGCGTCGGCGCATGGACCGCGCCTGGGGCCACGTGGCGTTTCCGCATTGGCGGGCGCACGCGGTGCGGTTCAGGGGAAGTTTGGCGCGACTGGGTGGACCGGGCGTACGATACGTGGCAGGCCTTCATTGGAGGGTTCTGGTGGTCCGGGTCCACGGAAGCGGCGGCGGTGCACGGGGCAGGCCAGCGGCCGACGCGTGGCGCAGCGCATTGAATGCGCCACGCGTCGCCTCGCCAGCGACCCCGTCCGTCTCTCTCCCGCCCGCGGGAGGGGGCACGCGGCACGCACGGAGGGCCCCACACGGCTGTCCCCTGTTTTGGGGGTACGTGGCGGGCGCCCGGGTGCGTCGGACGGGATTTTGTCCAACCCGGGCCTCGCCGGATTTGGATCCCGGGTTATTGGGCCCCAAGAACCCGACCCGTTAAGCCTTTTT
Source organism: Tillandsia fasciculata (assembly GCA_029168755.2). Lineage (NCBI taxonomy): Eukaryota > Viridiplantae > Streptophyta > Magnoliopsida > Poales > Bromeliaceae > Tillandsia > Tillandsia fasciculata. Next base: position 7,616,317 of record CM054936.1, read on the forward strand.
AAGGCTATTTAAGCTGTGGTAATCCCTAATTTTACCTCTTTTAGCATTTGATTTTCACAGTGGACCCTTAAGGGAAATTGTACCTCTACCGGAGCTGGACCCGACAGTGGCTCGCCGGACCTTCTCTGTGCACGGATCCCGAGGTTGGCATTTTTCCGGCGCGACGCGATATTGTTCATCATCGACCCGTTTTGCGTCTTCTCAGTGCGCAGACTCTCCCGGCATTCCCCGACACCCGATTTCGACGATTTTTGCGCCGTTGGACTCACGACAGGTAGGACTTTAACTTTGATGTTCAGAGTTTTCTCAGATTCCTTTCGGATTTTGGAGATATTTGAGCTTTTTGTTGCTCCTTTTTCTTCGCGGATTTTTGGACAGCGCCGCGGTGTTTCGGCCATATCTTCACGTACCGATATCGGATCGAGGTGATTCAAGAGGCTAAATTCATCTACTTTTCGCGAGGAATCTCCTGGATTTTTCTCAAAATTCTCTGAGATTGCTTCGAAGGTGAGAATCTTCCTTCTTCCCGAATGGTTATCTGTGGTAGTTGGTACAGTTATGAATGAGGTGCTTTTCTTGCCGGATTTTTATCTCAGTGTAGAAAATTCGGATTTGGACGTGCAGGTAGTCGTTTCGAAGCTATCGACGCATAGATCGCAGGGATATTTTATTCGGATTTTTCTGAGGACTTTCAGCAGGTGATTTTTGCCCATCTTCGCAGCTGAAATACTGTGTGATAATCTGGCAGTTTTGAAGGAATGTTTGTGTACTGACAGGTCAGTTTTTGTACCCAGGGGCAGTGAGGACTGTGCCGGACCTGTTGGACTCTGTGTAGCTGCTATTTTGGTATTATCAGCTGTAGGACTTTTGACAGTTTGACTGATCAGGTGGGTGGCCTCGCTTTCAGGATTTACGATCTGGACACTAATTCTAGCTGTATAGGGAAATACATGTATTGTTTTACCTCCAGTATAGCATGTTAGAGAGCATGAGTTGGGATTCTTTGTTTATTCAGTTTAGCATGTGTTGCTTATTATTTTCCCCCACATCCTTATTTATTGCTATTTTTGGACTTGACCTAGCACCACTGTCATATGCTGCATGTTCAACCAGACTAGTAGAAAACTCCAACTTGGGCTAGGTTACTTTATTGCTTTAGACACTTCCACTATCATTATTATTTCATCTGGACTTAGCTTCTTCCTCGCCCAGCTAGGGGGCCGAGGGGTCGGGTTATTAGTGGGGTGCATTCACACTCGTGTCGGGGGACCGAGTGGAGTCAGATTGTGGGTTATTGATCAGAGTGTCTTTTGATTACTGTCTGAGGGACAGGGAGGTCTCGGCTGTGTTGTGTTCCAGCCAGTGAGTGAGACAGGGTTCTTTTGATTACAGTCGATCTTGTTGATCGTGGATTTGGATTATAGCC
>CM054936.1:7622742-7703359 GCA_029168755.2 Tillandsia fasciculata
AAACACTATCAGCAGAGAGAGAGAGAGAGAGAGAGAGAGAGAGAGAGAGAGAGGGCACCAAAAGGAAAAAAAATCACAAAAAAAAAAAACCGGGTGAGGGCACAAAGGCCAACAAAAAAAAAAAACCACCAAAATAAAAACCCACTAAAAAACATCATGGCAGAGAGAGGGAGGAGGGGGTAGAGAGTGGGGACGCACAAAAAAAAAAAGGAAAATGTCACGAAATGCGTGCCGCGATACCTTTGTGGGTATCGTGCTGTCTCGTGCGCACGATACCCACAAGCGTATCGCGACAAAAGGGGTCCTACGAGACCCCCCATGTACCGTGCCCCTAATATATAAGGGCATGGTATGTGCCTGCCGCCCCATGTACCGTGCTCTTGAAACCCAGCTCCACACACGCCAAAAATAGCCAACATTTTTTGACACAACAACTAGCAACTAACAAGAAGAACCTTCTACAAATTACTGACTCGAATATATAAGCCTACATCAACAACCATCACAGAACAAGGAAAACCTTATTTTCTTTTCTCACGCCAACTTTAATTATCAAAGTGTACAGGTACATGAGACGTGGATCCATGCCATGAAGCCTCAAAATAACTACACGAACCATCATAATTATTTTACTGTTTGTATCCACAGATGAAGGATTTAAGTATCGTGACATAGGGTCGTACCAAAAACTTGCCAGCACGATATGACACTGTGTGCCAGACAGTACCGATACATGCTGGTCACAAAAAATACATGCATGCCAACACATAATGACAAGAAATATATATTTTCTTTAGCAACAAAATATTCTAATTGTTTGTTATGTGTTTTTTATCAAGCCTTTTGAATTTTATTGAGAAAATTACTTACTAATTTAAATAAAAGAGTTTTGAGTTGTGCTATCAGCACGGGAATTGTATTATGCCGATATCTTGTTGGCACAATACGACACAATGGATACGGCTCGTGTCGATGGACATTTAAATCCTTGCTTAGAATAAACATTGCGATCATCTTAGTCACCATGATCATGTAAGACAAAACATAGTTGCTTAGATGACAATGTTATTACAAAGGCCAACCGGCTCGAAGCTTGTTTATCAATTGGATAAAGAATTCTCATGAATGAACTGCCTGACAAGGATTCTAGCTTAGATTGGCATAAAGTCTAAATAACTTTCAATAATATCAAAATAGACCCACTATTCTCAAATAAATAAATGTACATGCAGACAAGATTATGCCAATGACATCAGACTTTGGGGAAAGGCTCCCCATGTCTAATCAAAAGAAAATACTCAAAACACCTTTGAAGATCAGGGCAATCAGATGTCATAATAAAAGCACATACATCACGATCATCCAACACCCTATTGAACAATATGGCTGTTATTGGTCAGCTATATAAATATCCAAGGTTTTCTGTCATCTCATGGATGGAGTTAAATAGAGCTGGATTACGCAATCTTCGATGAAAGAAGTGGAAAATGTTTCAGAAGCAATGAAGTCTTTTAATTTTTTTAGTACAACATGTCAAAGAGTAGATGTAAGATGTATGTTAAGTAGGTGTTGAGGCATTTACCGACAATGGTATACCTGTCTTACACGATCAAGGTACCTATGACCCCGTTTGAACGCATAAACATTTTATTCAGTACATCTCTTTAATTTAATCAAAAAACTTATATTATTTGGTAGATGAAGAGTGCGATCAAATGTCTATAATGGCCTACCATATTTGGTCTTCAAGTTACTTTATCAGAATAAGATAACTAAATCATTGATGACAAGACCTTTCAAGGAACAAAAATTAAACTCCAAGTTTTCAATCACAAACGAAAATCTTCATACTGAACAAGTTATTACTGAATAACTTATTACAACATCCAAATGGGGCCTACATTAATGCGTAGAAGCTCGCTTAGGAACGCATCTAAAACTCCTCAGCAAAGTTAACAAACGTCACGACAATGCAAATAAAAGTTGAAAATCTCCACCATAATCATATGCCGAGAAATTAGGAAAAGTAAATCAAATCATTCTTCTGACTCAAGCTGCAACAAGTAACATTATCAAAGAGGCATGATATCAGAATCAACTTACTTGGTGTCAAGCCGAGATATAGATAGAACATTGAGTTCTTCTTGTTCCTCTTGATAAAGCATTGTATTGGGAAGTCCTTCGGCCCCGGCTGTTATCAGAACCACACTCACATCCATTAGCAACATCGATATCAGAAAAGAAGAGAAAAACCCCATAGTTATAATCAATTCAACATGATTTCGACCCCGCATTCGCATTAATCAGATCAAAATCCGCATAATCATTACGAAAACCTAATCAAACTAATTTCCCGAATCTAGGTTTACCGAACGGAGGCGATATCAGAGAGAGAGAGAGGGGGGGATCGAGAGGATCTAGGGTTTCCCGAACCTGCTTGAGGGAGGAGGGGAAGGTGATCTTGCCGGAGTCGAGCGGGGGGCTCACTTCGCCCGTGGCGACCTCTCGCCACCGGCGACAAACGCAGGCGCACGATACCACGTCCTTCCGCGCTGGCCACCGCTCGCCCCCGAGCTCCACCCGCCGCACGATCTCGCTGAGGAGCTCCGGGAGCATCCTCGACCACCGATCGTCGCCCTCCTCCTCCGCCACCTCCGTCTCCGGCGACGCTCCGAGCGGCGCCACCCTCGTCTCCGCCGCCGCGGCCACCTCGCAGGAGAACGCCGAGAACGGCCACGGCGCCGCGCCCCGCCGCTCCGGAATCGCCCTCCGCCGAGACATCGCCGCGCCCCTTCTTCTTCGCCGCCTCTCCTCCTCCTCCTCTCTCTCTCTCTCTCGGTAGGTTAGAGTATCGCGGAGGAGATAGAAAGGATCAATCTTCGTCGTCCTCTCGCTCGTGAGGGGCGCTAAGGTTTTGATCTTTTTTTTATTATTATATTATTATCTATTATTAATTTTTTTGGGCGACTTCTAATTATTTATGTTGTACTAAATAAAAGCATTTTTCAACTAATAAACGGGTGATTTATACGCGTAGTCCCTAAACTATCCAAAAATGGTTACCTAGTCCTGTAGTTTTCGTTAAAATCCTTCAACTTTTCTACAGAGTTCACTTTCATCCCCGGATGTAAAAAATAATATAACTTTCTTCTAAAATTCTCTTTGATCAAGTTTATATAATACATACGTGAATGTTTATATAGATGGAGCAATATTAATGATTGTTTTAAAATTAAAAAATTGAGTAATTTTGAAAAAAAAAAATTGAAGATTTTTTCTATTTCAATTATTTTTCTGTATAAAAAATTATAGTAAATTCAATACTACATTTGCATTATTATATATAAATTTAAAAATATAAAATAATTGTTAAATTCAGCATATTCAATCAAGTTATAATTTAAATAATAAAATCTTAAAATTAATTTGAAAAGACCTTTTCTATTAGAACTATCAAAACTAATATTTTTTTTAAAAAAAAATATTTATTTATATAATTTTTTCTTTATTAAATACAATCAACAGCATTCACTAACTCGATTTCACTTTTACATCAGTATTTAATAATTTATTTTAGATATTAGTAAATACACAGCTAAAAAAAATTAATATAATTTTTTTCCTACAAAAGTAAACTTTTCCCTTTTTAGAATTTCAAAACTAAAGTGTCCAAGCTAAAAAAGAAAAGATCAAGTTGCAATATCAGAATAGTGGGAGGACTAATCATACAATTTTCCTCCGTTCCAACCTACGATGCGTGTAATCGGTTCGAACGGTCACGATCGGTTGAGCGAAAATCTAACTGCCATAACAAGCCAGCGCATCTTAAAATGGAAAACCGGTGGGGCCCACCGGGGAGTAGGTGCGCCACTTATTTCTCATCGAGAATTAATTAATTAGCTACCTAATTAATTCGTTAATTCATTCGTTAGTTAATTAGTAGGGGTGATTAAGAAGAAAGAAGCGCATTTGTGTACTGTATTAATGAGTATTAAATGAGAGAATTAGATATTTTCTGTAACAGGAATGGGTAGTTGATACTTTTAATTCCTCCTACTCTTTTCGGAGGAAATTATTGTTGCACCGGATGTGTAACTAGATCTTTTATATATATATATATATATATATAGAGAGAGAGAGAGAGAGAGAGAGAGAGAGAGAGAGTTGTGCTGGAATGCTATTGATAGCACCAGCCCAAATTTGCCACCCATTTTGTAACCATTGAATTGCATTGAGATTCGTGTAATTCTTTTAATTAAAAAGAAAAACTTTTTACTTTTTACTTTTTCTTTTTCTCTTTTTTTCATTAAAGAGCCTCCACGGATCTCAATGCGATCCAATGACTACAAAATGGGTGGCAAAGTTGGACTGGTGCTATCAATAGCATTCCAGTCCAACTCTCTCTCTCTCTCTCTCTCTCTCTCTATATATATATATATATATATAAGTAAATAGTATAAATTTTAATATAAATTTAATAATAAAAAATTCATAACTATATTTAGACGTATATTTTTGAAAATATATAAGCCATACTCTCTCTCTCTCTCTCTCTCTCTCTATATATATATAAGTATAAATCTTAATATAAATTTAATAATAAAAAATTCACAAGTATATATAGACTTATATTTTTAAAAATATATAAGCCATACTCTTTCTCTCTCTCTCTCTCTATATATATATAGGAGTGTCAACGAGCTGAACATGAGTGGGCTGGGGTCGACTCGCGAGCCGAACACGAATTGGCTTGTTTAAATATCGAGTTGAAAAAATCGGCTCGTGTTCGGCTCGTTTATTAATGAGCCGAACACGAGCTGGCTCGCGAACAACAAGTTTGATTTTCATTCCTACTATTAAGTGTAAAATTGAAAGAAAATTTAAAAAATAAAATTTTAATCTAATAACTAAATTTCACAAAAAAATGATGGCCCAAAATATAAATAGTAATATATATATATATATATTCGAGCGGTTATCGATCCGAACACGAGCGAGCTGATCCCAGCTCATGTTCGGCTCGTTTATTAAACGAACTGAAAAATTCGGCTCATGTTCGGCTCGTTTACTAAACGAGTGATCCGATCTCGAGCTCATTTCGAGCCGACTCGCGAACAGCGAGCTGGATTGCCACCCCTAACAAAAAAAAACAAAAAAAACAAAAAAAGTAAAAAAAAAAAATTATATATGAAGTTAGGTCGGTTTAAATATTCTTAAAAAGTATAGTTAAATAGAAATATTATTCTATAAAGTATTTGATATAAAAAAAAAAAATAGAGTAAAATAATAACCCACTCTAATCAAAGAAAAAAAAATCCCACCACTTTTTTAGCTCCCTAAACTCTAAAATATGACAAATTTTAAACTTTAAATTTAAAAATTTTAAATTTTAAAATTTTAAATAAAATTTTAAATTTAAAAATATAAATTTAGAAATTTTAAATTTTAAATTTTAAATTTTAAAATTGCAAATTCTAAATTTGTACAAACTTTAAATTTTAAATTTTTAACTTTTAATTTAAAATTATGAAATTTTTAATTTTAAAATATAAAATTAATATTTTTTTATTTTAAAAATTTTAAATTAAGAGAAATTTTATGGAATTATGTCATATGCATCCAAATATTTAAAAATTTGAAATTATAGAATTTTTTAAAATTATATAATTTTTTATTTCACTTAGACTAAAATTACAGTTTATTAATTTTATAAAAAAAATTTATTATGTATCCAATCAGTTTCTTAGTGTGTAATCGAATAGTTAAATTTATAACAAATTGGACCTAATTTTAATCTAAAAGTTAAAAAAACTAAGAAATTTGAAACTGCACACACAACCGCACAATCCCAAATGAAGCACGTGCAAGCGCGCGAACAAACAGCTGCATATATTTTTTAAATAAAATATTAAAATCTAAAAAATAATTCAACTTAATTTTGCTATTTAAATTATACTAAAAAATCTGGTCATCGACTCAATTTGTCTGAATTTTTAAGTCCATATTTAACTGGCTTGGACACAATAATTTGTCCTAAGCTAGTTTTCCAAGTGGATTTTTTTGGTTTGTGAGAAATTAAATCTTGACTCATTAAATGTATTCTATATCATTTAAAATGTAAATATAATCGTAAACGGTAACGACGTAGTTCTCAGTTCTCACAAATCAAATAACAATTTTTTTTCTTCCACCACCGTTGATTATCGATAATGTCTTAGTAATAAACTTTCAAACCTTAGAATTTTTCATACATTGGTATTTTCAATAGTGCAGAATGTTTATGTCAGTTTTATTTTAATTTTTTTAAAAAAGGTTAATTGCATACGACTTTATATAAACATATCGAATAGTAAATATATTTCTATAAAGTTTAATTTTTCATATTTATTCTTTAAAAAGTCCAACATTATTTATATATTTATATATATTCATACCGTCTATCTCTGTTAGAAAAATCTAGTTAACCATATATTAAATACTTAATCTTGGTTAGTTAGTGAGGTAAATATTTTTGCATTATTTTTTGGATGGACATTTTTGAAAGGACAAAATTGTCATTTCACATATAATCTGTTAAAAAATAAACAGTGAACTAACGATAATAAATCGGAGAAATATATATGAATAACGTTGCACTTTTGAATGAATAAATATGAAAAGTTAAACTTTATAGGAATATATTTGCTATTCGATATGTTTACAGGGAGCCGCATGTAATTAATCCTAAAAAAGAATTAATTGCATACAGCTCTCTGTAAACATATCAAATAACAGATATATTCCTACAAAGTTCATGAGATAAATAAAAACACCAGATACCGGCGAGGTGGTTGCTTTCATTTCCTAGCTAGTTGCAGTACTAGTCCCTTGAACTTTAACACAAAAGAAAAAAAAAAAAAAAAAAAATTGTTTCTTAAACTCTAAAATTTGACATTTTAATGTTGAACTTTCAAAATTATTTCAATTTAGTTACTAATCTTTACACAATATTTTATTTTTACTTTTTATGTTACAGGTTATTGTTTGCACTTAGTTTATCTATATATCTGTAAATTATGAATCCGTCGAACCTTCAATCATCTTATATATTTAACTTAATGATTTAATTTTTAAATAAAATTTGTTCTAATTTAATGATATGTGGTGTTGAAAATCCTAGCAAAGAACTTGAAAGCTCCGTTGACCACTTTTTTGATTCGTTGTTTAAAAAAATCGTTAAATGCACCCCCCTTATACGTGGACAATTTGTGCACCGCATTTTTTTTTAAATTGATTTATATATTTTAAACAATTAATTCAACATAAAGTGAACTACAATATTTAAAATATTTATAAAAAGATCCTGAGTTATAAAAATTTATCATGTAGGCATCAAATAGTGACAGAAACAACAATACGATCAAGTACATTCTTAAATTCATCAAAAATAAGTGTTTTAAAACTCATAATTTTTACTATTTCCTTAATTAGATTTTACTTTCAAGAAATGTATAATAAACTTTTAGCCTTCGTTTGGTTGGGGTATAAAAAAAAATTAGTGGTATCAGAAATAAGTATAAATTTTGAAATAAGTTGGAACTAATATAAATTTGTATTTGGTTGGGTATTAGATTAGTACCAGATATAAAAAAAATAGTGTTTGAAAATGATTGAAGAATAAGAGGAATATAGAGTTGACTTTTATATTAAAAGAGTAAAATGCATTTGCTTTTAGTTAAGTACTATTAAAATTGATAATTAAAGATTGTATTATAACTTTTTAAATATAACAATCCTTATATATATTATGTAATAAATTAGATGCTATATAAAATTATATTTAATTTTTATTGTTCTAAAAATTTATTAATATTATTCAAAAATTAAAATGTTATCATTCTGCAGAGATAAAATTTTAAAAATTCAATAATAATATTAAAAAAAAGAACATTACTGACTAAAAATGTATATTTTTATTTTTAAAAATCAATTCCTCAATACATTGTTAAATTAAATAGTTGCACAAAAATCTATTGAAATAACTATCCGACAATAACATAATCAAATCACGACTTTCAATTAGTATAAAATATAAGTCAAAATTTATACAATACTTAAATATGGAATATTATAAAATCATGCATGGTATGGAGATTGAAATTATCATCAAACAATAATAATCTCACAACTGTACTACCGTAGGAATCGAAGTATCACTTCACAATAATAATTCAAATTACATCCATACACGGGGAACACTTGTTGTTAATTAACAGTCCAATTAATATTACATATAAACAAAATAAACTATTTAACAATCTGACTAACATAATATTACAATATTATTTCTAACTTAAAAAACTTATATCATTTTCAATGATTTATCTAACTTCTATTATTCCACAACTGCTCGGTAATACGTGTTCGAATGTCGTCTCCCCACCATGACTCTGATGTATTAGGAAAAGTAGTCGTCACTTCCGCTTCATCCTCTGGAGGTTGTGGGTCTAGCACTTCGTTAAAATATCTATCATTTTCTTGTTATCGTCGAATAAAATTGTTCATCACAGAACATACCATAACAATTAGATACTACACTCTATAAGGAAACGGTGTAGCAATATTTAATATCTTGAATCTCTTTAATATCCCAAAAACCTTCTCTACCACATTTCTTAATTGGGCGTGCCGATGATTATACAAGTCCCGCGGAGAACGATGTATATGACCACGTGTGTTACTATCAAATTGACTCAGATGGTAACGCTCGCCTCTGTACGGCACCAGAAATCTATCAGTATTCGCATATCCGGAATCGACCAGATAATATTTTTCTGTAGATATAACAGAAGTGTATACAACTTTTGAAAAATAAATTTAACCAATAATAATGAACAAAATGAAATAAATATTTCTCTTTAAATGATACCTTCAGTTACTGTAAAACCTCCACTTTCACAGGCCCATATGAGTACATGCATATCAGCGGCAGATCCTTCCCAATCGGTGCATATAAATAAAAAGTTATGATCAAAGGATACAATAGCCATCATATTTTGCGATGTAAATCCTTTGCGACACCGAAATCGTGGTTGTTTGTCCCTTTCTACAATTACTGGAATATGCGTACCATCCACCTCCCCAATTGTATTCTACATATGTAAATGCCACAAAATAGTACATTACAAATTGAGCATTGGTAAAGTACAAATTAACTTCTGAAAATTTATTGTTCCTTACCTTAAACGGATGAAAATTCGATTTTTCACTAATTCTTGGATGCACTCCACAATTACTTGGCGGTATAGTTAAGTACTCATCTTTTAATTGAATAATGCCTCGGAGTACATTGTTAAAATGACGACTAATTATTTCCCCGAATGTTGGAAAGTTTCAGCGATCACCCTATTTGCAACACCGTGTCCTATACAAAATAGAAAAATTGCCAACTGTTCGTTAGCAGTCATGTTCCGTGTGCTAATTAAAAGGCATTTTCCAACAAGCTCATCACGGAGAGCAATGAATGTAGTTGTTCTGATTCTAAAATGATTGTACCCCCAGTCTGGATGACCATTCATAATATCACAAATAAAATAAATTGATGCCCAGTAAATGGACAGGTACGACATGGTTGTCTGCTTATTTTACTTGTTGCATTTATGTATCCTTTGTCAATGAGTATGATTATGACTTGCACCCAATAGTCATCATCATTATTTAATATAGTCAACAAATTTGCGGGGTAGAGTATTTCATCCACTCTTTCGACAGTACGTTGTCTGCAGCCAACGTGCTTATCAAAAGAATAGAAAAATACCCACAATCTATCGCCAACAACTAGTTGGAGACATAACTCACAGCGAACCAACAAAAGGTACCAACATACCTTACTACACCAATCTCAATACCAATACTGAAAACAAATATCAAATGCCACTAACACATCGTGGTCACGAGTGCCACTTTGGCTACTCACTAAAAATCGAGAATGATATCTCAGTGCTCACTAACACTTCGAATTCCACACCAGTTGCTAACACAGTTCTAGCGACACTAGTCGCAACTTAAAACATCAACATGGATGATCGCAACCCCTTTAGCAGATCGCAGGCAATGACTGAATTAAATACAAGTCGAGTTCATTACGGACTACCATCGGATCCTCAGGCTATCAGCCAACTGGGTACATCAGGCTCTCAAGTCCTAGTATACCACCATTACAACCTTACCAAGGCTTAGCCACAATGGCTACTATTGCTGTAAACATATAGGAAAATCTGTAACGATCCACAAAATCCAATGCAAGAGGTGGGATCTGAATACAACACCAACCCAATCAGGGTTACCATTTGGCTCATAGGCCACTGATATCGATCAGTAGTACAACCATGCCAGCGCAAGTGCGCTCACTGTCACACCACCTCTGCCGGAATACTCGTGAATCCCAGGCTATATCACACTAATTAGGGATAGGACACGACTCGACCGACCATACCGTACTCGAGCTCCTAACCCCGCACTCTCGCGTAAGTCGCAAGTCATCCTAGGGCTCAATCCTAACCATTTCCTAGGTATCTTAAACCTATTCTCTGATACCATCTAATCTGTCACGCCCCGAGTTTCAAAACAGCGGTAGTTTTTTTTTTTTTTTTTTTTTTTTTTTTTTTTTTTTTTTAATCAGAGTTCAAACTTTTAAACTTACGACGTGAACAGACCCCCACATGCATAGGAAATTCTCTATCCACACGGACAGAGTCTCCCCTATAAATGCTCGGCTAGGCAAGTGCAATGATACAATCAGAGAGCAATATAATCAACAGCTAAATCAAAACATAAAGCTCTACAACTAATACATCCACAACTACTCATGACATAATCCACGAATACTCCAACTCAAAAATACAGAGATAAACTAAGATCATGATACGGTAACAGCAAATACTAGCACTGGGCCACTGCGGCCAATAGCAGGGGGCAACTCTAGCGCGACAGCTCACTGGATCGTCTCAATCTCCAGCACCCGACTGACCTGAAAAATGATCACCCAGGGGGGTGTGAGATACACTCTACATGTATCCCAGTGGGCACGACGGGCCGAGAAATAGCAAGTCGTACCTACCGGATATAATAATAAGCGGATAGTAAGAGCAAGAAATACTGAAGCTGAAAGGTAAGATGCAGATACAAAATCTAAGCATGCTGTAACTGGCAAATCAGACAAGCAAGAGCTAATCATGCTATAGAGCAGAGCTAGTATGATAATCAATAATATCAATGCTGTAAACAGGGAATGCTGATAATCACAGAAGGAAAGCAGGGTACTCATGATTGTAATCGATCATGCTATAACTGATAAATCTGGTAAGTAGGAAATGATCATGCTATAAACAAAGATGGTATATAACAATGCTATAAACTGAAAGTGCTGAATAATAATAACTGTAAGTACCCAATCAGTGCCGTCATCAGGCACGAGGACCTAGACCAATGCCAAAGCTGGCACGTTCTGCTGACATATAACCCGGCACCATCGGTGCACTCAGGGGTACACGTGTCGCCACTCTCGTCCACTATGTGCAGCCTGGGGCTCACGGGTCGCCACTATCGACCACTTCACCGGTAAAGAACGCGTTGTGGGGGATCAATCCCACGGCGTACGTGAAATAAGCAGCTAGTGCTATGGCGATCATAAGGTTGATGCTCAAGTTCACAGTCAAAGAAACTGAACAATCGGCAATGAGCCAGATAATCCCTGTCGGGATGCTGAAAGCTGTAATAATCATGGATGCTGAATAAATGAATCTGAGCAACAAGAGCTGAATATCTGAGCTGTAACTAAAACTGAATAGCAGGACTGTACTCCTATTCTATCATGCAACGTAGAACAGAAAATGCTACTATAACTAGGTTGATGACCAAACAAACATGGCATATGTCAAGCTGTATATATAGATATACTAAATGCTGAACATGAAATCATATCGGGAACTGAACTGCAAGATCGATGCTACATAACTATATACAATGAATGCTGGAGTGAGAGCAAATAGAAAGGCTCAAGCATAGGTTCAGGGCTATACCAAAAACAGGGGTCCGACCTACCACGGCACCCTATAGGGCCAACCTGATAAAGCCCGGACCGAAGATAAACCCACCTCAATGTAGATGATCACGGTGGCTGCTGGATGGCTCGCAAGCTGGCGGCTGACTGCTGGGACCTGAATCATATGCACAGGTCAGAAAATAGACTCTCACACATACCCAACCCACTGACACAGTGTGTGCAGATAAGCTAAACGGGGAACTTCGCTGAAGTCCCGGGATCTTCCGAAATTTCCGGAAATCCGCCGATAGAACCACTATGACCCAATCTGTGCTGAACAGTAACCAAAACTCGTGAAACTTCACGTGCTGCCCAAGAATGTCTAACTTAAGACATTTAGGCCCTAACACCAGACTCTGGGTAATCCTGTGCACCGGCAGTATCATAACCACTGAAACACTTCCGGGAAGCCCATTTTGGCTCCGGAAGTTGCAAACTAAGAACTAAAATCACCGGGCTCTTTGGAACAGCACCGGGAACAGCCAGAGATATTTGGCATCACAAATTGATCACCGCAATTTCTTGAATTGCGTGATTAACGCCGAATTCCCGTTAAACCGACGATTTTGCCGATTTACGGTTCGATATCCGAATCCCGCTCAACGAAAGCCGTTGGATCTCTAACGAAAGGTTTAGAGACCACGTGCAGGCTACAATTACCAATTGACCCCTAGGGTTTTACCAAATTGCATAAAAGCATGCAATTTCATGCCTTTTTCACTTGCATTTAATTTTGGAGTGCTATTTTAACGAACCGACACCACCAGCAGGTGGCCCTCGACTTGGTGGACACCGTGCTCACCATTTGGTAGCAGCACGAAACCCGAGTAAAACTTCGGGCCAACAATTTCAATATATAAAGGATCAAAATGCCACTTTTAATACCTACACTCGACCAAACCCAAATTTAGGGTGAGCATCATGCTCAGTGGGTTGAAAGGACTTAGAGGCTCACCAACCAGGTGCCGCGGGGAAACCGGAAACATCGCCGGAGCAATATGGCTCAAATTCAAGTTAAAAGTTCGGTTTGCAAGATCTCTCCATCTGCCCAGTCAATTGCTGAAGTAGAGTGAGCATCAAGCTCAGGAGGTTGAAAGGAGTCGAATGCTCACTTGCTGGATGATCAACAACTAGCCTGAATCAATTTGGGCTCTCTCGGGCATTTCCCCGAACACCCGGTGTGCAACTTAGCACACAGCACAACCTTGAAGGCAACAATGGTGGATCTCTATGCAACGGCTCTGGGTCTCATGCGCAAGCACCTGTAGGTGCATCTTGACTCTAAGAAGCTCGCTGGGCTCATGGCTGGCGGCGAGACACGGCGGCGGCGGCGGCAGAGCAAGCTCGGCCGAAGCAAGCACTAACAATGGTGACCCACACCCGAGCTGCATGGGTCTCATGCAAAGGCCTCCTTGGGTCCTTCTCCACCAAAGGAAGACAACTGAAGCCTTGGCCGGCGACGAGGAGCGGCACCGGCGCCGGAGCAAGGTGCTCGGCCGGTGCAAGGTTAGCCCGAAACTAGGGCTCGGATCTGCGAAGCGCTCCCTAATCTAAATGCCCTAAAACTTCATGGGAAGGTTCCACAAGCCCTACAGAAAATTTCCACCATTTTGGTTCGGAGTTTGAGCCATCGGTTGCGGCAAACAACTGCGGCGGAGCATTCATGCCTTCCGGCGGGTGCAACTTCCCCGCCGACGACCGGAAACATTCCCGACGTTGGGGTTCGGCTGGGAGGTTCACCAAGAGGTGATGGAGATGCACAGGGTGTCTAGGTAGCAAGAAAAACAAAGAAAAGGGAGAGCTTACCTTGCCGGATCCGAGGAAGAAGAAGGTGGTCTTCCTGGCGTCCCGTGGCCACGACAGTGCACAGGGCCACCCCGACTTGTCCTTTGAATATAGGAAATGACTGCAGAGAGGCTTGGCCACAAGTCTAGGGGCTTGGGTGCTTCTTTTCTCCCACAAACCGAGGATCAAGAAAGCTCATTGATTCCTTTTGCTTTTCCGGCGACCAGGGGTGGTGGCCGGCGGCGCAGTAGCTCGGGATGGGTAGCAGAGGGATCGTGGGAGTCGTGGGGTGGAGGCTACGGTTACAACAAGGAAGCGGCTAGGGTTCTCTCCCCCAGATGCCCTAGGTGCTAAACTTAATATTACAATAATATGCAATTAAGTCCCTCAACTTGCATCCCTTTAAGCTCAGTCCATTACGGTAGAACAAAAACACAAAGAAGCCCCTCCTCTACAAGTTTGGTGCAATTTGACAAATAAAATATAGGGCTTTTTCGCAAAATATAGCGAATTTTCACATAATTCATGC
Source organism: Tillandsia fasciculata (assembly GCA_029168755.2). NCBI lineage: Eukaryota > Viridiplantae > Streptophyta > Magnoliopsida > Poales > Bromeliaceae > Tillandsia > Tillandsia fasciculata. The sequence goes on from CM054936.1 coordinate 7,637,139, forward strand.
TTTTCGAGACAACCGGGTTGTCAAACTGAAAAACAGACACCACCACGATGTCCGGCTCGACGAAACCTATTAGGTAGCGATTTTATTTCGCTAAAATTGAGCTTCATAATTTTTAAAATCCATCTTATACTGTAAATTATATAGTTCGGTACGCTTTACGATGCTTTAGGCTCGTCAAATGTAAATTTCGTCAGAGCCACAGCGCTCAGAACGATGATGCCATTCAAATCGACTACCTGGATCGTCATATTCGGACTCCAGACGGTCGATCGGTCGTCGTTGGTCGGCGAGAGAATTAAATCAGGGGCTACTATTGATTTGGTACTATTCACTTAAGTCGCGGGTCCCACCCATAACTTCGCTGATTTCTCGACAATCCGACCGTCGGATCAAAAATCAGTTTATATCATTTTCAATCGATTCGACGAGACGGTCGCACTGGCGATTTCAGATTTTCGAGATCAGACTCGATCTGAAAGGCAAACATAGTGCTCCGAAAACTGTGCAATTTGCACACCACTTAGGTTCAATTTTGCATTTCCTCATTCACATTCACATTTGAATTCTTTAATTTCAAATTTGAGTTTTTCGGGTACTACATTACCCCCTCCTTATTAGAAGTTTCGTCCCCGAAACTTAACTATAGTAGGACATCGAACAGTCCTCTAACAAGGGTACAAGTCTAACACATACTAAGCAACAATCAGTTGCTGGACATCTGCACTGTCTAAATCATCCACTGTGACAATCAGTCACACAACACCACTGAAAGCTGTAAAGGTGCACTATAACAAACCGGAAAGCCCATCGAAACTTCAGTACTGTCTGACACAATTCAGGGCTACTAGTTTCGACAGGTTGCTTGTAAAGGCCGACGTCGCTATATAGACGTCCATCAATCACAGTGACAACTAGTCAACTGCGCACATGTACGATTGAGATCTGTCCAACATCCAATCATAGATTGCGACATCACCTCTAGGGTAATCACATCGTGCTCAAAAGGCAACTGTAAGGCTAACTTATAGGAAGGTACACATACAGACCCAATCATAATACTCCCCTTTTTGCGAGGTAGAGTATTTCATCCACTCTTTCGACAGTACGTTGTCTGCAGCCAACGTGCTTATCAAAAGAATAGAAAAATACCCACAATCTATCGCCAACAACTAGTTGGAGACATAACTCACAGCGAACCAACAAAAGGTACCAACGTACCTTACTACACCAATCTCAATACCAATACTGAAAACAAATATCAAATGCCACTAACACATCGTGGTCACGAGTGCCACTTTGGCTACTCACTAAAAATCGAGAATGATATCTCAGTGCTCACTAACACTTCAAATTCCACACCAGTTGCTAACACAGTTCTAGCGACACTAGTCGCAACTTAAAACATCAACAGGGATGATCGCTGTAGTGGCCCTGGTTCCCATGCAACGTTCTTCCGATGAATCCACTGTTAGAACACCTAGTGTTGGTGTATCTGGCCCATGGTGCATCAATGGGATGCCACATATGGACCCTGTGAGATATCATTAGCTGTATTGGCCTTCTGCTAGGTTTGCCAAAATTTCTGAAAGGAATTAGGCCAAACAGAGGTTGAAAATGGATTCAGCACGGAAAAACGCTTGAAAACGGCTATTTGCTTGTTTGATTCTGAGTCCGGATGCCCAAAAAGGACTCCCGGAAGTTTTTATTGGTTTTTGGTGCATGGGAGGGGCCGTAGACCGCCGGCATGCCACGTGGCGGCCTGTCATTTGCCGGTTTTTGGCGCGCGGTCCACTGAGTAGCGCGGCTGGGTGCACAGACCCGGCGCAGGGACATGTGGCACCGCCTGATTGGCGGGTTCAGGGCGCGCGGTCTATCGGGTGAGCGCGGCGGTGCATGGACCAAGGCGGGGGACACGTGGCAGCCTCCGGTTGGTCGGTGCACGTGGCACGGTCCACGGAATTCCAAAGCGGAATGCGTGGACCGGGTGTAGGGCACACGTGTCACCCTCTGATTTGCGGGTGCACCGTGTGCAGTGCACGGAAGCGTCGGCCGGCGCCTCGGGGCGCGTGCGCACGAGGGGGCCACGCCGCGCGGCTGGCGCGTGCGGTGACCGGTCAGCGGGTCAACCGGCTTGACACGTGGCGCCCGCTCATTGGTGGGCGCCAACCGCCATACTGTGCGTTGGGAGGCCACGTGGCAACCGGTGAGTGGCCCGCACAGCTGTTTGCTGTTCGGCGGGCCACGTGGCATCACCGGGTGAATTCGGGTGTGAACAGTGTTGGGCCAGCCCAACACTGTAGCCGCCCGAAAATTTTCGGGCGCCGAAAGTTGGGCCTGAAAGTCCTATGCTTGCTTTTTTTGGGCTTTTTCCGGGTGAGGCCTGTAAATAGGCCCCTTGGGCCTCATTTTAGAGGCTTTTCCCGAGTGTTTCTGCCCAAGTGGCCTTCATCAAAGTTCTTCCTCTTCCTCTTGTGCATCTTTCGGTGGAAGCTCAGAATTTTTGGAGACCGCAACGACGACGATTTAAGCATCGTGGTGCGGAGCGACGATTTCCTGTTGGAGGCCCATTTTCGTCGCACTTCAGCCTGGGAGGTCTACAGAGCTACCCCGATGATATTTTTGGACGATTTCTGCGGCGGCGATTTCACGAGAGGTATATCTACAAATTTAGTGTTGGTCATTTTTTCTGGATTTGAGCTTTTATTGGGGTTGTGGGTACGTTTTTAACCCCCTTTGCGGCTGATGGACTGTTTGGACAGCACCTACTTGTCGGATTTTTATCTCCGCATTCGGACATCGGAATTCGACGTTTCAGGGCTCTATCGACATCTAGTCTTCGCGAGGATCGCCATCATATTTTTATTAGAATTTTTGGAGGTTGTTTTATAGGTGAAATTTTCGCATTTATGGAACTGTTCACCGCAGAATTTGTAACTTGTAATCTTGTGGTATTTCAGAGTAACTTTGAGATGTATTTTGTACCCAGGATGTATTGAGCACTGCTACTGTACTGTTGGCTTGGTGGATGTACTGATATATCTTTTTTTGGGCATTCTTCGCTGTACGACTCCGGACAGTTAGCACGTTCAGGTGGGTGACTTTGCTTTCAAAATCTATGGACTGCGTGCTAATTCTATGTATACATGTTAGTAATTGGACTAAATAGCATGTGGAAACTGAATGTTATTACTCTTGATATCAGTTGATGAATTTTGTGATCTTATTGCTTCCTACAACATGTTAATTATTGAAATCTTGGAACTTGACCTAGCACCCCCGTCATATGTATCATGTTCAGCCAGACTGTAGAAAACTACAACTTGGGCTAGGTTTCTTTTATTGCTCTAGACATTCCCACATCACTTTATTATACTTGTCATTCTGGACTTAGCTTTTCTCGCCCGGATTGTGGGCTGGGAGTTCGGGTGGTTGTGGGATGCGTTTACACTCGTGTCTGGGGACCGAGTGGAGTTGATAGCAGTCTGTAGATCAGTTTTCTTTGGGAGAGTGGTAGTGGTTGTAGATCTGGGTTCTTGGGAGCTGTCAGAGTGACAGTGAGTCTCAGCTGTGTAGATTCCAGCCTGTGAGTGAGACAGTGATTTGTTGGTTATAGCCGATCTTGTTGATCGAGGATTTGGATCATAGCCTGCATGAGCCACATTTGAGCTCGACAGAGATGCGCGGATACTTTGCTCGGTGGGGTCACGCCCCTCGAGTGCCACTCCGGAGTTGGGCCTGATACTTCTATCGCGGCTTGTCGATGCAGTTGTCCCTCTGGCTGAGCCAGTTTTGGCAGTCACGGACACCGTCCCTCTGGCTGAGCCAGTTTTGGCAGTCACGGACGTCCTACGTAAGTCCGGTCCTCCGGGATGTAACGGCAGTAGGTAGGCGCAGGTTTGACTGGACCCGATGTGGCAGTCAGTTTAGATTGGGTGATCTGAGATGAGTGTTAGTTGTGGCATACTGTTCTTTCTGTTCCACTCCTTGAGCATCTAGATAGAGGCATAGTAGCTGTAGACTTTACCTTTCCAGCTTTTCTTTACAGCACTGCATATGTTACTTTATGCCTCTAGTAGACTTAGTGGGCAGACCGTCGGGCTTGTTGGCGGCACCCACTGAGAACTACTGTGGGATGTAGTTCTCACACCCGTCGTGGTGTCTTTTCCCCAGGGACTTCTGCTCCGGTTCCTGCTGCTCCAGTTGCTGATCCAGCTCCTTCAGACCGAGGTAAGGGAGTCGCGAGATAGATCCCTTCCTGTCATCCTCAGAGTGCAAGTAGATGTACCCCTTTACTACTTTTGGGTGTGTTATGTCGAGTGACTTTTGTAGTGAGGTATCGAGTTGTACCTTTCTTTTTCTGCTTTTCTGAGAGACTTTGTATTTTGGTGAGGTTGGGCTGTATTATTCAGAGTTGTAGTTGTATTTTATGTCTTTTATTTCAGCTTTTACTATTTCAGCTCTGATATCTGCTAGTGTAGATGTTTCTTTGCAGGTTAGTCGCTACGTCTATACGGGGCTTCCCGTATGGGCGGCGGATCTGTTGGCGAGCCCGGGGCGCAGTTTCGACCCCGGGGCGTGACAGATTAGAGTGGTATCAGAGCCTAGGATGTAGGTCTTGGAGGACTTAGGAACCCTAGGCTTGTGGTTGGACCCTAGGATGACTCACGTGAGAGCCGTGATTTTTAGCGAGAGTCCTGATTGGGTTTCTAACTCTCCCGAGCGGTTTGGGATGAGTGATTGACATGTCTTCGTTCGGTGGCAACTATGTTGGCTGCAGACAACATAGTACTTTGGGAATGGGGACATGCCTTTTGACTTTCGCTAGATTGGGTCGAGCGTTGACTTGGGTTCTGATTGTTTGCTTTGTCCCTCAGGTGGGGATGCCTCCTTGACGCTCGATGGTGACGCGTTCGCAGCCTTCTTTCTCTGAGCCCGAGCAGGAGGACTCGGGGCAGGGACAGCAGAGGGAGGTTCAGGAGCTCCGTGCCCAGATAGCACAGTTGGCTGAGGCGTCTCGGCGCCAGGAGGAGGCAGTGGGTCGGTTGATGCTCATGATGGAGCAGAGGGCGCAGCCGGCTGTAGCACCCTCTGAGAGTTCGCCGGTGCCTTCTTCGCCTGTTGTGGCGCCCCCTGTTGTGCAGCCTGCACCGGCAGTTCCGGTTGAGCCGGTTTCTAGTAGGCCACCGTCTGGGACGACGGGATCGTTGTCTTCAGCAGAGCAGCGGGAGGTGGTGGATCTATTGATGAGGTTCCGCCAGTGCGATCCACCCCGTTTTTCTGGTATGAGTGCTGAGCCTATTGTATTTCAGTTTCACTGATTGTACCCTACATATTCAGATCTCTTGATTTTGGTAGTCACTCATTGGTTGTACCTGTTGCTTATTGTATTCATTTCTTACTGATTTCACCTGTAGGCCGATTATTACCATGTATTACCATATCTGCTAATTACACTTGCATGCGGATGACTATCATGTATATATCTGCTGGTTTTATTGTAGATCGATTACTTATATATGTTGCCTATTGATCTTACATGTTCATACTTGATGATCTTATTATAATTATCGCTGATTATATTTGATTACTCTCGTCCATATTGCTTATAGTATACCAGTAGGTACGACTTACTGGTCTCCGGCTTGTTGTACCCACTAAGATAAATTCAGTTTTGTCTCACATCCTAATAGTTGTATATTTTTTAGATACTTCAGGATGTGAATAGAGGACGAGATTGTGAAAACGATTGACGAGATTGATAGAGTTGTCCCTATTGTTGTACATGATTAGATAGATGTACCCTATGTTATTATTAGCTTTATTTTATTTATCTGGATTATAATAGGTGATGATGCAGTTATTTTAATTTTTGTTGATTTTCATTAGTAAGTTATGAGTTATGCATTTTGTTATATCTTGTATATTGCCTAGCCATGCGCATATAGAGGAGACTTTGTTCGTTCGGACCGAAAATTTTTTATGCATGTGACAGATCTACTCACATCCTAGGAATGAAGATTTCGAACTCTGATTTATAGAAAAAAAAAAAATTAGATCATTTTTCCATCTCAGGACATGATATAATCAGTACGATATTATCGATTATAATATTATCATATCATTATCACATTAGTAAGACATCACCATTCAATCAACTTAATTGGACTCTAAGATTTTGTTGTAATAATATTTGAGTTAACAATTATAATAAATTAAAATTTAAAGACCGAAAGCTCAAGGTTTGACTACTAAAAATGTAATTTAGCCTAATATTTACATTCAACCTTTTTTCTCGCATACTCGAGGCTTTCTAATAAAGCGAAAATGTAGACTCAAACCAGACGAGAAAAATTAAATAAAATTAGTAGCTAGGATTCAAACTCAGAAGTTTCTATTCTAATTGTATTAGTTAATATGAAATAATTGTTATTCTTTAAAATTTTAAGTTACCACATAATGATCTATTAATATTTATATTTATATTTAAATATTTTTAAATAATATCTCGAATATAAATGTCCTCCAAGTAGAACCATTGTATACCTTTGAAGATAATTTCTCCTCGTGTCGAACTATTTGTAATCTTACAACTTTAGCATGTAAGAATCTAGTTTCACTCGCTAGTCTTTTTATTTTAAATCTTAGGACGAAGGATGGTTTCATTCCAAGCCCTTTTGAATTGTAGACTTAGCATTATTTTAGGAAAATGTAGTTTTAAAAATAATATAGTTGAACATATATACAATTACAAATATCGTAACTATACCCAGCCTTTATAGCTGTAATTACTATAATTATATTTTTTCTATTTGGTAGACTAATTTTTATTTATAAATTCTGTCACTTTAGATAGAGATGTTACTTTATCTTCCTGAATATAGAATAATCATGTGAGTTTTTAATTATTAATTAAAATTTTATATTTATATATTATAAAATATAGAATTTTTTTAAAAATGACCTTCTAAAAATTTATATTTTTAAAAATAGCCCTATAAAATTTATATTTATAAAAATGACTATATGCGTGCCAATTGTGCGCCATGTGTGCTGAAGAGTCTGAGGTGTGTCAAGTTGAACACGGAATTTGAAGTCCCGTGTTTAAACAAGGTATTTCAATTACCGTGTTTAAACACGAAAATTGAAATCCGTGTTTGACTTCTTCTCTGCAGACTAAAGCTATTTTAATTACCCTTTTTAAACACGAGAATTGAAATTCCGTGTTTGACTTCTTCTCTAACGTACTCAAGTTTCAACATTTGTGTTTCAAAAAAATAATGTTTATCTAAGTTTTAAAATTTGTGTTTAAAAAATAATATTTATTTAAAAAATCATACTTATCCAAATTTCTAAATTTGTGTTTCAAATGAATTTTAAAAAAATCATGCCTACCTGTCATAATTTTTTTTTTTAAATCATGCTTACTAAATTTTTAAAATTTATGTTTAAAAAATTAAAATTTTAAAAAATAAATTTAAAAAAAAATCATGCTTATCCAAATTTCAAAATTTATATTTCAAATATTTTTTTTAAAAAAAAATCATGCTTATCCATCCTGATTTAAAAATAAAAAAATAAAAAAAAATTCACGCTTAAAAAATTCATGCTTATTAAAGTTTTATTTTTTAAAATTTTATATTTTAAAACACAAATTTTAAAACTTTAATAAGCATGATTTTTTTAAGCGTGATTTTTTTTAAAATCATGACGAATAAGCATGATTTTTTTTAAAAAAAAAAAAATTATTTGAAATATAAATTTTGAAACTTGGATAAGCATGATTTTTTAAAAAATTATTTTTAAAATTTTATTTTTTTTAAACATAAATTTTAAAACTTTAGTAAACATGATTTAAAAAAAAAAAAAAAAAAAAAAAAAAACAAATCATGAAACTTGAATAAGTATGATTTTTTAAAAATTTATTTGAAACACAAATTTTGAAACTTGGATAAGCATGATTTTTTTGGATAAATATTATTTTTTAAAACACAAATTTTAAAATTTAGATAAGCATGATTTTTTTAAACACAAATTTTGAAACTTGATAAGCTTTAGACTGTAGAGAAAAAGTCAAACACGGAATTTCAATTTTCATGTTTAAACAAGATAATTGAAACATCATGTTTAAACATAAGATTTCAAATCCCGTGTTCAACTTGACACACCTCAGAATCTCCTGCACATGGCGGACACGTGGTGCCAGCATAATTGGCACCCATGGGGCAATTTTTATTGGTGCTAATTTTTACAAGTATAAATTTTGTATGATCATTTTCAAAATTACAAATTTTTAAAAGATCATTTAAAAAAAAAACTAAAATATAATATAAAATTTTATATTTATAGATGATAAGTAATATTATAAAATTATACTTATAAATATGAATGATTATATATATAAAATATAAAATAATAAATATCAATTTAATGAAGTGGATGAAAAAAAATCACGTGATATTTTTTATTTGAATAGGTGAGCCTACTACAATTAAATAATATTATTAATCATTTAAACTTGCTATCTATAAATAAATAAATAAGTGGATTTATGTAATATTTTTATATTTTTTAATAATTTTTTAACTTATCAATCAGCATAATTTAAAATTTTCAATCTATTTAATTTTAATAATATATAAATCAAAATTAAAAAATTTGTTATGATTCCCTTTTTTTTTTTTAATCAAATTTAATAATTATAATTAATTAAAACTTATTAAGTTAACCTACACAATAACATTCTATTTAAATTTAGAAATAAAACTATTTTTATATTTTAAATAAAAATAATTTAAAAAATAATAATTTTTTTATACAAAACTTGTATTGCTTAAAATTTTTTATTAGTATTTATTTATTTACAAGTATTTTTATTAATCGATATACAAATAAATATATATGTTATTTATTTATTTATTTATTATTGTTAATTAATGGGTGATCGTATCTCTCACCAACGGCTACAATTGGAACTGTATCCAATTTAAATATAGTTCCAATGCAGTATTTGGCTTTATTGTGCATTTGTTATAGTAGTAGTTGAACTTAAATGTACTAAACCAAACATATGAATTAATATTACATATATTTGGGCTTTATTGCAAGTTTGGCTTAGAAGGAAAATCAAAATTGAAATAGGAATGAAAATGAATCAGAATCTAAAACGAAATGATAAAAATAATAATTTATTTGGTTGATAAGAGGAATCAAAATTAGAATTGAAATCATATCCAAATTAAAATTTAAAAAAAAATTATTAAAAATTTAAATTTGTTATTCAAATTTTTAATCAATTTGAATCTAATTTGAACTTAAAATTTGAATTTGCAATTCAAATTCAAAGTCAAAGTCAAAATTTAAATTTAAAATATTAAATTAAAATTTATAAAATTAAATTTTAAATTTAAATTTTAAATTATAATTTAATCTAATAAATTTATATAATTTATATTAATAAAAAAAAATTCAATCACTTCGAAATCGAAAATTGGCACATAACATAAAGGTGGAGCAGAGATTCGAATAATGAGAATCGAAATGCCAATCCTCAATTTAAATACTAACAATAAAAATAAATTATTTTGATTTTTATTTCAAATCTTCAATACTTCAAATCAAATATAACCAATACAAACACTAATAATAAAAATAATTTATTTTGATATTTAGCTATATGCAGACTAAGGGGGGCTATGGCCTCCCTCAATTTTTAAAATATTTACTTTAGATCCTTATATTTCTATTGACTTAAAAAATAAATAGTTATAGCTAAATAAATATTATAATAATGACCTATATAAAAAATATTTTAGTGTGTATTACTAGAATTTTTTTTAAAAAAATTATATGCACCTAATACACCATACATTATATTATATGACATTCATAATACTTGCATATTAAATATATAAGAAGTTATAAATTTAAGTATATATTATTTAAGTATCTAATAGTCCTAAAAAAAATATTATAGACTATAAAATATAGATGTCTAATAATTTAATTGTTGATATACATGTATTTTGAATGGTATCATGTATACTTAACAAATTTAATTTTAATTTTAAATTTTTATAATTGTATAGTTTTTTATTTTTTCGGGACTTAAATTCTGGTTTCGTCCATGTGTCAAATAATTCAAATAAAATATACCCTTATCAACAAAATAATTTATTTTAATAATTTGTTTTGATATTTATTTCTTTACCACATGAGGAGTGTGTCTGAAAAGTTTTCGCATACCCCTTATACATGAATGCTCTTCATCAATCAATCCCCACAATATAGTCAAAACAAAGTCAAACCAAACGACTTTTGACTTGCACCTACCTTATATGATGATTCAAATTTAAGGCCATACGAAACCTTAATTCGTGTAAAAAATTCGTAACAAACGTTGTGAACGCAATTTGTTTCGAAAAGCAATTAGTTTGATTTGTTGGAAATTGTTGTTTGGGAATATATTAGAAATTGCTAAAATCTTACCAAGAAATAGAGAACCTGGAATTTCATTTTAAATTCATTGTTGTTGGGGAGTTGTTGAAGAAGCTATTTGTCATCTAGTTTATATCTTTTGATTCTTATTATCACCATTTAGGAGCCTGGAACCTACTACTACTACTGTTGTTGTTATTATTATTAGGGGCAATTTCCTATATATTCCTAAAAAAATTTCTGTATTCAGATTTATCTCTTTTAGAAGGCTAATATTAAAACTACCCTTCTTACGTTCCAACTTCTTTCCAAAATACCTCTGAAGTTAAACTCGGTTAGTGTACCGTTTGGAACTGCCGTTATCTGTGTGTAATTACTATTTTGCCCTTTCAAATATATCCTAAACCCTAAACCCCTAAACCCTAAAACCCTAAACCCTAAACTCTAAAACCCTAAAACCCTAAACCCTAAACCCTAAACCCTAAAACCCTAAACCCTAAACCCTAAAACCCTAAAAAACTCTAAACCCTAAACCCTAGAACCCTAAAAAACCCTAAACCCTAAAACCCTAAACCCTAAACCCTAAAACCCTAAAAAATCCTAAACCCTAAACCCTAAACCCTAAACCCGGACAAAATAGGTATATATGATAGTTTTCAACTCCGATTATTATTTAACTCTAGTTTAACCCTAGTTAACTTAACAAAGGGAAACGGTAGGGGTATTTTTAATAACGGTGGAACGTATGAAGGGTATATTGGAAAGAAAAAAATAAGAGGGATAAATCAGATATTTCTTCAGATTTCAGGATTACACAGGCAATTATTCATTATTATTATTATCACTACACATAGGTGCACCCCAGAATTTCATACTCTGTCCAAAATTAGATTCTAGAACCATTTGGATACTCTCTTGTGGTTTATGGGCTAAGCTTCAAATATAAGAAATATTCCCAACTATGTGATATTTTGAAAGAAAAATATTAACGGTATATTATACATCACATTCATTCAGAAGTGAAATAAATTTTATCAGTCACTTCGAAGTGACTGATGGCTAAATCTTCACTTCTTGATGGGTGGGTGTACATCGTATATCTATTTCTGAATGTACAGATAGCGTTGCACATTTTGAAAAGTAATACTATTCAAACACTCCCAAAAAAATATATGATATATATTAATCATATCATGCGAACTTCACTCATTACATGAATAAGGTGTATATCATATATTTCAAAAAAAAAATGTATGAGTCCCAAAAGGATGTAAGGGTAGCTTCTTTTTATGTTTTTCTATTTTGAAAAAGAATATTACTTCTTTGACTTTGATAACTTGCTAAATTTTCTATTTACCCTTTATTTCAAATATATTCCAATTTTTTTTCCCCTTATATACCCCTATTTTGATGGCTTATTAAGAAGACTTTGGGGTTTTAGAAGAATATATTTAAGAATGTATATTTTTTGAGAGATAAATATGAAAGTCAAAATTTTTATATAGGTACATAGGTAATTGCCCTTTGTTGAAACATAGGAAAAAAATTATTTTTAATTTTATTTTGTGAAATATTGTACATTCAACATTCCCTCGCACCTCAAGCTCAAGACACAAAATAATTTAATTTGATGGATAATATATAAAGTTAATAGTAAATAAATAAATAATGAGAATTTTGAAGTTTACTCTAACAAATATTTAGTAAATTTGATGAGCAAAAAATTATAATAAATTAAAACATGCGGACCAAAATGTCACAGCCCTTATATTTAGGACAAAAGTGTAATTTAGCCTAATTTCTAGGGTAACCTTCAATTTAATCCACCGAGGTTTAGCACATTTTCCCTTTCACTAAATCACCTTGGTTCAAAAAACAAAAAAAAATTGAGAGAGAAAAATAGCATGGTACTTGTTTTTTCTAATTTGGTTAAAAATAAATTTAGTTGAAAATTATAAAACAACTAGTTTTCAAATTTAGAAACTCAAATGTCAATCACCAACTTTTTTTTTTTTTTTTTGTCACTTGTACTAGAAATAATTAATTATAATTTAAAAAATTATACCTAATTATTATGTGGTTTAGCTTATTTTTTTTTAGGGTTAATTTTATATAACTTACTACAAATATATCAGATATATCTCTATAAAATTTAATTTTTTATGTTTTTTAATTCAAAAATCCTAAACTATTCATATATACAGTAAACGATAACAAATCAAAAATATATATATATATAAATAATTTAAAATTTTTGAAGAGATAAATATGAAAAATTATACTTTATAGAGATATATTTGTTATTCGATATGTTTACATAAAGTTATATAAAATTAACCTTTTATTTTAGTACCTATAATTCAAAAAATTATACTTAACTAATCTATAATTTTATTTTTATTTCACTACTCTATAATTATACTTATTGTTAACTAGGGTAACATCTTGTATTTTCTGAAAAATTTTGATGGCATACTTTTTAGGTGAAATAAAAATAAAATAATATAATAGTCAGGTATAATCTTTTTAAATCATTTGATACCTCAGTGAAAATATGCTAAATCACAGGGGGCAAATTGGAGTTCACCTTTCTTGGCTCGTTTTATTATAGGAACACTAAATCTACGGTTCAAAAAGGGCCGTAGCATTCTCCTTTTTTTTTTTTTTTTTTTTTTTTTTTTTTAATTAGGCTCAAAAGATAATATAATTATTTTTAAAAAATATTTATAAAATTAGGTCTCAATTATGTTTTTTTTGAACATGACAAATCGGTCACTATATGTTCATAAAAGTGATAAATCATTTACTATTTATATCGATATTTTTACTTAGTGAGTACAGTAAATTATTTACTAGTTTTATAATAAATAAATATTTTATTATATTTAGAAAGTAATAAATAATTTACTATTTTCCACCGATTTAGTGCAAATAATTTAAATTTTAAAAATAAAAATTTTAAATACATTATTTTTATAATTAAATTTTTTTATAGATTTAAACTAGACTATTATTATTATTATTATTTATTATAGATTTAAATTTTTTTATAAATTTTGAATTTTGGAAAAATATGTGCTTAAAATAATAATATTTTTTTTAAAATTTAATAAGTGATTTATAAAATAATATAATTTAAAAAATAAAAATAAATTTAAAAAAATAAATTCATTGATAGAAAAAAAATTAATATTACTAAATATATTTAGTACTATTGATATTATTAGGGTTAAACATATCGAATAGTAGATATATTCCTATAAAGCTCAACTTTTCATATTTATTCCTTAAAATATTTTAAATTATTTATATATATCCTTGCGGTTTATTTTTATTTTTTAACCGATTATATGTGAAATGACAATTTTATCATTTCAAAAATGTTCTTCTAAAAAATAATACAGAAATATCTGGAAAGATAAAAAGATAAATTTACCTCACTAATTAATCAAAATTAAGTATTTAATTTATGGTTAACTAGATTTTTCTAACAGAGATAGACGGTAGAAATATATATGAATAACGTTGGACTTTTGAAGGAATAAATATGAAAAGTTGAATTTTGTAGAAATATATTTGATATGTTTATAGAGAGTTATATACAATTAACCCATATTATTTTATGAGCGGTGCTACCTGTATACCCCCTTGGGGGTGTACAGGTTACACTCCACCCCATCCTGGGGTGGGGTGGGGTGTAATCTGTACACATGACGGATGAATTACTCTCCATTCTGAGGTGGGGTGTAATTCACCCGTCATGACGGGTGAATTACATCCCACCCCATCCTGGGGTGGGGTGTAATCTGCACACATGACGGATGAATTACACCCCATCCCAGAATGAGGTGGGATGTAACCTGTACACCCCCAAGGGGGTGTTTTGGGGGTGTACAGGTAGTTTTTCCCTTATTTTATAGTAGCTAAAATCCAAAGACTTAAATGCTAAAAGTTTTCGAATTTGAAAGAGAGAGAGAGAGGGGCATGCACGACGGTTGGGATGAAGAGAGAAAACGCTGGGTCAAAAAACGCGGGAGACATCCCTTTGCGCGTCCGACCCCGACGGTTGCGGCGGGGCCCACCTCATCACCCCTCTCTCTCTCTCTCTCTCCCCTTAACCACTTCCTCCTCCGCCTCCTCTCTTCCTCTTTTCGCGCGGGAAGGGAACACAACATAAAAAAAAAAAAAAAAAAAAAAAAAAAAAAAAAAGAAAACGTACGCACAACCGCAACGCCGGCGACACTTTCCCCTACCCCGCGACGCTTTTTAATTATTAATTAATTATTAAAAAAATAAAAAAAATTCAAAAATTAAATAGTGAAAAAAATAAATAAAAAAAATGAAAATGAAAATAAAAATGATGGCGTGTTTAGTCCGGCGCTCGCGCATGACGATCGCGCTTAGTAGTTGGCATTGAAAGTGACGGAATTTTTTTTTTGTCCTTCGTTACAAAAATTTGAAAAAAATAAAAAAGGAAAAGAAAGAGCGAGTGTTTATTTATCATCATATCATAATACGTGCTTTGATTTTTATAAAATAATTATTAATTATAATTATTATTATTATTATTATTATTTTGTTAAAACTACTCCCCCAACCGCATCATCGTCTCCGATTGCGAAAACCTAACATTCTTTTCCCACTTTTTCTCCGCATCCTTTACAACCTGTAAGAATCCCCTTTTACCTCTTTTTTGATTTCTTGCGATTAAAGCATTGTTTTGATTCCAATGTGAGGATTTAAGCCTTTTTTTTTTCGCCTTTTTTTTGTTTTTTTTTTTTTTTTTGTAAAGAACCTCTGATGCAGATGAGTTAGGGTTCCTGAGCATCGGAGATGAAGGGGATTGTATTCAATCGGCGATTTAGAGGATTATTCTTGTCGGAGGATTTCGTGATAAAGTTAATTTGATGTTAATTTGAGCTGATGATTGATCTGGGTTTTAATTGATCCAGAAAAACGGGATTTGGGGTGGCGATTTGATAGGGTTTTGAGTGATTGAGATGGGAGGGAGGTGGAATCTATTAGGGTTCCAGCTACACAAGGTTTTATGCGTTGTTTTGATGATCCATTTCCTCGGTGATGAGTGTTTGTCGATTAATCTCGAAGGTATATATGCCTAATTTTTCTCCAGCTGCTATTAATTTTAGATATTTGGATTTGCGATTGCCATTTTGATGCTTTGATTTTTTTTTTTCCCCTTGATTTTGGGTGGCAATATAGGATTGGCTTTGTTGAAGTTCCGATCTAGAGTCGAAGCTGATCCTTATGGGGTCGTGGCGAGTTGGAATCCTAAAGAAACCAATCCTTGCAATTGGAATGGTGTTCATTGCATTGATGGCAAAGTAGCGATGCTGTGAGTTCCTCGATCCTTCTTATGATATAAATAAGCTTTTACCTGGGAAAAAACCTTGGAAAATTTTCTTTTGTTTTTCGATATCATATTTTGCAAGGTGGTTCTCTGTTCATAGTTATCTTTTCATAGTACAAACTAATTATTCACTACTGCACAATCCAAAAGAATTTGAGCATCAGCTGAGCAAATTATAAGTCAACAAGGTACAAATATAAGCTGCTATTATTGCTTATCAAATCTACTTTGCTTATTCTTGTGTACTTGCCCTATGATGTTCTGAAGTCTTGCCAATTCGCCATCAAAGCATTTATTTGATATTTTATTATTCAAGCTGCTTGGGTTGTGAGGTTGGTAAGAACTAGTATATTCTTGTTAATGGATAGCTGATGACTCTGATCAAGCATGGAAATGAGAATATCTCATAACCCATGATAATATAATGTTTCTACCGCCTACGAATCTACAATGATTTCACTACTTCACTAACATCTTTTATAACTACCCAACTTGAGTTGAATGGTAATTATTTGAATATTTTCAATAAAAAATATGGAGAATTGCCGTAATATTACAAACCGTGAACTAAACGGGTCCTTAATATAAAAAGTCCAGCAAATATTTGCTTTTTAAGGTTTGGAACTTATGCCTCAAATTTCATTACAATTTTTCTCTCAATATTTTTAGCATCTGTAAATTTTATACCTAATGATCGTTGGCTTACATCATTCTGCGCTTCCCCTTGAATACAGAAATCACAAAGAACTTTCATTAAATATTTTCATATTTTACCTTTATCCTGAATGCATTGTTATTCTATAGCTTCGTATATGAAACCTGTAGAATCTCTAACTAAAGGAATTAGGGAAGATAATTATCAAATAAGAAAGGCGGAAGAAGAAGAGTAGAAAAACAATAAATAAGTCTTGAAAATGGTTTGCGAACAAAGGATTTTTGTTAGATCAGTGAATGAACCATAGATATTAGATGTCTGAGATTGTCGGGAACTTTCGTAATCTTATCTTTTTATGGGTTTCTTTTGGAAAGTGAAAAATAGTTGGATCATTCATAGTTATTGCTTGGTTTACCTGACTGCAAGGTTAGTCTTATTCTCTAATTTGCTCGAACTTCTTTTGTGTATGTATGTGAATGTTTTTTTTTTTGAGAGGTAAATGTGAAAAAAAATTCTCATCTGATATCTATTTGCATGTTTTAATTGTAGTTTATTGATTCATTATATATTAGTTAGATGTGCACCACTTTCTGATATTGTAAAATATCTCTTTTTCAGGAATCTGAGAGAACTCTCTTTGGGAGGTACTTTGGCTCCTGAGCTTGGGAAACTGAGCCACCTGAGAGCTCTGTAAGTTAATTTACACATCCCTTTTTTACTCAAAAGATTGTTAAACTAATCACCTTTGGAAGATAACTTGGTGTCATTGTAGTTAATATTTCTTCTCGTACTTTACGGGATAAAGATACTTGTTATGATTCATTTTAATGTAAAGCTAGGATCCGAGAAGATTAATATGGTTTTAGCTGCACAGAGATGGATTAAAAAATGGCTGTTAATAAAATTATGCATGAGATTAAATTGGAAGGCTTTATCACCACCGGGATGCAAAACGGTTTCATTATAATAACACAATTCTAGATATCAAAAGTGCGATAAAGGCCCTTAAGTAGTTGATTACAACTAAACAATGAGAAAAGAAGATTTCAGGTGCATTGAAATATATGCTTCCCATGTTTGTTTTTTCCAGACTGTCTCATATAATGGTTAAGCTACTATGTCATAGTAGTTCCGATGAAATTTAGCCCTGTAAGTATCTCTTATATTACTTCCTCTGCAGATGTAAAGATACTTCAATATTTGTTTTATGTCTATGTGATCACCTCTTGGTTTAACGTATCAGAGACATCTTCTTTCATACCATCTTTTGAAAAGAACTAGAATTAAGGTTCAATTTTTTTGGCATGGAAAAAAAAAGCATAGATCATCTTGACATATGAGATAATGTGAGAAAAAAATTCTATGCAAATGGCCCAAATAGAACTTCTGCAGAATTATTTGGACTTTTAAGTAGAGAAACATGAAGTGCCTTAATTTCCACTGTTATCCTTCTTAACGATTTTATTAGTAAAACTAGAAACTCCAAATATAATGCCTTTTGGGTTCCAAAGTTTATTTTGACCTTCCATTTTACCTTGTAATCTCTAAAATTTTTCACTACTATTCAAGTTGAGGAGTTGCTTCAGAAGCCTAGCTAGTCAAAAAAGCACCTAAACCATTAATCGTGAATCGAAGTAATTACTCACGTATAGTGATTTTAGATCCTACTGGCTATATATGTTTGTACTATATGGAGACTAAGGATCACTTAAGAATACAAATTAGCATAGCATTCAAAAAAATGGTAACTCACCGCGAAGAAGGAGGAGGAGGGTACAAGCATGATCGGGATCAAGGCGGCTACAAAAAGGGCTACAGTGGGGAGAACTAGTGTTGGTGGAGAGTTGGCACCACTAATGGGGACAGGGGAAATGAGGGGAAAAAGGAGATGCGACGGCAACACACAAACTTGGTGCAAAAGCAGCAAATACGAAAACAACAAATAACATAAGATTCAAAGGTTGTGTTTCAACTTGATCTGGAACGATGCCTTCAGAGCCTTAGGCGCTTCCTAAGTAAGCTCATTGACCTTGAATCTAGGATGGAGACAAGGAAGGTGAAGAAGGTGTCCAAGGAGGGTGAAAAAGGTGTCCAAGGAGGTGACGGAGGAGATTGTGGTTGGTGGCTTTGTAGTTGGCTCTATTGAATGCGGAGTAGGTGAAGCATTTACTAAGACTGCTAAGATGGATAAAAATATCATCTATCGTGCTCCAATTTCAACTAGGGAGGAGGGTGTTGTTAATGACTTATGAGAGAAAGGCAAGAATCTGGGTGGACTCATGGATACGTGGTTAGACAAGGAACAATCTTCAAAGACCTTGAGAATTAACTTCTTTTCCGGGGACAAAAAGTCCTGTAAGGAGACTGTATTGACGCCTTCAACTACATCAGAGATTGCTAATATAAAACCCTCGAAGGACGAAGGTGACTAAAGTGTATGCTTTAGGCTAAAGCATTCTATTACCAGGAGGTGCTCGAGGTGTTGGGGCGTGATCATAGAGCAATGTTGTGTCGTGATCCTATTAGGTTCCTTAGGTGCCTCAAAATCGGTCATAAGGTGCAACAGTGCAAGAAGGATGTGTACGGGTTGCAACATGTTCAAAGGTGAACGTACGCGCGGTTGAGTGGTGGCTATAAGGACATTCGTCCCCTACACAGAAGAATGTTTTACTCGAAGGGAACTCTATCAAAATGTTTTATTGGCTGATATTGTGGACGAAGTGAATATTGGGCGCTCACCTTAATTTTCAATAGCCAATGTATTAGCGGATCGATTTGGTAGGTACCCAACGGACTTTATAGTGGGGAGATATAGGGAGCGCTCCTTCACTATCTTCCTACCTCAATTGGTCTTGTCTATGATGCTCGTGAGGAGACAAATCATCACTTTGGAGGGCTTCGGGCTGCGATGCTACCCGTAGGGACCAAACCGGAATGACGCTCCGTATAGGCTCGCGTTCAAGTCTTGGATCAGACTCCTCAACTTCTCGTTTGAATGTTGGATAGTTGCACAGGTCTCGGTGATTGTCAGGGGGTTTGGGAGGTTAATACGGGCTGACGAAACTACGAAGCAGATGACTAATCTGAGGGCATTTCGGTGTCGAATTGCCATCAGTGATCTCAGGGACATTCCATAGAACTTGTCTATGATCTTTGGAGATGAAGTATTCTCTGTCTTGGTGCACATCAACGAGTGGGAGAGAAAAAAGATAATGAGAACAATAAGAAGCCGCCTTTCCAGCACCGCCTCCATTAGGAGGATCGAATAAGACGAGATGATCAGAATAGTGATATTCCAGACCGAGGTCACGGTGGTGGCCCGATCGGGGGAAGTGATGAAGAGAAGGTGGAGGTCAACTCCGACAGTGAAGCTGGAAGAACGGAGAAATTGGTTAACATCCTCTGGTAGCAACGAGCTTCGAGTGGTGCACGGATCGCTTTTTGAGTCCTTGACGCTTGTGGATCCATCAAGGTGTGCTCGAGGGCCTTGGCTAGGATCATCTTCAAATCGCTCCTCGAGGACATGTTGCCAGCGACGGAACCTTGGGCGCGGCTCTTGGGGAAGTGCGACTCTAGTAGCATCAATAGCTGTGCAGACCTCAAATGGCGGAGGCTCCCAAGAAGTTCATCGGAAAAAGGAGGGTACGCTACAGCAACTCTTATGCCCCTAGTGCCGATGGGTCACAGTGCGCTCATCGAGCTGTAGTCGCTGGTGACACGACCTCAGGCTCGGAGTCTATACCTCGACAAGGAGCGTTTCAAGGAAGTTCTCATGAAATTTTGAATTGGGAAGGGGCTTGGAGAGACATGATGTTTCCTTTTCTATGCTACTACTGGTGGTGCAATCAAGGTTTGGTGGGTGAGGAAGAATGGCGTGGAAACAAAGAGGTTTTCATAGATAGAGGTGCTGATAGTATTTATTGCATTACTAACGTGTAGTACAAGCTTATTTGGGGCAAGAATGCGGGGCCCTCAATCTATGTTTTGATTGCAGGAGTAGAGCGAGTAGGAGATTTAATGTGACATCTTGGATCGAGCCCGCACGAACTCTTGTTGCTGTCTCTGGAGTGAAGGTAGGGATGTAATGTGGGTCTAATGTGGGTCGTGTCGGGCTGGCACGACCCACATTATCTAGGCTGATCCGGGCCAACGGTCAGCCCAGCCCGACTCGGTTATAAATCTGGGCCGAGCCGGGCCGCGCTAGCCCGCTTTCTCAGAGAAGAAAGCGCAGCCCGATCGCCTGGCAAGCCCAGCACGGGTCGCGCCGGCCCAGTAATAATTTTTTTTCTCAGAGATTTTTTTGAAATTATATATATATATATATATATATATATATATATATAGAGAGAGAGAGAGAGAGAGAGAGAGAGAGAGAGAGAGAGAGAGTCAGGCTACTATACTATTAATAGTACCAAGTTATTGGTGTTATCAAGTTTTCTACCTTTAGATCAACCCCTTAGATCATTTTCACCCGTTAGATTTTACTATTTTCCCAACCACCTATTAAACCCAAGGGGCCCACTATCATCTCAACCACACATCTTTTAATTTAAGGGTTAAAAACTTAATAGCACCAATGACTTGGTACTATTAATAGTATTCCAGCCTAGCTCTATATATATATATATATATATATATATATATTAGAATAAGAGACAACTCGTTTTTAAATAATAACTTTTGAGTTGTAGTTTTTACTTTATACAATTATATCCAAATTTTTAAAACTCTTCTAAAAATTTGGTAGATAAAAAAAAAATACCAACAATAAATTTAACTTATTAATATTATTAATTTTTAATATTATATGAAAATTAAAACTTTAGAGATCAATAATTTTAACTTTTTAATTATATAGATTTTATTATAAATTTTTTGACTTACATTTCTTTGGCCAATAACCAACTTTAATATAAAATTAATATTACCTTTTTTTCATATTTTTTATTATTTGAAAAGAAATTGATATTCTAAAAAAAAGAATAATTACAAAAAATATATCAATTTTGAATTAATCATGTTACATAATTACATTCGAGGAGAAAAGTAAAATAAATATAAAAAATCAAAAATATATTTAAATAAAATAGCATGGTTTACACAGCCAACTAGCAAACAATAGGAAAAAAAAATTCCAACATTATTTTCTCTTCATTATATCATTTTTTACTTTTAGAAGAAAATGCACCTAATAAAGAGAGATATCAAATAAAAAATGAGAGGCACAACAAGGAATAGGCGACAACGAGGAGATCGGGAGGTAGCACTCTGGCATGCTGTAGGTGATGGTATATTTTTAAGCAGTTGATTCTATTTCATCTTAAAGTGTAGACTCATGACTTTCTTTATCTTTATTCTTAATTTTGTAGCTCATCAATCTTTTAAGTAGACTAAAATCTCGTCTGCATCCTCCTTAAGCCGGATTCTGTAATCATCCAGTATTCTTCCACCTGCACTAAAAGAAGATTTCGATGCCACCGTTGAAATCTGCACAGTTAGTAGATCATTTGCCATGGCAGAAAACACATGATATGTACTTTCATATGTCTTCTACCAAGCTAAAATATCTAACTTATCTAATTCATTTTCATTGAAAAGATTTGAAAAATCAGTTTCCAAGTAAAAATTGAAGTTCATTAAAAGTTGTATTGAAATCAGTTTGTTTTTGTTTTTTTTCCAAAGATAAAATTATATTTTTACTAGTTTTACCATTGCTACTATTGTTGTTGCTTTGTAACTATGAAGAACGTGGTCGTTTACTATTTGAAGCAGCAGCATAAATATTATACATTTGATATAAAGAATTATTTATTATTTGAAAAATATTTTCCCCACTTGAATAGTTTATTGAATTAATTTTCAAAAATGCATTATATTTTGTAAGAGCAATTTCTACTCTATTTAATTTAATTTAATTCTATGATCCATTATAGAGGCCAAAAAAGGTACAATGAGAATTTCTTTTCAATATTCTTTAAATTTGGATTCCATCAAAAAAACGATTTGAAATAAAAGAAAATTCCTATATTCAGCAAAATGACTACTAAGTAAAATTTGATTAAGAAAATGACATAAAGTAGAATAATGCGCACTTTGGTTGACTCATAGAATGGTTGCAAAAAATTCATAAGAATTTGGCCAATGTCTCATTCTTCATTAGTTATGGGATTATGCTGCATTCTGTCATTGCAAAAAATAGATAAAATATTTCTATACTCATAACAATATGGCAACATTTTATATGTGGAATTCCATCGGTGTTGAACATCAAAATGTTATGAAATATGACATGCACATTTATTATAAATTTTTTTCAATTTCTTTGATATTGAAGTTTGTTTAGATGTTTTTTTTGAACTTGCGTTTAAATTTTGTTGAGGTTGCGAGCTATCACCAGCTTGTGTAGAGCCACCAGCTGTAATTTCTGATTGATTACTAACACAATGCTCAGAAGTATAATCAATACAAGAAAAATCTAAATGAGAAAATTCATCCGACATTGTTATAAAAAATAAAAACAAGAATACTAAAAAATAATTAAAGAAAAAAGTTAGAAAATTAAACAGTAAGAGATTAAATATTATCTTGAGATTGAAATTTTGTATGGTGAGATTGTAGAGAGATTTTGTAAAAAAAGTTATTGAAAAAATTAAAAAGAATTGCTATGTAAACTTGAAAGAGAAAATTTTAGATAGAAATTTGAGAATAGAAAGAATTAGTGTTTGTAGAAGAAAATGAATGAAGATTTGTTTGTTGTGATGAATTTGGAGATTTGTAAGAGTATTTATAGATGTAAAAAAAATTTAAAATTTTTTAAAAAATATAAAAATATTTTTAAATTTTTTGATCAAAATATCTTCTCTAACAGTCAAAAATTTGAATGTTAGTGAGGGCATTCTAGTCATTTTGAACAAAAAATATTTTTTCTATTTTTTTTTTACCTTTTTTTTTTTTCAAAAGTAAAGAATTTTTTTCAAAAAAAAATATCCAACGGCTCAACAGCCATTGGGCCGACACCCTATGGCAGTCCCTTTGGGAAAAGGCCTGGTTCCTAGGCTAGTCAGGCCTAAAATTTAAATAGGCCAGGGAGTGACAGGCCTACCAATTTGAAAAACATAGGCCTTGCCTCTTTTTTCAATTTGGCCCATGCTAGCCCGACAGCCATAGCCCATATGGGCCGTGCCGTGGGATACCTAGGGCCCGTTTGTTTCGGGGTTAGAACAAGGAATAAGGGGTTTATCCCTCTTATTCTACCAAACGCACCAGGAATTATTCGGTACAGTAGTTCTAGTACAAACAAAATAAGCTGGAACAACAGTTCTTACCCATTATTTTATAATTTTTTTTTTTTACCAAACTACCCCTCCTCCCCTCTTTTCTCTCTTCCCAATACACTCTCATCATCACAAATCCCTCTCTCTCCTCTCTCTCTTTTCCTTCTTCCCAATACACTCTCATCATCACAAATCCCTCTCTCCTCTCTCTCTCTTTTTAATTTAATTGGATGTTAAATTAAATATTATTTTCAAAATTTTAGAAATTTTATTTGATTTTGATTTTATCATAATTTTTGTAGGGCTTTAAATTTTGAAATTTTATATTCGACATTTTAACTTTAATTTAAACAAATAAAATGTTAAATTAAATATTATTTTCATAAAATATAATTTGAAATTTGATTTCGTTTTTGATTTTGATTTTGATTTTAATTTTATCTTAATTTTTGTAAGGCTTTAATCCATTAATTAAAACGAAGAAAGTAAAAGTTATTATTTGAAAATTAAAAAATTTTATGTTTAAAATTTATAATTTAAAATTAATATTATAAAATTTTAAAATTTAAAATTTAAATGTTGAAATTTTATATTTAAAATTTTAAATTTAATTTGAGAAAATAAAATGTTAAATTAAATATTATTTTTAAAAATATAATTTGATTATGATTTTGATTTTATCTTAATTTTTTTAAAGCTTTAATCCATTAATTAAAACGAACTAATTAGATTTTAACAACTTTTATCACATATTAAATCTTGAGGGCAAAAAGGTAAATTATCCCAACCTAACCTCTTTATTCTTCTTATTCCCCATTCTCATACCAAACATAAAATCTCTTATCCCTGGAACCATCCCAAACTCTTTTTTACCCTAGTTTCGTACTTTATACTTATCCCAGGATTAGCTAGTTCTACCTTAACCCATTACCAAACGGGGCCCTAGGGATTGCCTCTTAGCCCGGCACAGCCCAAACCCGCCACGAGTCGGGTCGACGGGCCTTGGAGGATCGACTCAGCTTGACCCGGAGAGCCGAGGCAGGCCGGGTCGGTCCGGCCCGGATGCTACAATAGCTGTGTCGGGCCATGGCCCGGTCCAGAGTCGTGCCGAGCAGGGCAACGCACAAGCCGCCCAACCCATTTTCACCTCTAAGTGAAGGGCAACTTTTGACCAAAAGCCTTTTTTAGTTTTGTGGTATTGCTTTGCGTATAAGTAGGACCAATAGGATCCGCTTAGGGATGCCTACTAAAGAGATTGTAAGTGACAAGCGTTTTACCCAAATGTTAATTGCCTCGTTGGAGAGAATCGACAAGGGTGAAGGATGGTGGTTAATCTGAGATTGATTTTGAGCCGATTTCAGAAATGGACATGGTATGCATATGGGTACCAGGGGACAAGCATCTCCAAGTCTTTTCAGTTTTCATTTAGCTAATGGAACTTATGAGTCAGTGACCTGCAACGTCATGGCAAGGAAAGCTCAGTTGAGAGAGGGAGTTGAGAAAGGTGCTATGAAACTTTTTCGCAAGGGA
Organism: Tillandsia fasciculata; assembly: GCA_029168755.2. NCBI lineage: Eukaryota > Viridiplantae > Streptophyta > Magnoliopsida > Poales > Bromeliaceae > Tillandsia > Tillandsia fasciculata. The sequence goes on from CM054936.1 coordinate 7,662,400, forward strand.
GAAAGAAGATGTCACGTCCCGGGAGGAAAATTTGAAACTCAACTTTTAGAATAAGCCTAGATTTTTCGGAAGCATTTTTTTTTTTTTTTTTTTTTTAAACCTCGCTCCGGGCACGTGCACAGACCCGCCACACATACAAGTTTTCTCTGTACAAATGGACAGAGTCTCCCCTGTATATGCACAGCGTAAACAACTTTACAAGTTCATCTATCAACCACAACGATACAGTTTTGCAGAATAATAAAATAAAGTGTAGAATTTAAACTCACATCATTATATTTGAAAACGGTACACACCTTCGGCACATTCATTTTTGAAAGGATAAAGCCACAGAGTTTTAAAAGCCTGCGCCCACTCGACGCACTGTTTTAAAAAAATCCTCTTTGTCAAAACCTTTTTGTTTCGAAATCCGCGTCCACAATACGCAACTTGCATTCATCAGGAAAACCAGAATAATATTCAATTAATTAATTACAACCATTCCAACATTCATAATTTTATCCACCACATCATCACATGCTGCTAGTGCGACCAAAAGCAGGAAAACAGTAGCTAATAAGGATAGAAAGATAACCGATAAACAAGTGTCGAACTTGCTATGCAGCGTCCTCAAGCCCGTCCCGTTTCCCATTCCTACTAGATCCTGTAAAAACAGTGGGATGAGAAACATGCAACTAAATCATGTTTCTCAGTGGGTACAACGCGCCGACGAGGACGAGTCGTACTCACTGAGCAACACGATGGATAAGCAAATGATATACGATGTCAGACAATATAAATATTGAATGCGAAAACCATGATAACGAAGGATATACCATAATAAACTGTAAAAGAGAGTACGAAAAGAACTGCTGCTAGGAGAACATCCAGTAAACACGTAAATCTGTAATATACTCATCCACAAATGCCATGTTAGCCCACAGACCTCAGGCAAAGTCACCAACCTGTTCGATATACCGGTGCCAACCAAACCCCAGCTGCAATAACCACAGCACCGCAATAGCCACAAGGGGTCCCCTAACGCAAAAGCTGCCGCGTAGGGATCACGGGTCAATCAGACCACCTTTCCGGAAAAGTACACTAATGCGGTGGCCAAACCGCTAGTGTGCGTGAAACAGCGCCAAGAGCACGACGATCGTAAAAAGATCCAGTCAAACCGCGACAATCGGTCGCAATAGTGATGAGTAAGTGAAATCGATCTGGAGGTCAAACGAGAAGTCGAAGAAGAGCCTATGCATCTAAATCACCTAGATGTCTATGATTGTCCCTATCATAATCAACCGCGACGATTGGTCGCAAAGAGGTAACTAATAACACCGACCCGAAGGTCAAACGAAATGTCAAGGAATAAGACCATACGTCTAAATCACAGAGATGTTCATAATGGTCAAAACCAACCGCGACAAGTAGTCGCAAAACGACAGGTAAACAAAACCAACCAGAAAGTCAAACGGTAAGCCAAAGGAGAAAGTTATACATCTAAGTCACCTAGATGTCCACTACTGGTCATAACTGACCGCGACAAATAGTCGCACGGCTAAAAGCCAATCAAATCGATCCAAAAGTCAAGCTAGACTCCACCGAGGAGAAAGTACATCTAAATTGTCAAGATATTTAGATTTGTCCCTACTCTATTATAAACTGTCAAGTAATTTTCTAAACCACCATGAAAGCCCACTATTATGCTTACACTAGCTTTGAGAAGTAACCAAGCTCTATTCCGCTTATATTAGCTTCAAAAAGTAGTTAAGCACACAGTAACCGTGTTTAGTGAACACCCTACGGTAAAATTAAAATTTCAATAAAGGCAATTCCAAAGCAATCACATTAACCGTGATGGAGGACAATAGGATAAAATTGTATAATGAAAAGGAAAAGAAACAATATTGTTGGAGGTTATTTAAAGAGTTGTTTGCGTCTGAGAACTACGAATCGACTATCAATGGAGATTGGAGCGAACTTTTTCGAGCCAGATGAGCTATGAACCTTGAATAGGTAACAACCCCCTTTAACATGGAGAAGATTAAGAAGTCTGTTTCAAATAGAAGGTGACAAAACGTTAGGGCCAGACTGTTTTGTTACGGCTTTTGTTGGCAGATTTCATAGAATCCTTGGAGTCTTGAAGGTGTAGAAAAGAAGATTCGAAGTTTGAAGACTCAAAGGCGAAGAAATTAAAGTTCATGATCCCATATATGTTTAACTAATGTTAGTGGTGATTTAGACCTTGTGTGAAGGACTAGTCCTCGAAGGGTTAAATTGCATTTCTATCACAGACGGACCGGACTGTGTCAGGGTCCGGTCCCCGAACCTTTTTTTCCATAAATCTTTACAGACGCGGACCAAACCTTGTAAGAGGGACCGGTCCTCGAACGGGCTTTCTAACTGTTACGCAGGGAAAGATCAAACTTTCCAGGAAGGATCGGTCTTTGAAGTTTTTGAGAAACTTCAGGGACCAGACCTTGTCAAGAAGGACCGGTCCGTGACCTCGATGCAACTTTTCAAATATGCAGTTTTTCAATTCTATTTTGATTCTAAGTACTTCTAAATCTATAAATAAACACCTGAGATCCTTCTAAACCGTGGAAGATCGTAGAAACACGTTTTAATCTTTTAAATTCTTGTTTTGATCTCTCGTTCATCTTCCACGATCAAGTTTTCATCGTCAATTTGATTCTTTAGATTTTAATTCAGATTTTCTCTGAAGAATCAAATCGATGACTGCTAAGAAGGTTTCTCCACAAAATTTATATTTTTCTAAGTATCTAAATCACCACCAACAAATTCTCTACGAGTTCCGGAAGGAGCATTGGCGCATGGATTCATGTGAGAGCCGAGAAGTCGGTGAAGGCATCGTGGATTCGAAGTAGACACGTAGCGTGGAGTCGCAGCGTGTTGAAGACCAGCAAAGAAGATCTACTTAAAGTGTACGGTAAAGGTTGAGTCGTTGAGTTGCGTTATCACCTTGTACGGTGATTTTTCTTAGTGAATTTTTCGTGTGGTCGATCCTGTGGGTTTTTTACTCACTAGAAGTTTTTCTTTGTAAAAATCTCGGCATGTTGATTTTAACTTTCCGCATTTAAGTTTTATTTTGCTGAGATTGGTTGTTTTATTGTTTACACCTATTCACCCCCCTCTAGGTGTTGTTTCATTTTTTAGATTCGAGGGTTAACCTAAACTTACATATTTCCTAATGAGTTTTTATCAGACCTTTTGAGACGTCATCAACGAGGACGCGTTTAATATTTTTCTTGAGATGTACGAAGGACGAATCTCCACACGTCCTATTGATTTTTCCTATATCTGTCTAATCCACAAAAAAAAAGGTGCGATGCGAGCCAATGATTTCCGACCTATTAATCTTTTGAATAGAATACAAAAGATAATATCCAAAGTACTGGCTAATAGACAGAAAGGAGTCTTGCAAGTCCTTATTTTCACATCCCAATCTGCTTTTCTTGAAAGGAGACTACTATCCGACACCTTTGTCATGGCAAGTGAATTAGTTGTGTGGAGGTGAAAGAAACTATAGAGGGGAGTAGGGGTTAAGGTGGATTTTGAAAAGGCCTATGACAGGATCAATTAGTCTTTTCTTTTTAAGATTATGGAATTGTAGGGTTTCAATGTCAAATAGTGTTGGTGGATGGAGGAGTGTATTTGTAATGCCAAGGTGGTTGTGATGGTTAATGGGGCAGCTACTAACTAGATTAAAACGCAAAAAGGAGTAAGGCAGAGTGATCCACTTTCGCCTTATTTTTTCTTACTGATTGATGAGTGTCTAACTAGGATGACGAAAGCGGCAAACACACATGATCTAATCAGAGGTTTTAGACCCTCTGAGGATAGTTTGGTGGCACTCATCCAATATTCGGATGGCACTCTCTTCTTTTGTGACGCAAATAAGAAATTTTTGAAGAATATTTGATTCATGTAGGGTTTATTTGAGTGGGCTTCAGGTGTGAAGGTGAATAAAAAGAAAACGAAATTATTTTATATGGGAAGTATGCCCGGGAAAGATACTAGTCTTGCCAAATATTTTTAGTGCAAGGTAAGAAAATTTCCAACTAAATATTTGGGGTTACCGCTATCTTACAAAGTTATACACATAGAGGACTTGATAGGGATCATAGATAAGTTCAAAGAAGGATTGATGGTTGGCAAGCTAAATTACTATCTTAAGGAGGTAGACTAACTTTAGTGAATTCGATACTTACTAATTTGCCATTGCATTTCTTCTTAATTTTCAAGGCTCCGAAATCGGTAATTAAAAGGATTGAGGCACTAAGGCTGGATTTCTTCTGGAAAAGGGAAGTGGGTGTCAAGGGAGGTGCACGTATGATAGTATGAAATTGTATATGCAGGAATAAGAAGGAAGGAAGACTCGGGGTGAAGGATCTCGCCTTGATGAACGATGCTTTAATTTCGAAATGGTGGTAGTGCTTATTCATAGAACGGGATTTACAATGGAACACTCTTATTAGAACTTCATATTATAAGAAAAGGAAACCTTTAGGCGAAGGAAGAATGTTTAGACCTGCTTCACAATAGTGGAAGAGTGTGCTATCTACTAAGAAAATTTTTAAATGTGGCACGTGTTTTGATCTCGGGCGACGAGCGGTCTATTGACTTATGGTATGATAGGTGGTGTGGAGACGCCTCTTTGAAGACGCTCTTTCTTGATATTTTTGAAAGAGTAGCAAGAAAGGGAGTTTTAATCAAGGAGTGTCTCTCCCTGCAAGGTTGGAAATGGAGAAAGATGCATAGAGGGGTTGCAGTCGAGATGCCGAGGGATAATTGCAGAATTAGAGAATTCAAGAAGGTCCTTTCTAATTTCCATGTTTTAGACAGGCCTGACGAATTTAGGTGGAGATGGAATGCACAGATGTGTTTCACCGTTAAGTTGGTGTAAACGTTGATCACAGATGAGGGCATTCGGGGTATTCTTTTGCTAAAAGTCTGGAACCTGAAAATATTGTCTAAAGTTAGAATTTTTATTTGGCTAGCCCTTAAGAAGCGCCTACCCACAATTGATAATCTACTCAAAAAAGGTTGGTCCAGAAATCAACAGTGCGATCTGTGGGGCAGCAAAGTTTAGACTGTTGATCATCTACTTGTGGTATGCATACTTAGCAAATTTTTTATGTCAGCATCCTAGAAGGTAGACACATCTTGACTTCTATGGTAGAGGTCAGGGGTGTCTCGGAGCTTCTGCCAGGGAATCGCTCCTAAGGAGCAACAGCGAAAGATCTGACCAGGGTTGTAGCCTGTTGGTGGATGATCCGACGGGAAGGAAACAATGTGATTTTTAGGAACCATTCTTCTAACCTCCTAATGTCTGTTAGACGAATTCGAGACGTGGAAACGGAATCGGCAAAGTTTTGCTGCTCAAAGTGACTTATTTTGAGTAAGGGGTGTTTTCTATCCGGTTTTTTTTTTTCTTTTTGTTTTTTCCGTTGCCCCGGTTATCTTTAATTTTTCCGAAGCCGAGTTGCCTCAACTCTTTAGCTGAATTCATTTGCTATATAAACGAAGTGGGTAGCGTGCTACCTTTATATCAAAATAAAATTCTATGCAGATAAGGCACATTTATAACAAAATGAGTTCCCAGTGCACTCCACAATAACTTGTATAAGCATGACAAAAATTTGATAGTGTTTCATTTATAGAATTATGGAATTTCAACTTGTTTTGCATTGAAGATGAGTGTTGCATGTTATACTGTTTTATTTTGTTTTACCTGTGAATGTCAACCGCATTCTAAGGCTGCTGCTGAAAATGATTTCTATATTCGTTGGAGAACCTTGAAGTTCATGTATTGAGCAAGTAGGAGCCATGACCTCCTGATATTGTTTAATTATATCTTAACTGAAAATCATTTGTTTTACTCAAGAACTTTGAATTGATTTGCATTCTCCACTGAAGTCCTTGTTGAACTTCTGAACATGTTTTCTTTATTGGCAGTATACTTTCTAAGAACAACTTCTCTGGAGTCGTCCCGAAGGAAATTGGACGACTTGCTATGCTTGAGATATTGGACTTAAGGAACAACAAACTCAGTGGTGCAATACCAATGGAAATAAGAGAAATGCAAGCACTAAAGCACCTGTAAGTCAACAGGCACCAAGGACTGTGCAGTCATCTAGATTCTAGAGTGGTGTAACACAACCATGCAGTTACTCAAGTGTATGTACTCCCCCCAACATTTGAACATATTGTTTACTCATCTTTCTTTTCCTTGTTTACAGTCTACTTTGCAATAACAGCTTTGGGCATGACACACCTTGGGTTGAAACTCCTAACATATACACAGATTTGAAAAGCCATCTTGACTTCTCTTGTGATGCAGATACTGATAGTGCCTCTTCAAACCAAAAGTTGGTTGACTGGTAAGACAATGTGTTCTACAATCTATGGACTATGCAAGCAAATGGAATTATTTGAGGTTTATTTTCTCCGAGCAAAATCTGTTTTGGCTTTCATAATTTCTATCATTAATAAGAACTTGCATTTTAGTCTCTGACAGTAAATAATATAATTTTTCTTATCAAATGACCATTCTATTGATTTACATGAACTAAAATAATTGAATCATTTTATGGGTGGAGGGATAAAATAGTCACTTTACAATTAAAGCTAGAATTTTTTTTTAAACAGTTAAGGACAAAATTGCAATATATGTGAGAGTTTGGGATTGGAATGTTTTAAGCCAAAAGTACAGGGCCAAGTTGCAATGTTGGTTCAGTAACGGCACTTCGCATACATTTCACCCTTAATCTCATTAATCCTTAAATCATGTGTCCGTTTTCCTTGTCTAATTGTCATCTTCTATGCATTATAACCAGGGTTTCAAGTGCCGCCCGTGCCGCTGCGGCACGGGCGGCACGTACCGTGCCCCCAATATGGGGGCACGGTACAGGGGGGGTGCCACAGCACCCCCCGTGCCGCGATACCCACGAGAGTATCGCGCGAGACAGAGCGATACCCTCGTGCGTATCGCGCGGCACGGGCGGCACGTTCCGCCCGTGCCGATTTTTTTTTTATTTTATTTTTTTTTATTCCGCTCCTTCTTCTCTCTTTCTTTCACTCACTCAAAGTAGTTTTGATTTTTTTTTTTTTTGAGTTTTTTTTTTTTGAAGATTTATTTATTTACTTATTTGGTGGGTTTTGTGCAAGGTTCGAAGTGCCGTGGCACGGGGGCGTGCCGCTCGCCGCCTGGCACGGTACGGTACCGGCACGCTCCCGTGCCGACACGTGGCACACTTGCGTGCCGATGGATACGCATGACCTCCCAGTGGCACGCTCTGGCACGGCTTTTTTTTGTTTTTTTTGTTCCCAATAAGATTTTATAATATTGTTTTGAATTGTTTAGTCAAAAAATTATGAATATTGACTATATATAGCTTACTACACTTACCAATTGACATACTGATAATTGTTTTTAATATATAAAGTACAACTATATCTCATAGAGAATAGAAATAACAATATAATAAATAAATTCTAAATAGAAATAACTATATCTCATAGAGAATAGAAATAACTATATCTCATAGAGAATAAAAATTATGAATATTGACTATATATAGCTTACTACACTCACCAATTAACATACTTGTTAGTTGTGACTCAAAATCAGAATCGCTTCGATATTATGATTCAGGTTCGCTGACGGCTTCGCGGTGCGACTTCGAAATTTTGTGACTCATAGAGAATAAAAAAAACACCTTACTATGCCTATTTTAAAAAATACAGAAAAAAATCTAAAGAAAAAAAAAAAAAAAAAAAAAAAAAAAAAAAGGAAAACGGGCCGTGCCGGCCGGCACGGGCCGGCACGGCACGCGATACCCACCAGGGTATCGCTCTGTCTCGAGCGATACCCTGGGGGTATCGTTCGAGACGGGGGGGGTCCGAGACCCCCCTGTACCGTGCCCCTCTTTGAGGGGCACGGTACGTGCCGCCCGTGCCGGCCCGGCACGGGCGGCACTTTAATCCTTGGTTTTGTGTCTCTCATCTTTTCTTTTTTTTTTTTGGTAGATTTTTTTTTTATAGGTCCTTATGTTCTTTATTCGATTTTTTTTTTGTGATTTTTTTTTGGGGGATTGGCCTTTGTATCTCCACGTAGTTTTTTTTTTATTTGAATATTTTTAATTTGTAATTTTTTTTTAAAAAAAAATATATAAAATTAGATATTTTTTTATCTGTTGTTTATAAAAAAGTGAAATAGATATACTTGATTTAATTATTATATAATTAAATTTTTAATTATTTTGGATAGATCTAGTATTTTTTATAAGATTTGCAATAAAAATAATTTTTACTTTAAAGATTTTGTTTTTTAATTTAAAAAATTAAAAATACTAATAAAATTAAAAGTTAAATTAAATCAATTGATACTTAAATTTGTTTAATTTATTTGTCTTTTAATTTATTGCTCATGTTGTTCTTTTTCAGTATGTTGTTTTTTTTCTAACTTTCTTAAATAAATTTTACTAGTAAATTTTATTATTATATTTTAATTTCTATTCTCTATGAGGTATAATTTTTTTTTACATTTAAAAAAACTTACCACTATATTAATTGATTAGTATAGTAAGTTATATATAGTCAATATTCATAATTATTTGACTAAATCTTTCAAAATAACATTATAAAAGTTTATTAGGAACAAAAAAACTGTAAAAAAAGCGTGCCAGAGCGTGCCACTGAGAGGTTATGCGTATCCATCGGCACGCAAGCGTGCCACGTGTCGGCACGGAAGCGTGCCGGTACCGTACCGTGCCAGGTGGACAACGGCACGCCCCCGTGCCACGACACTTTATTCCTTGATTATAACCACTGATTTCGTCAATGATATTTTTCATTATTGAAGCCCTTTACTTATTTAGTATATGCTTCAGGATCTGGCACAGTGGTTTGCAAAAACTGAAGGTGGTCAACTCTATCGCTCTCCTGCTCAAAGGGAAATTTGTACAAGTTGTAGACTCTTTATCATTGTAAGATTCTTTTCCCATCCTATTTTCTCTATGTTTTTACTCGTACAAGCATTATAATTAGCTATTACATTACATTTATGTTTCAGGTTCAGATCAAGCCTTTCATCTGAACACGAGAAGAAACACGGTGACAATCTATCTGGTAGTGCACAAATTCTGTGTCCATTTAACTTGCTATAACTAGAAAATTAAAATGCACGGCACCTCTTAGTAACTGCATTTTTTTCTTTTTTTTTTTAAAAAAAAATCACCAGCGGGTTTTAGGGATCCATATATAATTCCAAATGCATTTGCCCATATTTCTCGCCGTAGCTTGTTGCAAGAAACTAGAAACCTCCCTGCTGTATCTCAAATCAGTATTCGCCCAAAGGTTGTTCCTGTTCCACCTACTGGAAGTGGTTTCCTGCCAGCAATTGAACATCCACATAAGAAGGCATCTCTAGCACCTGCACCATCCGAACCGAATACTCCATCTGACCCTGGAAAGTCCACAAACTCCATGGTAGATGGGCCCGAATCAAGTGAAGGAACGACAAAGTGGGTATATGTTCTTGTTCTTCCGGTGGCCGCGTTATTGCTAACTATGGCAGTGTGCATGCTTCTTGTGTGCCGCAGCAAGGCAATGGTGCAGACGATAGGTCCTTGGAGAACTGGACTAAGTGGCCAGCTTCAGAAGGCGTTTGTCACAGGTACACCTCTTACTGTCTCTATTTCACCTCCGCATTAAATAATTCTCTTCATAATTTACATACATATAGACCAATGGATGTAGAATAACTGTTGTTAGAATACTTACAAATTATTACACCATCTGTAAGTTCTCCAAAACTCAAATCTTTTCCAATTAAAACTCGAGAATTTTCAGCAGCTAATTTTACAATCAGCTGCAACAATATGCATATGTGATGGCGCATCATTACTTAACATGTACGCTTAGACTAAAGATGGTGGATAAATATCATTAGAGTACTTGAAAATTCATCATGCCACCTATAATTTCTTTTGAAATACAAAATATTTTAATTTAATGTAAAGATTGCAAGTTTTATACAATGTAGTCATGAATTTTCGGCTTCTAATTTCACAATTAGCTGCAATAATGTGTATTTCGTCTCATTTTATTATTTTCAGGGGTACCAAAGTTAAATCGTACAGAATTAGAAAATGCATGCGAGGATTTTAGTAACATCATCGCCACCTACCCAGAATACACTGTGTTCAAAGGAACATTGTCAAGCGGTGTTGAGATAGCTGTTGCATCCACTGCAATTGCTTCTTTTGGAGATTGGTCTAAACGTTCTGAAACCCATTTCAGGAAAAAGGTTTTTCATTCTATGTATCTTTATTAAGCACTTTTTTTAACCAACAATAAATATTTAGAATGTCCCCTTGCAAAATTATCTTATTTGAATACAGACTCCAAATAATTTTAATTATCATATTTTCCATTTAAAAATTTATCTTTTACACACACGCCGTTGTTGAAAATGCCCATGTTGAAAGAACTTCTTTCTAATACAAAAGTAAGTTCCTTCCGTCATTAAATAACTCCCACTGCATCTCAAGGATATTTTTTATAAGAACTAAACTAAAGAGAATTAGTTTTGTCTTGGATACAAATTGGAATGTGTCAAGGGGGCATGTTAAAGAATATTAAAAAATATTAGTCCCATATTAGATACAAATTAGAATCCTAACCTGCATAAAATGTGAAGGTTTTCTCCACCTATCAGCTTAACCTGTTGAGTTGGACCTAGCACTTTAACAAACTGCATTTTCAAGGGTATCATATAAAAATTCAGACTTACCGATCTATAAATATAGACAGATGTTTCTTAGAAATGTACATGTAAAGTGCCTATTTAATATTTAATCTTTTACAGCATCTTGACATATTCTATTTATCTTTAATTTTCAGATAGACACGCTCTCGAGAATTAACCACAAAAACTTTGTCAATCTTCTTGGTTTCTGTGAGGAGGAAGAACCTTTTATGAGGATGATGGTGTTAGAGTATGCTCCTAATGGGACGCTTCATGAACATCTTCATGGTATGATTCATCGGCTGAGACAAGTCTATGAACATATTGATTTCCATATAATTTGTTATAGTAAGTACATTATATCTCATGCTAAATTCGTCTGCAGTTGAGGATTTTGACCACATTGATTGGAGTGGGAGAATGAGAATCATAATGGGAATAGCGTACTGTCTACAACACATGCATGAGCTTAACCCACCAATAGCTCTCCCTGACCTGCAGTCAAGTGCTATATTATTATCGGAAGATTGTGCTGCTAAGGTAAATTTGCAATTATCTTTCCGTTACTTCTTGGCTTTTACATGTTTGGTAGTTAGATCTCCTTAAGCCACTACAAATCGTCTCTCTGTGGCTAGATAATATATGATCCACCAGGAGAGGACTGGGTTGGTGAGGGTGGAGAAATCCCAACCATACTATCTTACTGGGTTTAATTTTGAGCCCAAAAACATGAAACCAGACCATATCGTATGTATTATTGATCTTTTACCAATTTCACTGGTACAACTTTTGTTCATGATCATCACTGACATTTGACTCTAGGGTTTTCACATATAATCTCAAAATAATCTTATTTAGGGGCAGCCAATTGTTGTCTTACGCCATCATACTCTATTATGTACAAGCTTTTAGTGTGTATGAATGTTTGGATTATCTCATGTATAACTTGACCTACACTGTAAATCACTTTGCTCAATTTATCGTCCAGTCACATGGTTTGGTAGGTAAACAGCTGGAAAGCCTGAAATCCTTCTTGGGTGTTGGCTGCGATGTGCCGACCCTATGTTGATATGCTATCAACACTGCATGGCTATTGGCACCCCTGAACTGTCGATCCGTAGTTAGAATTAATAATTGGATTATTTAGCTTTGGCCTTCACTAATTAATTGTATTGCATGGTCACTGGATGGGGGGAACAATCATTACTCAGCAGTCAGCATATAGAAAAACGACTTTGTGAAACTTCGAGGGCAAGAATTTCTTTTTAAATGCTAATATTTTTTTTCTTTTTTTCTTTTTTCTTCCTCTGTTTTCAGGTTATTGATGTCAGCGTATGGAAAGAAGTTATTGGCAAAGGAAAAATATCCGGAGACGACAATGTCGACCACTCCGAAACACCAACTGCTGATCCAGCAGGCAATGTATACAATTTTGGTATACTTCTACTTGAAATTATCTCGGGAAAGCTACCATATTCCGAAGAAGGCTCCCTAGTAAATATGGTAAGATTAAGATAGGCTTCTTTTCTGCCTGCAACTTCGACTACTAAGTGCTGTATTTTCCAGTTTTTAGACGCGAAGGATTAAACTGTATTTTTCTCAAAAATTGCAGGCATTGGAATGTATGAATGAGAAGCGGAGTATTGGCTCTCTCGTCGATCCTACGTTGAAATCACATAAAGCTAATGAGCTAGATGTTATTTGTGAGGTCATCCAAGATTGCATTCATCAGGATCCGAAGAAGAGGCCAAAGATGAAAGAAGTTGCCCCTAAACTAAGGGAGGTGATGGAAATTTCTCCGGAGGCCGCAACGCCCAGACTTTCTCCTCTCTGGTGGGCAGAACTCGAGATCCTTTCAGTTGAAGCAAGTTAAAATGCAAATATCATCATCATCTCTTACGCTACTCTTGTAGATATCACGGGTAAATTCTCCAACAATTTTTTCTCTTTTTAATTTCTTCTATTGTGTGGTGTGTTTGTTGGCTTCTTTCTTTCCCGCCTCTCTTTTCAAAACATTATTAAATTCCTGACAAAATATCCCTCCTTGTTGTTCTTCTCCCTAAGCCAAGCAAATTTACTTGTGATTTGGGGTATCTACATCTTGTTTTAAATTGTATACTTTTGTGTGGATATATGGTTGAGATATGAGAATGGCCTTTCAATTACAAAAATATAAGTATTTAAGTAAATAAACAACCCAATAGCTTATTAGATAACATATTACTACTTTTGGAACGGCGACTTGGTGATGTATCACATAATTGAGATGCTAATCACAATTTTTTATGAAAATTTGTCCTTTATTTGACTAATGTAGATATTGAGCTAGTTTTGCATCAGTGTATTGGTCTATTTATGAGTTAGGGTTCCTTTGGTCTAGATTCTAGATTCTGAAAAAAATAATTTTTCTGAGAATTTATTTTAGTTTGGAGAATTAATTTTGGTTAAAAGTTGTAAAATGTTTGGCTGAATTTTTTAGATAGAAAATAATTTTTCTGAAAGAATTTTATATAGTTGTTTCCAAATAATAATTTTTTATTAAATTTTATTTTAAAATAATTTAAATTATTTAAATTTTATCTTTTAAATTTGCACAAAATTTTAAATTTTAATATTTTAATTTAAAATATAAATTTAAAATTTGAAAATTTTAAATTTAAAATTGGAATTTTTAAACCTAAATTTAAATTTTCAATTTCAATTTTAAAACCTAAATTTAAAATTTAAAATTTAAAATTTGAATATTTAAATTTTAAACCTTAAAATTTAAAATTTAAAATTCGAAATTAAAATTTAAAATTTTAAAAATTTGAAATTTGTATGAAAATTAAAACTTATAATTTTAAGTTTTAAATTTTATTTTAAATTTGAAATTTGAAATTTAAAATTTTGAATTGTGAAAACTAAAATTTGAGATTTTAAATTTTAAATTGAAATTTAATATCTATATTTTAAATTTAACATTTTAAAATTCAAATATAAATTATAAAATTTAAAATTAAAATTAAAATTTTAAATCTAAATGAAAATAAAATTTAATTTAAATTTTGAGTCCAAAACCAACATAAGATTGTAAGAAGCGGGTTTTAGGTTGTTCTGAATCTCAAAACTTGAAAATTAATTTTAAAAATTAAAACCAGCTTTTAAAAATAATAATGTCAAACGCTTTATTGAGTGAAAAATTATTTTTGGTCCAAAATTAATTTTCAAAGGCTAGACCAAACACCCATTTATTGATGACTCTTTGCTTTCTAATAAACAAACTGTTTACTGTAAAGAAATCTAAATTCATGACATTTTGTAATGTCGAAAATCTGTGTATTTGTTTCAATTTTTGTATGTTGCATAACTGTTAAATTTTAGATTTATCCTATCAATTTTTAAGTGTTTATGATTCAGATCACAAAAATTAAAACAACTCTCATTCTGGCTTTTTAAGTGTCTATATGATTTTCCATATATTCTTTGCATGATAATTCCATGTTTTCAAGTATTTGCAAGGGTTTATTTTGTGAAAATAATAGTTATGGATTGGAAGGGGAGCTACACTTGAGCTCTATGTTCACACTGTTAATTGTTGCACAAGAAATAAAAACAAGAGGTTAAAAACCTACATGTTTAAAGAGCGATGCTACTATATATCCCAAATAAATGTATATCACACATTCCACTCCATCCAAGAATGGAGACTAATCAAATTAATCCCACCTTTGGATGCGTGAGGTGTTAGATGTACACTTGGGATGTACAAATAGCATTAACCTTAAATTTTTGGAAAAAATCAATTTCACTCTCATGTCTTTATTGTTGAACTTAAAAATATAAAAATATATCAACCGTCTCTAGTGCAAGTGGCAAAGGGCTTGGTGGTTGATGTCCAAGACCTGGGTTCGAAGCCTAGTTGCTTCGCATGTGTTCAAATAGGGTATATCCCTGTTTAATCAAAAAAAAAAAAATATATATATATAAAAATATTATTCTCTAGAGTAAAATAGTTATTTTTTATATATAATATTAAAGCAGAAAATTATGAATTTGAATAGAAAAGAGTATTTTTATATTTAAAACTCTCCTTCATCCAGGACCTTTTATTCTAATGGCACTAGTTAGATCGTTAGTGCTAACAATTAATTCTAAAAATTTAAGATTTTAAAAATTCGTAATCAATTTATTTAAAGCGTACAGAAATAACACTTACGGATCTTGATTGTCATTCGGCCTAACCAGTCTCACGTCACCTCGAGTATAATTCGATCTATCTGAATCTCATATCATTTCGAACATAACTCAATTTTCACAACATATGAAAATCGAATCCATGAGCTCTAATTTTGATATTATTTGTCAGATCGTTAGCAATATTCATGTTATATGGCCCTCTCGCTAGGCCAAACTTAATAATTTGTATTGGAGTTTAGGATTTAAAAATTCCTGATTAATTGGATCTAGTAAACAAGACGGGGGCCATAGGGAGGATTCATTGGTAATTTGGTACACGACACGACAAAAAAGACTTTAAAGCATGTTTGGATATAGTATAAAATGTGCTATATTTAAAATAAAGTAAATTGATAATCTACTTTAATTTTTTAAAAAATATATACTATTCTTCACCTTCACCCTCGGTGCAAATTTTAAATTTTATTATAATATTTTAATTTTAAAATTTTAAATTAAAAAAATTTAAACATAAATTTTTAATTTAAATTCTAAATTTTAAATTTAAAATTTATGTTTTAAATAGCCTACTAAAATATAAAAGATCTTCACATTATGTTTTAGTATATTAAAAACATAAGTTCCACGGGAGTGATTTTAAAAATATCAAATTTTAAATATATCAATCCGCAATAAAAAAAAAAATTCACAACTAAGCATCATTATTAATATTTTATTTAATAATTAAAAAAAATGATCTAAAAGTATAAAATTTATAAGCTAAAAGTATTCTAGCTCCTAAAATATAACAACGTAAAAAAATAACATTATTAGTTAGAATTATTTTGTACTTTGACATAATCTTTTACATAAAAATATATATTTTAATGGGATAATTTTTTATATATTTCTAAATTTTTTTTTTTTTTAGATTTATCCCTCTTAAAAGGCTAATATTAAAATTATCTTTTTTACGTTCCAACTTCTTTCTAAAATACTTCTGAAGTTAAATTTTGAAGCTGTCGTTATCTGTGTGAAATTATCATTTTGCCTTTTCAAATATACCCTTCTACCATAATCAACTTTTCTTATGTACCCTTCAAATTTTAAATAGTTTTGGTAGATAGGGACAAAATAGATATATCTGATAATTTTCAACTCCGATTATTATTTAACTCTAGTTTAATCCTAGTTAACTTAACAAAGAAAAACGATAGTAATATTTTTAATAACGGTGGAACGTATGAAGAATATATTGGAAAGAAAAAAATAAAAAGAATAAATCAGATATTTTTTCAGATTTCAAAGATACACATAGAATTATCTCTATTTTAATTTTGAGCCATCCCGCCTAGTCTTAAGGTGGTTGGATGGCACCTGGAATTTCGGTACTTAATTACGGCACGCACCAAAAACAAAGCAAAAATTACAAAAAAAAGACCAAAACATTTGAATTTTTCAGAAAAGTTACTTACTCAATCGCATCCTGCCTAAGCCAAATTAAAAACTCAGAACTCAGCACTTTTTCTTTACCGAATCCGAGACTTGTTCGGCAACTTTTTAAAAATTAAAAATAAAATTTTATATTATCCAAGTCTTTAGTCTTTACCGAATCCAAGACTTTATATTATAAAATTTTACCGAATAAAAAAGATTAGTGAGAAAATTTTAAAATTCTAAAAATTTTTTATTTTGTTTTTAATATTTGGTTCAATTTTTTTTTTTTTTTTTTTTAGAAAACAAGAATTTATTTTCCCCTTCTTATATATCTGAAGAAGCGAACGGTGCCTTAATAAAAGACGAATTGATCTGACTTTACATGGAAACGCATGTTTGAACTTGATTGAAGTGGCACACCTCTGTCGACATTATTGAAATTAAGAAAAAAAAAAAAAAAAAAAAAAAAAAAAAAACAAGAAAAATCCTAAAGACAGAGAGCAGGTTCATCAGCACTGGGTCCGGAGTCGGTCGTGGTGGAGCCCGTACTCCCGTAGACCGATCTCCAAATCGGCAGCGGAGATGAGTAGCTCCGTGGCCTGAACCGGGCTCAGTAGACCGACCAACCCACGCAGCGTCCTCATCCTCAGGTCATCGGCCCGGCCCGTCACCCTCTCGATCCGATCCACTAAGCACTCGACGTCCAACGCCTCACCCTGCCCCTCCTGTATCCGGTCCATCTCCTCCCCTATCTCGTCCTCCTCCCGAACCGTTCTCCGATGCAACTCATCGACCCGGTCCAGCTGAACCGGGCTCAGGTCGCCCAGGTCGCCCAAGGGGGCCCCGGTGCCGAGGAGGAAGTCCTGGAGCCGGGACTCGAACCGGCGCCCCGACTCGGAGTAGAGGAGGTGGACGAAGGTGGTGGGGCGGTACCCGGCGACCCAGAACGCGACCCCGCGCTCGACCGGGGTGGCCCAGGGGGTCGTGAAGGCCCCGACCGGGTCGGACCGGCCCAGCTCCGACCGTGCCCGGTAGTAGGCGTCGTAGTGGGCCAGGACCCGGTCGACCAGCGGAGCGAGCCGGGCCCGGTCGGGATCGAACCGGGCCGACCGGAGATCGCGTCGGCTGGAACGCAGTTCCTGGAACCACGCCGCGAAGTACCGCTCCGCCTCCGCTTCCGAGTTCATCGCTCTGCAACCGGCTCTCGACGAGCACGCGCACAGTCCAGCGGACGGGGTATATACTTCTTTAAAATATGGGAGGTGAAAGGGAAATGCTTTTTGTACACCCCTAGGTGGGGTAGAGGTATATATTTTACATCCCACCTATTTAAGGATGGGGTGAATTTTACTTATCACATCGAAATGATCAGTGAAAAAAGTTCCACCCTTGGATTGGTGGGATATGCATCATACACCCTATTTTATAGTGTATGTATAGCATTGCCCGAGGGATGCTAGGTGTTCCTACACCTCACCTCACCCCATCCTGGGGTGGGTATTATTTCACTCGTTACATCGAGTGACGAGTGAAATTTACTCCACCTCACAATGTGATGGAGTGTGTGGTGTAAGATATACACCCTTAATGTAATGGAGTGTGTGGTGTAAGATATACACCCTTAAAAAGGTTTATATATATATATATATATATATATATATATATAATATATAATTAGGCTAAAATACTATCGATAGAACCAAGTCATTGTTGCTATTAAGTTTTTAGCCGTTGGATAAAAAATATGCGGTTGGGATTATAGTGGTCCCCTAGGGTTTACTAGGTGGGTGGTTAAATAGTAATAATCTTAGGAGACCACTATAATCCCAACATCATATTTTTTTATTCAACGGATGAAAATTTGATAGCACCAATTGTTTGGTGCTATCAATAGTATTCTAGCCGGACTCTATATATTATATATATATATATATATATATATATATATATATATATATATATATATATTTGAACATTCTTTTACACTTCATTCATTCAAAAGTAAACAAAAATAGAATAAATTTTACTGATAACTTCAAAATAATTAGTAAAAAATATTTTATTCTTAAATAAATAAAATATATATCATATACTACTTTTAAAATGTATAAATAACATTACTTTATATTTATTTATCCTACATGGAATAAAGTATATTTTACTGATCAAATTAATTATATAAAATTTATCCCATATAATAATTTTTTTTAATGATAAATAAAACATTATATATATATATATATATATATATTATTATATATATTATATATATATATATATATATATATATATATGGAAAATGCTATTGGTACACCCCTTAAAGGGGTGTAGATCGTACACCCACTGAATGAACGGCTGGGATTAAACTGCACAGTAAGGAGCTGATATTTTCACTCCAATTTTACAGTTCATATTCTTTCCCTCCCTTTCTTTCCCTTTCTATTCACAGAACCCTACATTTAATACTGCTACCGCTCTCTCCTCCCGCTCCCTCTCTCGCTCTCTCTCGAGACTAGTCTCTCTCTCTCTCTATCTCCCTCCCTTCGCCAATCTGGGAGGCCTTCGCGAGGGCGACGACCCCTATCAGGCCACGACGTCGATTAGATCCTCTGTGTATGCTTCCATCCCCTCGGCCACTCTCCCCCTCTGCCCCTCTCACTCTCAGTTGTTTCGACAAGCTACGAGCTACGACACCTTCGCGAGGCCGACGCCATATGTACATTTCAAAATCCCCTCATTTTATTCTCTATTTATTTTCCACAGTAATGCTATGGCTAAATCCTGTTACGATGTCTTTTTTTCATTCATTGTAACTTACAATGTGTACCTGTACTTGTTGTTCCTCTACAGAATCCTTGTACCGGTACCCACGATTTAGTACCCGTACAAATTGCGAACACATTGATTGTACCGGTACGCATTATTTAGTACCGATACAAATGGGTAACACATTGATTGTACCGGTACCCTTGATTTAGTACCTGTACAAATGGGGAACACATTAAAAGTACCGGTACTTAAGATTTAGTACCGGTACTGATGGTAACCCATTCAAGGTACCGGTACCCCGGATTTAGTACCGGTACAAATGGGCAACACATTCATTGTACCGGTACCCAGGATTTAGCACCGGTACTAATTAAGAACTCATTGTTTGTACCGGTACCCAGGATTCTGTACCGGGTACATTGGGGAACACAATCCTTGTACCGGTACCCATGGTGTGTACCGGTACATATTGCTTTATGGTACACCCCTTTAAGGGCTCTACCAATAGCATTTTCCCATAGCAGTAGTGCTAGTGGTACACCCCTGTTAGGGGTGTATATCCTACACCCCTAACAGGGACGGCTGGGATTGAAACTAAAAATCCCAGCCGGTATTCTCACACCCTCTTCTTGGTACATATTGCTTTATGGTTACCTTCTCACACCCTCTTCTCACACCCTCTTCTTGCAATGTGTACCGGTACATATTGCTTTATGGTTACCTTGGTACACATGGGGTAGACAATCCTGGGTCAAATTTATTTAATATACACAAATCCTTTGTACACATGGGGTAGACAATCCTGGGTCAAAATTAATTAATATAATAAATTATCTCTCTATCTCTCTCCCACTAGTAGTATTAAATGTAGGTTAATAAATGTAGGTTAATGCTTTTATTAAGTTTGCAGGTATCATTTTCCTAAAACAACTCTTCTAGCTGTACACCCTTTGACAAAGCTGTATAGCTTACACCCTTAAGAGGGTAGTGGGATGAAAATGCTTAATAGCAGACCTTTATTAAATCTAGGTTAATGATTTTATTAACTTATCTTAGTTAATAATACTGAAAATTATACCACTGAAAGTTATCTCTATTATCTTAGTTACCTTAGTTATTATACGCCCTTAACAGAGGGTCCCCAATTGTAAAGTAATTCTCCACTCTAATCAGTGTATGAAAAATTTATATTTGGAAAAATATTAGGAAAATTTAAAATAGTGTAAAGTTGGATTCTGTACAGTCATATATACAAAAGACTACCCTTGTAGGCTTTCCAAATTAAAGCAGATATGTAAATATAGTCAAAAGCTGTCGTTGTTATTTGGTGTAGCTTTGTTAACAGAGGAATCACATTGATATCTAGCTGTGTAAATATCTCTAGTACAAATGCAAGTAGGATCTGCCAAATGGTTTAGTAAGAGCCTTAGATGGGTTCTGTACAGTCATATATCAAACAATAGGGAACACTTGTAGGCATCATTGGTTGTGTGGTACAGTTTATATATAGCTCTTATCATAGCTGTGTAGCGATTTCAAGATAGGGGTTAAAATGTAGCAATGTTAGCTTTTTTCTTCCTGAGAACTGTTATTTGTACACCTCTGCTTGCGATGTATAGGTTACACACTTAACATATGGGACTTGGATGGACATAAGGTATCTTTCTTATCATACAGCCCTGCTTGAGCTAGAATTAAAGATGAAAGATGGTTTTTTTCCCTTGTACCGGCGTGTTTGGAATGCACATAGTTATTTTGCTAGTTTATGGAGCGGAATACCGCAGCGGAGATGTTGGATGAGCAGCCAGTGACGACTCTTGAGTAGCCATGCTTTGAGATTTCCGTGTTGAAGTACCGGCGAATGGGATAATACAAATGTCGGTAATATGCTATTGGACGGGCATCTCGTTGTGATATTGTCATCGGAGCAGAACATGATAGCGAAGCGTAATGCGCCTAGGGACACCCTAGCCGCTTTAAACTTCGCAATCATCTTCTGCTCCTAGGCAATGGATCCCAAACGAGATGCCCGTCCAGTAACATATTACCGACATTTGTATTATCCCATTCGCCGGTGCTTCAACACTGAAAAATCAAAGCACAGCTACTCAAGAGTCTTCACTGCCTGCTCATCCAACCTCTCCGCTGTGATATTCCGCTCCATAAACTACCCAATTAACTATGTGCTTCACCTAGAATTAAAGATGAAAGAAGGTTTTTTTCCTTTAATCCTGGGTGTATAAATACCGCTACAAGGGAAGAAAACATTCTTTGTTTGGTCTATAAATAGAATGACGTTGATAACAAATAGCAGGTACAAGGTAAAGTAGGGGTTAATATGTTGACTTTTGTCCGATATAGGAGAGCGGCCATTTATGGTTTATTCCAATCTACTATATAATATGTAATAGGATGTTTTGACAATTACATTATATATAATAATATGTTAATAGTTTACGGTTTAGAATTAATTGTAGGGGTGTATGATATACACCCCTAACAGGGGTGTACCACTAGCATTATTCTATATTATATATTCTGACACAGAAAAGATCCCTAAATAAGTAAATATATATTTTCCTTTATTGGTTAAATCATTTCAAAAGCACCTTTGATGGAGGGAAAAAAAAAAGAAAAAGAAGAGAATAGTTTACGGTTTAGAACATGTACATCATATAATGCTCCTATGTAATTTGGTTAGTATTAATGTCGAACATGTATTAGCTGTAAGGATACATTTAGAGGGTATAGTAGAATAATGCCTTTACAAATATTTGGTAAATATACAAATCCTATTTATACATTATATATAATTTTTCGTAAATTCTACAAATATTTTCTTCTTTAACCATAATTTCAAGTTTGTATTAGGAGTAAATATGATGTGTTACAGGTCATAATTATTTTGAAATATCTAGACGCACTTGTCATTATCAGTTGTTGAGGTTGACATGGATGAAGAAAGAAACAATGAGGTCTCAGACATATCCAATTTAGTACCAGAAGTTGGAATGCATTTTAATAATATTGATGCGGTTATGGGCTTCTATAAGAATTACGCACAACAATTAGGATTTGGCATTGTAAAGAGGTCTACTAAAATGAGTAACGGCATTCCTTCGTATGTAATCATCGCATGCTCTCGTCATGGAAAAGTAAATCGGACCTTGAGTAATCTCCGGCCTCGTCCTTCGGCATCGAAGACAGACTGTCCTGCTAGGATAAATGTGAAAATAAATTTGGATTTATCTTGTGTAATAAGTATGGTCAAACTTGACCATAATCATGGATTAAGTCCTTGCAAGTCTCGATATTTTCCCTGCAATCGAGTTATAGATTGTAGTGTTAAGAGGCGGCTTGATGTTAATGATTGTGCCGGAATCAGAGTGAATAAAAGTTTTAATTCTTTTGTTGTTGAGGCTGGTGGGTATGAAAATTTGACATTTGGAGAGAAGGATGCCCGTAATTATATTGATAAAATACGGCGTTTACGACTTGGTGAAGGTGATGGCGAAGCCATTTGTAATTATTTTCGAACCATGCAAGAGAGAAATGCAAATTTCTTTTATTCCATCGATCTGGACGATGATTCTCGTATTCGCAATATATTCTGGGCAGATCCTAGAAGCAGAGCAGCCTATGAATCTTTTGGAGATGTAATTACATTTGATTCGACATATCTAACGAATAAGTATGATATGCCGTTTGCTCCATTTGTTGGTGTTAATCATCATGGTCAGTCAATCTTGTTTGGATGCGGCTTACTCTCTGGTGAAGATACAGCTTCGTTTGTATGGCTTTTTCGTAATTGGCTGTCATGTATGTCCGGCCATGCCCCCAAAGCTATAATCACCGATCAAGACAAAGCAATGCAAAATGCTATTGAACTGGTATTCCCCGATGCCAAACATCGATGGTGCTTGTGGCACATAACAAAAAAGATACCGGAGAAGCTAAAAAGTTATGGTGATTATCATTCTATTAAGAGCATATTGATGAATGCTATTTATGAATCACTAACAGAAGTTGAATTTGAGGAAAAATGGAAGAGTATGATAGTTTGTTATGGACTTGAAAAGAATGATTGGTTGTCAGGACTGTACGAGAACAGACGAAAGTGGGTGCCAGTTTATGTGAAGCATACATTCTGGGCTGGAATGTCCACCACACAGCGAAGTGAAAGCATGAATTCGTTTTTTGATGGGTATGTGAACTCCAAAACGACGCTAAAAGTATTTGTGGAGCAGTATGAAAGCGCTATAAAGAATAAAGCTGAAAAGGAGGCTCTATTAGACTACAAATCATTCACCTCCGTCATCCCATCCATAAGTCGTTATGCATTTGAGAAGCAATTTCAAGATGTGTACACAATTGCTAAATTTCGAGAATTTCAGACGGAGTTAAAGGATTTAATGCATTGTGAGACATCTTTAATATCATCTAATGGTAGCGTGCATGAGTATAGGGTTAACGAGTATGTACAATATGGCGAAGGAGGCAAAGACATAGTATACACTGTATATTTTGATGAGTCTAGCTCCCGAGTTAGTTGTATTTGTCGTCTTTTTGATTGTAAGGGTATTTTATGCCGACATTCTATTGCCGTCCTAGTTAATAGAAAGATGATGATTGTCCCAACTTGTTACATACTAACACGATGGAGGAAGGATGTAAGACGGAGGTATACTCGGGTGAAAGCATGGCATAAAAGCTTAGGGATCTGTCCAGAAATAAGCCGATATGAGGCAATATGTAGTCGTATTAACGACATTGCATTCATAGCTGCTGAGAGTGATGAGAAATATATATCAACGTTACGCTCACTTGATGATATGAAGATGAAATTAGAGAACACTTCGTCATCCAAGGGAAGCAATGATGTCCAATTTTCCGGAAATATACATTCTAGTATGGGACACGAATCAGATGTTAGATGTAACGACCAAAGAGTAAAGAGCCCGCTGTCAGTTCGAAGTAAAGGCCGCCCACCAAGCAAACGAAAGGAGTCGATGACAGATAAAATTGTACGTCGGCTTAAGATGAAAGGCAACAAGCAACAGGTATATCTGTACGTACGTATGTCGATTATTGTTGGCTTATAATTTATGCTAGATGACATTAATTGAAATATTCTTTTCTATTTAAATAGATGCGTCAAGATTCTACGGACAGGTTTTATAATGGTGAATGCTCAGTCTTTAATCGTTTCTCATCGTCGCCCTCGGCCTCGTCCCAACACAGTGTAAATGTTTAAGAATTTTTTATATGTTCATTTGATTCTCTTAATATATGATTCATAGTTCGATTTTACTCATTTGTTTACATAATTAATGTGTCTTCCATATTGGCCCCCTCCCTCCCGATTTATTAAAATAGGTTCACCTGCAAAGTCCTATGAATAACAACTCGCCCATAATGCACTTACCTTATGGGATTGGTGTGCAGAGCAATCCAGCCATGATATTAACGGTAATGTTACTTAACTTTCTCCTAGATATTTATTTACTATAAATTTGTCTTTAATACACATATTCTAATTTATTTATTTTGTTATATATGCAAGACCCCGTGGGCCCCTCAAAACTTGGACATGTCCACAGACCCTGTAAGGTACCCTCCTATGTCGGATACAAGTCCAAAATAAACTAATGAGATTCCTACCTGCTTTATGCAAATGGCGCACTCTATGCAGTTCTGACAGGTAATGCCAATTTATTGTTTCAATTCTATATGTAAAATTGTGCTCTGTCGTTAATTTGAGTTTATTTAATATTTAATCAGGTGTACGAATATGACATATCGCAAGAACAATAAATGCAGCACAGCAAACATGAGACGGGCAATTGAAAGCGAGATCCATACAATGCACTATGCTATTAAACCATTAAGCATTGATATGCCTTGTACACTATATCGGGAGAGTTTATATTTAGCATTAAACTTTTTCATTCTGCTCTTGTAGTATTGCATATATATCATGATGAATATTGTAATAACATACTTACATTTTTCCTATATTAATCTATGAATTTTTATATTTAATATCTATCTTATAAGATCTATGTATATATTTGAGTTTATATGGCAAATCTGTATTCCAATTTGTCATACCACGTGTAATTATGTATCTCGATATTCTTCCATCTTTCATTGTCCTTTGATATATAAATTCGCAGACTGTTACACCCATATGTTATATAAAAGAACTAATCATTGCCGCCATCCAATATATATCAATCAAGCTGGTACACCCATAGATGCAGGGCTTCTATTCAGTCTAATTTCAAGTCCTCCATCTTGTATCTCGTTATGTTCACCACTTATTTATAGCTGTTGCTTTAACACTTTTAAGGAACACCCATCTACTAAACCAAAGCCAATTGTTTTAAGGAACATCCCTAGAGGGATTCTGCACAGTCATATATGCAAAAGGGAACACTTTTATGCAGTCTAATTTCAAGTCCTCCATCTTGTTTATATGCATGTTCAACGCTTATCTATAGCTGCTGCTTTAACACTTTTAAGGAACACCCATCTACTAAATTCTGCCAATTGTTTTAAGGAACACCCCTAGAGGGATTCTGCACATATATATATATATATATATATATATATATATATATATATATATATATATATATATATATATATATATATATATAAGGGAACACTTGTATGCAGTCTAATTTCAAGTCTTCCATCTTGTATATATGAATGTTCAACACTTTTCTATAGCTGTTGCTTTAACACTTTTAAGGAACACCCATCTACGTAATTCATGCCAATTGTTTTAAGGAACACCCATAGAGGGATTCTGCACACTGATATATATAAAAGGGAACACTTGTATGCAGTCTAATTTCAAGTCCTCAATCTTGTAAATATGAATGTTCAACACTTATCTAATAGCTGTTGCTTTAACACTTTTAAGGAACACCCATCTACTAAATTCTGCCAATTTTTTGAAGGAACACCCCTAGAGTGATTCTACACAGTCATATCTGCATGTTCAAAACTTATGGTGAAGAATAATCATTAAGAGTGAATAATAATCAGTTACATCCATGATATAATTTACAATCTACATCCATGGGTTATCTGTTGGCTCGCAACGCTCCCAGGACTCAATCACAACTCTTATGATCCATTCTCTATTGTCTACATATAGTGTTACTTGCTCCGGAATCATGTTAGGATCAATGCATTTGATAAGCACGCGATAGTATCTGAAATTTTCGAAATGTCGGCTAGGATCATCCGCACCTATGTAGCGCCCAAAACTAGAGACGATTGTTTCAGCCTCTGCGTACTGATGGCAATAAATCGGGTAATTATGTAGGCGAATCCATACATAGTATTGTAATGTTTGCGTTATTGTCCCACGATTGCCATCCAATGGAGATACCGTCATCGCGAATGTGTTGTTGCGAATTGGAGAACAACGAATAGCAATATGCATACTTGTCACTGTAGGAAAAATTACAATATAATTTCCGACAGGACCTCGTGCTAGTTGGAAATCATGAGGCCTTCCTCCTATCCGTCTTGCGAGCAACGCGGCCACGGCAGCCCGCGAACGCTCATTTTCGTTTGCATTGGCATCGACAACTATTTGCGCCGTCCGCTCCAATTGACTATCAGTCTCTTCATGCGCAGGCGTCCAAGGAATGAGGCAGTAGGTGTTGCGAGGACGGGAGGAATATGAGGTTTGGCTAAAGCTAGAGCTTGCCATGATAAGTATAATTGTATACGAGCGTGAAATTGAGAGGGAGATGAAGATAGTGTGAGATAGAGTGAGCGGGTTGTAGGGTGAGATTGAGTACCTAACTACAATATTGCGGATATTGGTATACAAAGCGATTACTCTTATAGGCCATAATTCCTTAGGAGGCTATACAGCGGCTTTGAGCACTTTTGCGAAGGGCTAATTATATAGCATATTCTAATATAGAATAATCTATATTAGAATATGGTGTTTAGAACAGTGGGTAAGTGGGTAATAGTGTGATATGGGGAGGAATAGCATTGATTGTTGTTTTGGAAAGTGGGTAAGTGGGTAGTAGTGTGTACCGGGACTTTCAGCACACCTATCTCAAAAGAACTCAGCTATAGATGGGACAGCTGTATATTGTCTTTCCCTTCTGGGCACACCTATATTAAATCTGATTACATCTATAGAGGCTTTACGTACAACCATATATGAATACCGGAACAGCTATATATTGGTTTCGTACAGTCATATAAACAGGTATATTCAAATTTAATGGTTTCGTGGGGACATCTAAAGAGGGTTTCCACTCAGTCATATACGCTTACCGGAACATGTATAGATGGGTTTCGTACATCTATATAGGGCCTTTTGAGAGGTTTAGCATTTGATGCTGTTTTGAAAAGTGTGCACACCTATATTCAAAATGGGACAGCTTTATAGGGGATAGCCCTTCTTTCCTGGGAGGATTAGCGTTGGTTGGTGTCTTGAATAGTAGGATGTACACACCACTTGGGGGTGTACAAAAAGTATATCCCTATACAAAAACCATCTGTACCGGTAAAGAGTGAGTACCGATTCAGATTGAGCAACCCAATGTTCCGGTACACATTCAAGTTCCTCATAACCCGAAAGCCTCACACTTGCAATCGTCAATTAGTACCGGTACTCATAATTAAGTACCGGTACTAATGGTTCCGGTACACGTCCTAGTTCCTCAAAACCCGAAAGTAGTATTCATGGATTTGTCCCTCAGTACCGGTACTCTATATTGCGTACCGGTGCACTTCGATTCCTCACTCTGTACCGGTACTGATTAGTTAGTACCGGTACACATCCAAGATCCTCAGAACCCGAACGCCTCACGCTTGCAATCCTCGGACAGTACCGGTACCCAACCATGCGTACCGGTACACATGGTTCCGGTATATGATTGAGTTCCACTAAACCCGAAAGCCACACACTTGTAATTACAATATAAAGTGTGATGATATATATGCAATACTATAAGATGCGATTACATTGGTTTAATTAAAATATATACATCTTAGATAAACAGTGTACAACACATAGCAATTATTACTTAGAGAGGAATATAAATACATTCATATATAGACAAAAATATTCAAATACATTACAAGGAAAGGGATAGTCATAGTATGGATTTCAACATACAGTTATAACACCAAGAAACAAAAATCCCACTGATAAGAAAATATGCAACAAATATGTACAACCCCCATCTTCTTTTCCTTGCAGCAGCTGCAGCTTCATTGCGCAACTTATTGTTACTTACTATTAATCCATTCAATACTGAAATACTTCTGCTCGTAAACGGCGCGTCATACCATCTGAAATAATTGCATGCCCCATGCCCCTGCAAATATGGGAGGCAAGTCTATATGGTAAGTTTTTGATATATAGCATGGATAACAAAATATTATGTACATTACATAGATTACCCCATATCTCGAATAGCCGTAAAATCGCCGCCCTGGATTGTTCTGCGTCCATGATGTTCTCATGACACATTGCAATTGACAATGGCAATAAGGAGTATTTGGCCTGGCCCCATTGCTCGAGGATGTAAAGCTCGAATCCATCTAATGTGTAATATCATTATAATACTTATACATCCATGCAAATATTCGGAAAAGAAAGAAAACATAGATAGGAAAAATCTCTTAGTTTTTACCACTATGTTGCAAGTCAACGTACCAAATTCATGCAGATTTAGTGAAAGGTAAACAATTGTGCATTGGGATGAGAGGGTAATTCGACATATTCAACTAGAAAATATATACTGTACGGGAATCCTCTTTAGCTGTCCCCTCTATAGCATAAATTTTCATTATATACCTGTATAGCTGCATTAATTTAGAATATAGCTGTATATAGCATTAATTTTAGAATTTAGCTGTATATATGACTGTATACCCCAAACAGGGGTTTACCAGTACAATACTAATTTATTTTGCCCAATTATTCAAATTAAAACATACACGAAGGGCAACTCATTGGACCAATGATAAAAAATTGCACACATTACACAATAAATATTAAGGAGTTATGATTAACATTAAGCAAAAGTTAATTCGAATGGAACGAACATTTCACAACTTTTACAAATGTTAGGAAATATGTCATTTCTACAGAATAATTAAATTATATTAATGTAGGCAAATATTAATTTTACCCCGATTTCCTAAACACTTTGAATTAACACATAAATTTTTAAATGAATCTACCTACATACTCGTATAGTTGGACGACAATGATGAGCAGAACGCGGCAGGGAGGGATCACCAGTAGATCGGCCGTTGTCCTGGAAGGGGTTGGATTCCTCAGGGCTTTGCAGCCTGGCGATCAGCGGGCGTCCTGGGAGGGGTTCCGATGTCGTTCGTACGCGGTGATGCGGCCCGAGGCTGAGGAAACTTTATGTCCGATGGAGGCAATCTGATGCGGCCTGGTGGGCGGGGTGGGAGGAGGCAGGTGTGAGACGGCGTGAGAACACGGAAAGAGAAGGTGGGGTGCCTTTACCCTGCCCGGAGTATTAAATCATATAATATTTTGATGTTTTAAATAGGAGTGTACCAATAGACATTTCCTTTTCCTTCCTTTAACTAGAGGATAGTGGACACTTTTGAAATTTCAAAATCTAACGGTATGCAGTTCAAAATTCTAAAATTTATATATATATTTATATATATATTATATTACTTAATACATTTATAAATGACTTATTAAGTTTTTTTTTCTTTTTGTTCATTTATACAGAAAAATATCTATATATATTGTGTAATAACATTTTTTTACTAAATATCTTCAAATACAAATTTAAAATCATTACTGTATAACATTTATTTATTTATTTTAAATATAATCCCCTATATTATTCTTACTATTACTGTTGAACTGTCGACATCCATTGTTTCTTCATCCCCTGTACAAGTCTTATACTGAACCAAATACAAAATATTTTAGTCCCTGCTTGTACATATACTTCTGTATATACCCGGGATTAAATAAAATAAGTCAATCGGGTAGAGTTATATTATACAATAGAAAAGGTACAAAGCACGAATACAACTTGATGCATAATTAAGCAGTTTAATGTCCTACAATTTTATCCCATCGGATTGTACAAGTTATATATATGTACAGGTCATTGTCAATAGATACAGATGTGTACTTCATGCATATCACAAACATTATATTGCGAGTACCTAGTTATGATTGCGTACTTGCAAGAAAAAGTAGTATCGATAATTATTAAACAACATATCCATTTGGCAAAAGGAGACGTCACCTTGCCAACACATTACGGATGGCCGTTCCCTGTGCAGGATTGCCACGACTCTATTTCCACATTTATTTTCCATTCGCGATTTCCCACAATGAGCGTTACACACTCTGGGATTATTTGTAGATCAATACATTTGATCAAGACCCGGTAAAAGTTGATATTTTGGCGGAGATGGCAGCGGTAATCACCATCAACTAAACGTCCAAAACTAGATACAATATTTTTGAATTGTTCATAGTCCGAACAATGGGCAGGTAAATCATGCAAGCGAATCCATACCATATACGCATACCGTTCACGGATTCGACCTTCGTTGAATTCAAATGGCTTTATCGTAATCGTCAGTTTCTCGGTCTGCAGAATAGACCGCTCTATGGCTCTATCCCGAATCATAGCAGTAGGAAAATATATAAGGTAATTGGCACCTTCACATTGTGCAAATCCGTAATCATCGGGAATACCGCCTACCTGTTCAGCTAGGAAAGAAGCCACTCCATCTTTTGAACAATCATTTTCTGTATCGTAGGCCAGAATGACCACCTTTGCTGCACGATCCATCAACATATTAGCATCAACAAATTCATCCTTCCATGGCATAAAACAATATGTGTTATTCGGGCGTGTGGAGGTAGCGCTTGACATGGAAGCTTGTGAAATTTGACAATACTGAAATATAATAAGCTGTGATATATGTGTGGACTGGATATATATGTATGAATTAGATAGCATGCATATATATATATAGGACATATATGTGTCACCTGGTGAGAGCAGCTATATGTATATATTGCCTTTTATACATATAGACCTTACATTGTATGCTGTTAGCAAAAGTGGGCAGATTGTACGGGAAGATATATAGCTGATCCGGTATTCCTATATAGGTGTTCCGGTATTATATATGGTTGTACCGGAAGCCTCTCTAGCTTTCCCCAGATTTAATATACGTGTGCCCAAAGGGAAAAGACAATATACAGCTGTCCCCTCTATAGCTGTCACCTTTTCAGTATAGGTGTGCTGAAACACACTATACAGCTGTCCCCTCTTTACCTGTGACCTCTAAAGCTGTCACCTTTTGACTATATGTGTGCCAACCTTACAAAACAGCATCCAATGCCCTTCCTCCCCGTAAAATATGTGCTATATAGTTCTTAACAAATTCAGTTCTGTATTACATACATTGCACACACACCATATTGTGAATACGAAATAAAAAGTAAGCAAAATTTAATTACTCAATATAGAGGACACAAAACTGTAGCCCGTCAGTTGTAAACACTATTGAGATGGCCAAAGATGCAGTCACAATCAAAACAAATATTACGGACTGCAGGAACTTATGTAAGGTTCCCACGACTCTATTTCCACATTGATTGCCCATTCGCGATTTCCCACAATGAGCGTTACACACTCCGGAATGTTTTGAAGATTATTACATTTTATCAACAGACGATAAAACTTGAGATTATCGCGATCACGGCAACGTTCATCACCACCAATAAAACGTCCAAAACTAGATACAATAGTTGTCAAATCAACATACTCATAACACTGAAGCGGTAAATCATGCAAGCGAATCCATACAAAGTACTTAAAAAGTGCCCGGTGACCAAGGTTGAATTCATATGGCGATACCATAATGCTGAGTGAGTAGGTCTGCAGAAAAGAATGACGAATAGCTCTATTCCGACTCTCTGCAGTAGGAAAGTATATAAGGTAATCGGCATCCGCACATTTTCCAAATCCATATTCATCGGGATCTCCACCTACGTGATGAGCTAAGAAATCAGCCACTCTATCCTTTGAATAATCTTCTTCTGTGTCGTAGGCAAGAATTGCCACCTTTGCTGCCCGATCCATCAACTTATTAGCATCAAGAAATTTACGCTGGAATGGAATAAAACATTTGGTGTTCTTCGGGCGTGTGGAGAATGGGTTAGACATTATGAATGGTAAATTTGATATAAACTGAAATATAGTGGACGGTGATAGATGTGTGAAATGTGATATAGCTATGAAGTAGATAACAGCTATATATATGATCAATTTTTCTTCTTATCAATTCTTACCACTACTACTATCTAAACCAATATCAGCTATATATATGATCCTGTTTTGCAAGTGGACAACTATAGCATGGTTTTGTACTGTCGTACATCCAAATGGAACACCCGAATGCACCTGCCAAGTCAATTGTAATAGTGTGCCCAATTCATGCCTTTGACCAGATTTGTTGTGGGCTTTGAAAAGGGGGTATGTGTACTCATATCTATACAGACTTTGAACAAACTTGATACCATTTGGGATGCTGTTTTGTACTGTCGTATATGTAGGGAGTAGCACACCTGAAGGAACCTGCATAGTGTCTAAAATTGTGCCTCAGTTGCCTTTGACCATATTGGATGGGGCTTTGAATAGGGGGTATGTGTAGTCACATCTATTCAGTCTGTGCACAAACGTGATAGCATTGGGATATTTTTTTGGAATTTGGGTATGGGCCAAAGGTTTAGGGAACAGCTATAGGTCCTTTTCGTACATTCATAAGTGCCAAAGGTAACAACTGTATTGGAAATTGGGGTCAGGGCCAAAGCTTTAGGGATCATCTATAGCTCATTTTCGTACACTCAGGTAATTTGTACCGGTACTCATGATTGTGTACCGGTACACATGTCTCCGGTACACATCCAAGTTTCGCAAAACCCGAACGCAACAGACTTTGATTCCTAGATATGTACCGGTACACATTGTCCAGTACCGGTACTTCTCGAGGTTTGAAAGTGTGCTTCTTTCGGGTTTTCAGGAACTTGGATGTGTACCTTTATATAATTTCTATTGTTCATGATAAGCCTTCCCCTTGTACAATGTATAATTTCTTGTTTTCCATCTTGTATATAAGATTGTTCAAACCTTATCTAATCCTAATTATATAGATAAGGTTCTATATTATAGAATATGCTTGGACATTGGATGCTGTTCTGCGAGGGGACAGCTATAGTCTTATTTTGTACTGTCGTATATCCAAATGGCACACCCGAAGGCACCTGCCAAGTGGGTAATAGTATTCCTCACTTGCCTTTGACCAGTTTGGATAGGGCTTTGAAAAGGGGGTATGTGTAGTCATATCCATACAGGCTTTGAACAAGCTTGTGTCCATTGGGATGCTGTTTTGTACTGTCGTATATGTAGGGAGTAGCACTCCTGAAGGAACCTGCAAAGTGGCTAAAATTGTGCCTCACTTGCCTTTGACCATATTGGATGGGGCTTTTAATAGGGGGTATGTGTAGTCACATCTATTCAGTCTGTGCACAAACGTGATAGCATTGGGATGCTGTTTTGGAATTGGGGTATGGGCCAAAGGTTTAGGGAACAGCTATAGGTCATTTTCGAACATTCATAAGTGCCAAAGGTAACAACTGTATTGGAAATTGGGGTCAGGGCCAAAGCTTTAGGGATCATCTATAGCTCATTTGAGAGCTGGGAACCTTGCGGAACTACTGATGGCCCTTAATGTACTATGCATATATGCATATAGTATAACTAATCGAAAATTATATATAAGGATATATATATATATATATATATATATATATATATATATATATATATATATATATATATATATATATATATATATATATATATATATCCTTTAAATTTAATTAATTTATTACCAAATTTGGAGAATTATAAACGTTATACCTTAACTGTTCCTTTATGCTATCAAAACCTATCCAATAATATCTGCTATATATATGACTGAACGAAACCAGTCTATAGCTATACCATTATGATATATGACTGTACACTAACTGGAATATAGCTGCTAGCTTTCATAGTTGTCCCTTCAATCATCCTGTATGTAAATATGACTGGTCATACAGGAACAGTCCCTTCTATGTCCCTTTTATATCATGGATGTAAATGATTAATCTTCAAGAATAATATAGCTCTCCCTTTTATCTCATGGTGACTGGCCTATATATATATATATATATATATATATATATATATATATATATATATATATATATATATATATATATATATATGCTGATAGAATACATATTGCAAGATCTAGAGCAAATATTCTTACCTTATGAAGAGCAACACCAAATTCCCACCCATCCGACGAACCTGAAAAAGACTATCCAAAATTTTCAAGGCAGAACGTCATCAGGCTGTGCAATATGCAGATGACGGGTGATGAAAAATGCTTGTGCAAGCCTGAAATGCACATGCAGTTGTTCAAGCAGGCTTGCACAGGCATCTTTCATCTCGCGTCATCGGCATTGCACAGCCAGATGACGTTCTGTCTCGAAGATTTTGAACAGTTTTTTACAGGTTCGTCGTATGGCAGGAATATGTTGTTGCCCTTCCTAATGTAAGATTATTTGCATTTCTATCATGCAATCTGTTTTATATGAGCACATATATATATATATATATATATATATATATATATATATATATATATATATATATATATATATATATATATAATATAATCCAACTCATATATTGAGGTTGGTTTTCGTTCTACTATTATGGTCTAGTTTTACTAGTATTTTTTGTTGTCTGTGGGATTTGTTGTCATCAGCTTATTACTTACCAGGGAAAAATATATAGAAAATCCTGCACCTTGTAATAGATTGTATATATTGGTGAAATATGATTGTTAAAATTTATGATATAATGTTTTGAAATGTACAATTATATGAGATATACACTCTATGGGTGTTCCTTCGACCATGATTACCCTATATAGGTGTCCCCTTTATGGCAGTATATATGACAGTACGTTTCCCAGCTATACCAGTTCCGGATAGCATGTATCACTGTACGGACACCATTTATTGCTGTCCCATTTTGAATGTGTGATATATCCGTATTAAATGTAATGTGTTGTGCAATTGTAGTGTAGCGTTTCCGGGTTATGAGGAATTATGATAAAATAAATGAAAGTCAATAAATCAAAAGTCTACATGCACAGTAAATCAACATAAGTATCACTCATCCTCGTGGGCAGCATCATCGTGCGGTTGATGGGGAGAACTAGCTCCGGCATAACCTAGAATCGTATCATCATGTCGGCACCCAAGGAAATCAAAAATTTTCTTCAATCATTCCTCGACCTTCTTGAATCCTTCTTCGACTCTGTTCTTCATTGCTTTGCTTGCAAGTCTCGATCCAACATTACAATGTAACATTCCCTTGGTTACCGGACGAGGCGTGATCTTCAAAAAGGCGCAGGATCAAAAGAGGTTAAGGTAATAGATCTCGATGCCATCTACCTTGAACTAACAGCGACATTCTGTACCAAATCTTTGTTGGAATATTGACATAGGACCCTTGAGAATGTGGTTTCGTCAATGTAAGTTGTATATTGTGCTAAGATGTACGAATCTAAGATGTATTTTGTGTTCCCCTTTACGGGTGTGGAGTACTTTTGGACTGTTCTATAAATGTATGAAAGTATGAATGTATAGATGTATAAATGTACCTTCTTGTATATATGAATGTATGAATCTCTTACCTATAGCTGTTCAGAACTTTATGAAGCGCTATTGATACAAGATGAACAGATGAACAACTTATATTGTAATGTGAATATACAAGATGAACATTAGAACATATGAATGTACAGCACCAATATACACCTGTACGCAGAGTTGATTTGATATGCAGACTGTTTGGAGATCCATTCCAAATTCAAAGGACAGCAATAGAAGCTTTCCGTACAGTCATATATGATTTAGGAACAGCTATATATTTCCCTGTTTTATGGTCCAAATGTGCCCTCATTTAAAGGGCTATATGACTGTACAAAATCCATATTCAGCTGTTCCCTTTGGCCATTTCATACTACCAAAAGTGTGCCTGGACTTTTGCCATTGCATTTTCCTTACATTATATTCTTCATGCCCAGCATGTATCTAATTGATGAAACTGGATTATCAAAACCCACCCCTATTTGGACCCCTATTGAGGGGTTTGGAACCTTATTTAGAAGGCCAAATAATATACATTATGCTATATTATATAATATGCTAAAGCTGGTAAGTGTACTCATATCTATGAAAAGCTGGTAAGTGTAGTCAAATCCGTCGGATTATGTTTTGTAAGGGGACAGCTATAGCCTGGTTTTATACTGGCGTATATCCAAATGGCACACCTCTAGGCACATGCCAAGTGGGTACTGTTGTGCCTCAGTTGCCTTTCAACAATTTCGAGATGCCTATGAAAAGCTGGTTTGTGTAGTAAAATCTATATAGGCTTTTTTTAAATTGGGGTATGTGCGAAATGTTTTGAGAACACCTATAAGTCATTTTAGTACAGTCATAAGTGAATAATGGAACATCTGTACGCATCATTGCACACTCTTCCTCTCATTCTCACTATCGAATACTCTCCATCTCTATCTCACCCTAACATTATCATCCTCTCAATATCAATCTCTTATACCTAATATAGGTATCATGTCTACATCTTTCTCTAATGACCCCCTTGCTAGTTGCTCTAGCTCTAATTCCCCCCCTCCTTCCATCTCTAGCTCCAATAACCAACCTCCTCGCAACAACTACTGTATCATTCCTTCTACGCCTGCGCATCATGAGACAGATAAATTATTGGAACGTGCAGCGCAGATAGTTGTCGATGCCTACGGGAACGATGCAGACTGTTCACGGGATGCCGTAGCTGCGTTGCTCGCAAATCGGATAGGAGGACAACCATCAAATTATCAATTTGCAGAAGGTCCAGTGGGTAATTATATAGTATTTTTCCCCACAGTGAACTCGATGAATAAAGCTATTCGTCGGTCTCCGATTCGAAATCACGCATTCGCAATGACGGTATCTTCATGGGAAGCCCAACGTTGGACAAGCAAGCCAACATTTAGATACTATGTATGGATTCGTCTATTTAACTATCCTATTTATTGCCATCAGGATGCAGAGGCAAAACAAATCGTTTCGGGTTTTGGACGCTTCATACGTGCGGATGCCCCGAGCCAAAATGCCGAGAATCTAATGTACTATCGTGTTTTAATAAAATGCATTGATCCTCACATGATTCCGGAGGAAATATTAGTATATGTAGGGAGTAGAGAATGGATAGTACCTGTTGAGATTGAGAGCTGGGAAGATTGCGGTCCTACTGATAGCCCTTAATGTACTATGTAATATAACCGCTGCATCTAAATGCATTTTCTTCAATCTTAATATATGCATCTAATATATTTATTCGAAATATATATATATATATCTCATTGCGTTCCGGTACAAATAGCCTTACCATTAGGTTGCTCATTATGTATCGGTACACATTAATTAGTACCGGAACGAAATATTACGTCCCGGTACATAAAATTCAGTACCGGTACATAATCCTTAGTTACGGTCCTAAAAACTGTACAAACCAAGTGGCTCAACAAACAGATTGCCTTACCCCTGGGATGCTCATTAAGTACCGATACTCATGATTTCGTACCGGTACTAATGGTACCGGTACACTTGTCAGTTCCTCAAAACCCGAATGCATCACTATTGGGTTACTCATTATGTACCGGTACTAAATATGAAGTACCGGTACAGATGGAACCGGTACACTCCTAAGTTCCTCAAAACCCGAAAGTTGTATTCTTCGATTCATCCCTCAGTACCGGTACCCGACAAATAGTACCGGTACTAATGGATCCATATGGATACATAATACATATATACATACATCCATTCATGGGCAGCATCATCGTTGATGTTCATGCAATGTAATAAACATAACTTGTTCATGCTGTTCAGTTCTTGGATCAATAGCGGTTCATAAAAGTTATGAACCGCTATAGATAAGAGATTCATGCATTCATATATACAAGAAGGTACATTTATACATCTATACATTCATACTTTCATACATTTATAGAACAGTCCAAAAGTACTCCACACCCGTAAAGGGGAACACAAAATACATCTTAGATTCGTACATCTTAGCACAATATACAACTTACATTGACGAAACCACATTCTCAAGGGTCCTATATCAATATTCCAACATAGCTTGGGTCCTATTGACGGGGTTACCTTAGCAAAATCAATAAGTACGTTGCGGACGTTTCAGAACGTGAAGGCCTACACTGAAGCATCGTTGAGCCGTGCACCTCACCATCCGGAACATCACCGCTCGTCCGGTCACCAAGGACATGTTACATTAGAGTCGTTGGATCGAGACTTGCAAGCTTGAAGAAAACTGTCGAAGAAGGATTCAAGAAGGTCGAGGAAGGATTTAAAAAAAATTTTGATTTACTTGGGTGCCGACATGATGATACGATTCCAAGTTATGCCGGACCAAGTTCTTCCCATCAACCCCACGATGATGCTGCCCACGAGGATGTGTGATACTTATGTTGAATTACAGTGGCTGTAGACTTTTGATTTATTGACTTTCGTTTTTTTATAATTGTACCAGATATTTTTGTAATGTACCAACATATAGCACAGTACAAAAATATTTGGTACAATGATAACTAAACGAAAGTCATAAATCAAAAGTCTACGTGCACAGTATTTCAACATAACTATCTCTCATCCTCGTTGGCAGCATCATCGTGGGGTTGATGGAAGAACTTGGTCCGGCATCACCTGGAATCGTATCATCATGTCGGCACCCAAGTAAATCAAAAAATTTTTTAAATCCTTCCTCGACCTTCTTGAATCCTTCTTCGACAGTTTTCTTCAAAGCTTGCAAGTCTCGATCCAACGACTCTAATGTAACATGTCCTTGGTGACCGGACGAGCGGTGATGTTCCGGATGGTGAGGTGCACGGCTCAACGATGCTTCAGTGTAGGCCTTCACGTTCTGAAACGTCCGCAACGTACTTATTGATTTTGCTAAGGTAACCCCGTCAATAGGACCCAAGCTATATTCATAGTCGTCGCACGTGATGTCTACACCTTGATCTTCCAAAAGGCGCATTATCAGAAGAGGGTATGGTAATAGATCTCGATGCGATGTACCTTGAACTAACTGCGACATTCTGTACCAAATCAAAGTTGGAATATTGATGTTCATTCCGACAGCTAGGTCGGGGTGAGCAAGTAAATATAAGAGAAGCAGTCTATCCCATCGAATCCTCTTTGTACCCAATGTGGGAAGAATATTATAGCACAATATTAAGGATAGGATGTGATACTCAGGTCTCAATTCCTTCGATTCAACGTATAGTCTATTTGTTACTGTTCCTGGCTTGCAAAGAGCATTGACAATGGTGTTCCAGTGTGTGGATTGCTGAATGGTTCCAAGTGTATAATGCACTCCACTTTTATCCACATTTAATCCAAGTATTTTCCCTATTTCGTCAGGAGACACTACAACTCTGACACCACGAACATATGATTCTACTACCATAAATCCGGATTCTCGATCCGCCCCCATAATGCTACCTCTCATATAAAATTGGCGAATGAGTTCTAGACAGAAACCTTTACGACGGTGTATGCGGCCGACCGTTTCGATAGGCACCCTTTGCAAAAGCTGGGCAAAGTCAGGAACTTCACTAGTCAGCTCGTCAAAGTTGACATATCGCTCTCCGATGCAAGTTCGGCTTGAAATGTCTTCCACTCGTTTAGGATCTAGGTCGGACGTGTCTGCTGCTGGTTTTGAACGCTGATCTCTACGGGCCGCAGCCGTATGAGAAATTGAAGGCATAGGCGCCTTTCCTTTATCATGTGTGGCCGCCACTTCTACATGAGCAGACTGCTCAGAATGGTCAGATGAATCACTACTCTGTGAATCATGTGAACGGTCCCTCTTGGAGGCTGGTTTCCCTCCACGAGCACGGCCACGACCACGGGCACGCCCTCGACCACCACGTTGCCCATCACCGGCCATTATGTATAGGAGCTGAGAGTACAGAAAGATTTACCAACCATCTTGTATGCAGTCTTTGAAACTATTCGGAAAAATCATATAAGTTCTGAACAGCTATAGATAAGTTCTGAACATGAATATATACAATATGGAACATTCATAGAATTATAGCCATTATGGTATGAAGATACAATATGAACAATTGCAAGTATAATTCATACACTTGAACATTTGAAATTAGACTTGAACACTTGAACAAGATGGAACACTAACTACAATATTGCAAACAAGTGATTGCTATGGCTTTACATACAGATTAAGCAAGGAAATCTCTTTTCACTACATTCAGTTCTTACATTGCCATCTATAAACATTTTCTATGAGATAAAACACAGACATTGTTTATGAAGTATCGAGCAAGACTAGTGTATGAAACAACAACACCGGAGAGTTAAACCGAATCCGCAGATCGCGTACCGGAATACGCCCTAGCCCTTCCTCCTGATAAGTAACGGTTTAATCTTGCAAACGCCCTCTGCGTTTAAGGTCACGTTAAAATTGGGAGTAGTGGGAAAGGCAGGAACGAGGCGGTTTTCCTCTGGACGTCTGTGTACCACACGCCGGGTTTGCTCCTTGATGCTATAATTTGG
Organism: Tillandsia fasciculata; assembly: GCA_029168755.2. NCBI lineage: Eukaryota > Viridiplantae > Streptophyta > Magnoliopsida > Poales > Bromeliaceae > Tillandsia > Tillandsia fasciculata. The sequence goes on from CM054936.1 coordinate 7,703,322, forward strand.
GGTTGAGGGGATTAAGGCATGGGTGATTTTCCATCCAC
>CM054936.1:7703459-7798094 GCA_029168755.2 Tillandsia fasciculata
CCATCCGACGCCATCTCGATCTCCTCCGCCATCCTTAGCCCTCTCGGAACTCCTCCGCCATCCGACGCCCTCTCGGATCTCCAAAAGCCATCCGACGCCATCTCGGATCTCCTCCGCCATCCGACGCCCTCTCGGATCTCCTTCGCCATCCGACGCCCTTGACCTTCTCCTTCGTCCTCGCCGTGACCGTTGCGCCCTCTCGGATCTCCTCCGCCATCCGACGCCATCTCGGATCTCCTCCGCCATCCGACGCCCTCTCGGATCTCCTCCGCTTGTCCATTGTTCCCTTGACCTTCTCCTTCGTCGTCGCCGCGACCCTGCGCCCTCTCGGATCTCCTCCAACATCCGACGCCCTCTCGGATCTCCAAAAGCCATCCGACGCCCTTGACTTCTCCTTCGTCCTCGCCGCGACCCTTGCGCCTCTCGGAGCTTATCTGTGCCCCTCTGTGCGTGATCCGTGCCCCTCTGTGCGTGATCCGTGCCACTCTGTGCGTGATTTGTGGCCCTCTGTGCGTGATCCATGCCCCTCTGTGCGTGATTTGTGGCCTCTGTGCGTGATTTGTGGCCCTTTGTGCGTGATCCGTGCCCCTCTGTGCGTGATCTGTGCCCCGCTGTGCGTGATTTGTGGCCGAGCTGTTGTATTGTGCCCGGTTGTCCTGTCTTGCCGCCATCTGTGCACATATCCCCGGTCCGTGACCGCGGCCGCCTCTGTGCCTGAGCTTTGCCCGCCCTGTGTGCTGTATCTACCCTCTCTCTCTGTGCCAGATCTGTGCCCGATCTCTTCTCTGTCCCGCCTCGAAGGTGCTATCCTAATCCTTTGTCTCTACTTGTCCATTGTTGCCTCGAATTAAAAATTTACATGAGGTTGATATATCTTATATACCTAAAATGCGGTGATGCATGAATCAGTATGTTATGTTATAACGTAGCTTTTTTTTGTCGGCTTCGGAATATGGAGGATACATTGGTATTGTCGGATGATTTTTATAAAAATCGGCGATGATGACGGTTGCCACAGGCAATAGATGGATGACATGGATGTAAATCCACTGCAACCCCTTGCTTGTTGGAAACCATTTGAGCCCGTGTATTTAACAAATTAATGTCGGCGATGATGACGGTTGCCATAGGCAATAGATGGATGGCATGGATGTAAATCCACTGCAACCCCTTGCTTGTTGGAAACTATTTGAGCCCTTGTACATAACAAAATAAAAATCGGCGATGATGACGGTTGCCATAGGCAATAGATGGATGGCATGGATGTAAATCCACTGCAACCCCTTGCTGTTGTGGAAACCTTTGAGCCCTTGTACATAACAAAATTAATTTCGGCGATGATGACTGGTTGCCAATAGGCATTAGATTGATGGCATGGATGTATAATCCACTGCACCCCCTCGCTTGTTGGCAACACTACAAAAAAGTTGATTTGTAGTGACAGTTATTTTAGTAACAATTAATATAAGCGCTGGTAAAACTATATTTTAGCAACGGTTTTAACTAATTATTATAATAGTTCTAAACCGTTGGTATATAACAGTTATTTTAGTAACAATTAATATAAGCGCTGATAAAACTATATTTTAGCAGCGGTTTTAACTAATTATTATAATAGTTCTAAACCGTTGGTATATAGTTTTAATTTAAATTAAATTCATTTTTTCCTCATTCAATCCTCAAAAATTTGAAGTATAATTTTTATGTTCTTTATATTTTTTAGATAAAAAAAATACTATTTTAACTTGAAAAATAAAAATTTGGGAATAAAAAAAAAAATTATCTTAACAAACTAACTAGTTTAACCTATATATATATATATATATATATATATATATATATATATATATATATTGTTTGATTTAAATTTATTAATATCAAATTGATTTTAACAGAGGACCCAATCCATCAAACCCATCCCCTTCTCTCTTTCTCTCTCTCCTGCAGAGGTTGAGAAGCGTCACTAAATTAGTTGTATTAAACAACTAATTTAGTGACAATTAGGGAATGACTGTTATTATTTATTTTTTAACTATATTTTTATAATAATTATTTTAAATTTTATATTTTTATTGAATAATAATTATATATATTAAATATATCTATTTACTCCAACTTAAATCTAAACCCAAACCCACCCGATCCCCTGCGCCGCGCCCCTTTTCTGAAACGAACACATACGACCCCTTCCCCTTCGTCCCAAATCCATCACTCGATAAACCCTAACACCCCCTCCCCCACACTCTCTCCTCCTCCCCATTCGCATATTCCCAAATCTATAGGATTTTGCTCCCCCGCGCTCTTCGCGAGGAAGGAGAAGGAGAGGAGGCGCTTCGTCCCCATGGGGATCGGTTGCATCGATATTGCAGATCCACAGCTACGAAACAATGGATTTCGAGCAGAGACCCGGGCTCAAATGGTGCTCGTTCTTCTGCTGTATCGCAACGATGGAGAACGAGGGCCTCCGATCCAACGTCGTGCTCGATCGATGGGAGGAGGAGGAGCGGTGCCTCTCCAAGTGGGAGCTCTGCCGCGTCGCCAAGGAGCTCCGCAAGTTCCGCCACTTCAAGCTCACCCTCGACAAGGATCTGATCGCCATGGACGAGGGTAGCAAGATGGGGGCGAAGATGGCAACGACGAGGATAAAGCTGGTGCGGAACAAGCGGGAGGGGCAGATAGAGTATCGAATGAGGGTTGGTTGGCGATTTGAACACAAATTTGCGTTATTCCCCAGCTGAAATGGTTATTTAATTGCTCAATGGTCACATGATTTTAATGTTTGATCTAAAATCATATTGGTTGGCGATTTGTGATTTTCATGAACAGGGTAATTAAAAAGCATGATTTTGTAATTTTGCATGATAGGATTAAGAGCTCTTTGAATTCATTGGTGAAAGCTTTACTTCTGGCTTGTTTGCTCTTTAATTACATGATAGGATGGTGGGATGATTATTTAATTGCTCTTTAATTGCATTGGTGAAATAGTTATTTAATTGCATGATAGGATGGTGGCAAAGGTTGTGAATGGGAAGCTGAAGCAGCTTCTTGCATTAAATCCTTACTTCTGGAGAATGCTCAAAGAGATGATCAAGTTTAAGTGGGATGTTCTTAAGTGAGTCTTCTTACTTTGTTTAGTGATCATTTGTTGTGAATTGTAGTGTTTGTTGATTTATAGACCATTTTCTATGTTTATGAATGAGTCTAATGCTAGTTTAGAGGCCATTTGATGTGAATCGGTTATGTTGCTTGAGAAAGAGTATGTAGTTTTACTAAATTTCAAAACCACTTGTTATGCTTAGAGAGGTTATCAAGGTGTTGGATATTGGAATAAGTTATTCAATGATAATCTTATTTGCTATGAGGATTTTTCTTGTGTGATTTGATTTTTGTTCTTTAAAAGCTCTCGACATTCATAAGTTGATAGGATAGTATATGTCACCTTCGAGGAGATTTATCTTATTCTGAAAAAATGGTTTAAAGGTCAAATATGATATTCATTCTAGACATTGTATCACGCTTCTCATCTCCTAAATAAGTTAAATAAGGTGTTCATCCTTCTTAAGTAAATCAAAAGGATATGTTAAGTAAGTTGTTCATGCATCCAGGCAGCATTTTAGTGAGCTAGCCTTGTTACTTAATTTAGAGACCATTTGTTGTGAACTGCTTTGTATTGATTGAGAAATAGCATATGATTATTTTTTATTTATAAACCATTTTGTTGTGTCTTAAGTGAGTCTAATCTTAGTTTTAGAGTATGTTTTGCTGCGATTTGATTATGTTGCTGGACAAACGGTAGGTAATTTTACTTAATTTAGATGACCTCTTTAGGTTTAGTTGGTTTAACTAACGCAATTCTTGTCACGCCCCGGAGCTTGTTTTGAAAAGTCTGTGTACGTTGTAGTGCGTCATTCATATAATGCTATTAGACGTCATTTAGTGATATCAGAACATGCAAGTTTTCGACAGTTATTTGGTTAAATAGTTTTTCATCATATCTCAAGTATCATTTTTTGTTATACACGAGGACTAGTTTGTAGGAAATTTGTGCACATCAAAATACTTATAGGATGATTTAATGGATTTATAGAGATGTTCTGATGTTCTTTTGCTAAGTTTGGCTTGCATTTCTGACCTACTATATTTCATGATTGGAGCATCACTTCCATATTTATTAGGAGTGTGTATCATGTTAATATGAACGAATAGTTTCATTGTAATTCCCATCTTCAGCAATCCAAGATTATTGCCGATTTACAGGGGTTCCCCTCTTTATTAGTCATATACTACACGTTCTATCGCCCGCATTTTTCTTGATTTTCTATTTTGGTGAATAACTTCAAACTTCCATAAGACTTTTGTTGCTTGATTTTTTATTTTGATGAATAGCTTCAAACCTTTCTAAGACTTTAAACTGCTGCTTGAATTTCCTCCTCCTCTCCCCCCACCCAATTTTAGTTTCTATTTTTCATACTTTTCGGATGATTTGTGAAACTTTATGCTAGCTCGATTTTTTGTTTTCCATCAATGAGCATGGTGAAATTTTGGCATGAAGATCGAAATTCACAGCAGTGAAGATCAAAATTCCAATTAGTCCATTTTTGGCGTCGACAACCATCAAATTTGTCTTACTTTTTTACCTGTTATTTTAGCTAGCCGTCTTTTATATGTTTCTGAATGTTTCAAGGGGCATCTGAAACTTAAAGTTTCCATATGATTCTAAGATTAGGTATCTCATAGTTGAGTGCCTGGAGCCTTTTGCCTTTTATGTATTGACTTTTGGCTTTTTCACTTTCTAATTTCAAGATATCTTAGTGCCTTCTTCTTTTGCACAGGATGTTAGCACACAAGTTTGTAGAGCAGTCACTACAATCTGATGTAAATACTAACAAGCAAAATGTTAAGCGCTCTTGGTGGTCATTTGGACGGTTTATACTCTTCTCCTTCAGCTATTCAGTTGTTTATGTTTGATTGCACAAAAATTGCTTTGTTACTTTTTGTTGAATTATGCAAATTTTTATGTTAGATTTCTTTTCCTTAGGACTGAGCATGCCAAGGATGAAAATGACTTCAAGGGTTTCACTGAAACAGATTGGGAACGACTTAGTAAGATCATTGGCTACAAGGAAAACTCTGATGAATACCTATTGAGTGTCCAGGATAAGGAGTTAATTCAATTTTCTTTAGAAGTACATATGAAACATAACGCATCTAAGCTCATTATTGAGGGTCAGGAGTGCCTTGCTGACTTATCCTATGAAGGGTTTATATGTAACATGAGAACTTATGCTGAGACCAAAATATTTGACTTGAAGTTGAGGTTGAGTGCTAAAGTTTTGACTTTATTATTAGTGTTATTCTCTTATTGAAACCTTTTGATTTTATTATTTTACTAATTTGATTTTATTTTTATTTTTTTTTGCAGGAATTTTCAAAAAGGAGAAAGGATTGGTGAAAATTTGTAATTTGGAGCAAATTCATTGAATAAATTGAAGAACTTGCAGAAAACTTTGATTTCATATAAATTTTATTTTTTTTAGATAGAAATTTTCTTTGATTAATATTTTTGATTGAAAATTGTATTTTTACTGTGCAAATTCTTATTTGGCTAAATAATTTAACTTCTCTTGTTTGACAATTGTCGGATGTAATCAAATTTAAATTTATTTGAATGATTAATTTGTTTTTATATCTGAATTTAAAAAGTCTTAAAATCTTGCCTAGTTTGTTTTTAATTGTATGTATTTGTATTTTAGATTGGATTTATAACAATTATAAAACTGTTGGTATAAATTTATTAATTTATACTAGCGCTTTTTACTAAATTTAGTAACGGTCGGAGAACCGTTACTAAAATTATCATCTTCTCCAACGGTCGTATAAAATGTCGGCAAAGATCTTTAGCGACGGAGATCTAACAGCGGTTACAGAATTTTTCCCGACAGTTTTAGAAGTGTTGGGAAAAATATTTCCAACAGTTTTAGGTACTTTTCCCAGCGGTTTCGACCGCTTCTAAAACTTAAATTTTTTGTAGTGCAACCACTTGAGCCCGGTAAAAAAAAAAAAAAAAAAACATTTTTCAATTATGTACAAAACAACAAAATTTGACTGTTGAAGCATATCCTATTGGACGTCTATATCGATAACTGTTTTGAGGGCAATGAATTGGACATCTTTTATAAATGTAGTCTTCATTTTCTATCTGACATACCCCTTAGCATACATGTCTTTATTTATTATATGTTGTGCAATTTGTTTTGTATCTTAAATATGCCAATATCACAAACTTTGTATGCCAATTATGATTTGCATTTGATAAAATCATTTTTCTTTTGAATCTCGATATGTTTGACAGACCCCTTACCTTACATGTGTTTAACTTATTTAAAATTTGTCATTTGTAATATTGTTGCTTCGAACATGATAAATATATAAATGAGTACGTCCATTAACTACAGATGCGTCCTTTTAAGAGACTTGTAATTCCCGGTCAAAGCAGTCAGGGGGACATGAATAACCCACAAGGAGCCAGTGGATCACGCTCTCAAGCGTGGTCGCGTACACCCAACTGGACCGCGTCGTTGGATGCATGTCTGTTAGCGTTGTTGTCTGAGGAACATGCCTTAGGCAATAATGTGAATGGAACATTCACGACCCTTGCATGGTTAGAATTGTTGGAGAGGTCAATAGACGAAATAATTTATGTCTAACAAAGGATCAGGTAAAAAATAGATTGAAAGTCTTGAAGCGCACTTTCTCGTTGTACCATTCGTTGGTCAACAAAAGCGGTTGGGGATGGGATTATAACCTCAATATACCCACGCCTGGCGATAGTGCTGACTGGGATGCGGTGATCGCGGTAATGTGATTCCATTTCGGTTTACATAATTTTTTAATCGAATATAATTCTTTTTGTTAGACTAATATAATTAACCTACCTTCAGGAAAACCCGTCTTATGCCAGATGTAGGGATAAAGCATTTCCTCCCTATAAGGATATTGAGTTCCTTACGGAGAAGACCACCGCAAGCGGCAGATATAGCTTTTCTTCCGTCATGCCGCCCACCACCACTGTAGTTAGCTCGTCCTCATCATCCCCTGGTGAGGATGATAACATAATTGCTCCTAGATTGGAAGGTTTATATCTCTTACCGTCTCCATTTGAAGCAGGGTCATCTGGGCCACCAATGAATGAATTCATGGAAGGTGGAGAACCCGAATGCCCACCTAGCCCTCATCACCCCAACAAGAATACCAGTGGGTCGGGACAGAGCTCTGGAGGCAAGAGGCCTCATTCCCCACTCCCCGAGCGTAGCCAACGAACAAACCGACCGTCGAGTGGTGGACGGCGGAAGAAAACCGACACCATCGCTGAGGCTGTGACAGAGATGTTGCAGTTAGGAAAAGATAAATTTGATTTTGTAAAGCAAATGTATCATAGGGATGCTGAAGGTCGCCGCCCTATTCCTCCAATCGAGGATTGTATGCTGCGCATATACCAGATGCAAGGCCTCAACAATCCTAAGATTTTGGCGGCAGGCGAAGCTTTGAAAGATCCCCAGAATCGTCAACTCTTTATGACAATGAATGACGATCTTGCTAAAGACTGGGTGGAAATGCAAATAGAGAAAGATAATTTGATCTATCGACCCTTTTTTCCCCGGCTATTAGTGGACATCTTTTCTATGTTTTAATTAAGTAGTGTAAATACAACCAATGTAACATAATTTATCTTAACTTTTAGTAGTAGAAAACTGTTCGAACATGTATTTGAAAAGTTGCACTGTTAGTACGAGGTATGTAATTTAGTAGGACAGTTTGGTTGCAATTAAGTATATATAACTTGAATGTTGGTATTTCATATCGATAGATATTACATCATGTTTACTTATCATGATTTCTCGCTAATTTGGTGCAATTTCGATGCAGATATTATGGATCCTACATTTATGAAAGTGTAGGTAATTCCAGGTTGCTTGAATTGATGATGATTATTTTAGATGATGATGATGACTTTATGGTGTTTCTTATAATAATGCTCATTGCGGAAGGATATTTTTAATAAATGTCATGTAGTAATTTGTTGTGTAATTTGTTGTTGTATCGAGACATATGAATATTCGTGCTACATGATATACATTTATTACAACTTTGTTTGCCTACAATCAACCTTCGCTAAATGCCAAAATGTTGTTGCAGTTATAATGGATGGTTCAATGTATCGAAGTTTATTTTCGTCAACTTTTCATGCCGATTTGTTCGCAATATTAGAAGACGATGATGACTATTGGGTGCAACTCATAATAATGCTTATTGACGGAGGTTGTATAAATGAAACAAGTCCAATAACCAGACAACCTTGTCGTACCCGTCCATTTACTGGGCATCAGTTTATTTGTGATATACTGAATGGTCATCCAGAACGGGGGTACAATCATTTTAGAATGACGACAAGTACATTCATTGCTCTCCGCGATGAACTTGTTGGAAAGGGTCTTTTAATTGGCACACGGAATATGACTGTTGAAGAACAAATAGCGATTTTTCTGTTTTGTATTGGACATGGTGTTGTAAATAGGATCCTCGCTGAGACTTTTCAACATTCAGGGGAAACAATTAGTCGTCACTTTAACAATGTTCTAAGAGCTATTATTCAACTAAAAGATGAATACTTAACTCTGCCGCCAAGTGATATTGGAGTCCATCCAAGAATTAGTGACAATCTCAATTTTCATCCGTTCAAGGTAAGGCTAAATCTCTTTAATTGTCACTAAATTGTCCATTTAAATTGTTAAATTTATAAATGTACTCTGTTTTCACATTACTATTTGTAGAATGCAATTGGGGCGGTGGATGGTACGCATATTCCGGTTATTGTAAAAAGGGAGAAACAACCCCAATTTCGGTGTCGCAAAGGATTTACATCTCAAAATATGATGGCCGCGGTTTCGTTTGATCATATTTTCTTTTATGTATGCACCGGTTGGGAAGGATCTGCCGCTGATATGAGGGTACTCAGATGGGCCTGTGAAAGTGGAGGCTTTACTGTTCCTGAAGGTATCATTTAAGAATAAAGTAGTCATATATCTTTTCATAAATATAGATTTCACTTATTTATTACAAGTTGTATACACTTCTGTTATCTATACAGGAAAATATTATCTCGTTGATTCCGGATACGCGAATACCCATAAATTTCTGGCACCTTATAGAGGCGAGCGTTACCATCTGAGTCAATTTGATAGTAACAGTCGTGGTCGTATACATCGTTCGCCAAAAGACTTGTATAATCATCGGCACGCCCAATTAAGAAATGTGGTAGAGAAGACCTTTGGAATTTTAAAAAAGCGATTTAAAATTTTAACTATTGCTACACCGTTTCCTTATAGAGTGCAGTGTCACATTGCTATGGCGTGTTGTGTGCTTCATAATTTTATTCGACGGCAACAAGGAGATGACAGATATTTTAATGAAGCGCAAAACGCAGAGCCGCCAGAGGATGAAGTGGAAGTGCCGACTACAATTTATACTACATCAGAGTCACATCGGGGAGACGACATTCGCACTCAAATTACGGAGGAGTTGTGGAATAATAGAAGTTAGAATTAATGTTGTAATATAATGTTAGTCAGCTTGTTTAATAGTTTATTTTGTTTTTCTGTAATCTTAATTGGATGGTTAATTAAAAAACTAGTGTTCCCCGTGTATGATGTTAGTATAAAATTAGTATGACGTGATATGGATGTTATCTACGTTAGTACAGTAGTGTATTGAGCAACTTAGTTGTATTTTTAAAATTATTAATTTTTAGTATTTAATGTTAGTTTTATTAAATTTTGTATTGAATTTTAAACATAATAGCTTTTTACATAATGCTAATTTTATAATTATTGTAAAATAATACATATTTTATAAATTTTGAGTAATTTTGATGATGATGCTGCTGATGATGATTTTTGTATTTAATTAACATTTTTATTTAACACTAATTAAAACTAATTATGTATTTTTTTAAATTAAATAAATAATAATTACATTTTATTATCGTAGCCGCCGTTGCCTCTCGGCCTTCCCTGTAGCATTATCGTCGCCGCCGGCTAAAAAAACCTCGTCCCCGTACCGCATCCTCGTTTCCAATGCAAATAAATAATTAATATTAATTTTAGGAAATAAAAAAATAAACTGTAATTTTAACATTAATTCACACTAGTTATTGGTTTTTTAAAACATTATATATTACCAGGAAATATTTTTGTAATGTTACAAAATATTAAACCATAATTAAATTTAGATAATTAAGCGTGAATTTATATACAATTAATTTTTTTAATTAATAGATAAGTACAATAAATATGGCGATAGTTCAAAATTAATATTAAATAAAAATAATTAGCAGTACTTTTAACACTATTTAACACTAAATATTGAATTTTTTAAATTATATATCTTACAAGAAATATTTATTATTATTTTTATATCAAATTAATAATTTTTTACATCAAAGAAATTAACACTAATTTTATATATTATCTAATTAATTAAATTATATTTATTACAAATATTATATTTAAAAAGTTATAATACAATATTTATTTACCAACTTTTACCCACACATAAATACCTAAAAGGGCATTTTCGTCTTTTTACTCAAAAGTCAACTATTTATCCCTCTTATTCTTCAATCCCAACCAAATACTATTTTTCTTATACCTGGTACAAACCTATATCCCAACCAAACACCATTTTTATTTATCCTACCTTATACTCAACTTTATACTTGTACCTGGTACTACTAATTCTCACTAATTCCCGAACCAAACGCTACCTAGAGAATAAAAAAAAAAATATATAAATCAGTAGTGCTAGTGGTACACCCCTGTTAGGGGTGTATATCCTACACCCCTAACAGGGACGGCTGGGATTGAAACTAAAAATCCCAGCCGGTATTCTCACACCCTCTTCTTCTTCTCTCTCTCTCTCTCTCTCTCTCTCTCTCTCTCTCTCTCTCTCTTTTTCTAAACCCCTCTCTCCACCTCTCTCCACTCCCTCCGCCAAAACCGCCCCCCACTCTCTCGCGCTCCGTCTCCAGTGGTCTCTCTCCGCCAAAACCGCCCCCCTCTCTCTCGCGCTCCCTCTCCAGTGCTCTCTCGCGCTCGCTCTCTCGCTTGCTAGGGCTCTCGAACTCTGTCTCGCCTGCTAGCCCTCTCGAACACCATCCGAGGACTTCTCAAGCAGGGCTTTCTCCCCTCCGTCGGTGTAGGGTTTCCTTCACTCGCATTTCGCAGCACCCGAGCACCGCTCTCTCTCTCGACCTTGAAAATAAAGATTATTTACAGGTACATTCAATCCCATAAATCCCTGTTATGTCTGCTGCTATATAGCTCTCCATTCCAAATTCATATAGATGGGTTAAGCACAGTTATATATGTTCCATCGACAGCTATCGATGGGTTTTGTACAAATTCAAGTTGCCACCCAATTAGACCATTTCTTTTGTAGAGAGAAAAGTGTACCGGTACAAAGGGGGAACACAAGCCCTGTACCGGTACCTATGGTTGTGTACCGGTACACACTGGCTACACAAGAGTGTTCAGAAGTTTCACAAGAGTGTAAAACTATTGTGAATTGTGGTTAGCTTATGATATGAAGATAATTTCATACTTCCATTTTTCATTCCATACCTCACCAAACCTTGAACAATGGATTTTGCAATTTTAACCTAAGTTTCATACAAAACTGATCCTCCAGCTTATTATAATGATTGTGCAATCCATCCAATGTTTCGGCATTTAGATTAGCATATGTTAGGTTACAGAACTAAGAAAACAGCCTAAAGTATCAACTTCTATATATAGATTGCCCATATCTCTCAAAGGCTGAAAATATACAAGCACAGAAAAGCAACAATTTCCACTGAGAATAACACATCCAACATGCTTAAAGACATACCTGCTTCACAATTGGAGAGAAATTTCCTCATAGAATCAATTAGTAGGCGACAAGACAAAGCCTTACCATCATTAAGTTGAAGAATCTGAACAATAAAATTAACATGTTACTATCTGGCATCCAAGTCTTGTTGCTTATAGAGTTTCATCACCATTACACAGAATAGACAAGCAGACAAATTATGCAACCTATATCAGCAAAGTTATGACAAAGCTAACAGGAACCAAACATTCAGAATGCCATTGTTGTTCAGGTCATCGTCTTTGTCATGTAATGGAGCAGAAAGGAATTTAATATACCAGAATCAGTAATAAAGTATAATGCAAGATAGTATGCTTTTGTTATAATGTTTGATTCAGTATTTAAAAAAAAAAGAATTGAAAACAAAATTCACATGGTAGTAGGCTTCTGTTACACTTTATAATGCTGCAATTAAAGAAATGTAGAGATGTTTGACTAGTCCATATTGCTTTGAATAGTCCATAAATTCATGATGTACTAAGATATGATTTTATCAATACAAACTGATATGGTTATTATAATGCAGCTGAAGATATGGTTTCTACCAGAGCTATGTCATCGAGCAGAGTGGCCAAGGAGGCCAGCACTAGTAGTCATGGTAGGAGAAAGAGCCCAACGAAGACTCAATTGGTTTGTGGAAGATGTTTTCCAAAACATCTATACAATACGATGAATGTACAAGAGTCTCCCAAGACTGAGGCCAACTATACCACTGCTGGCCCAGCACTAAGGGAAGTTATCTCTACTGAACAAATGGCACTCTTGAGAACAACGCCATTTGCTTCATATATTGACCTTCCACCTCTAAAGCAAGACCTTGTATTAGTGGATACTCTCCTAAGTTTTTGGGATGAGGAGAACAGAGGTGTTAGAATCGGAGATACTTTCATTCCCCTGATTCCAGATGAAATAGCTGTCTTGGTTGGGTTACCGACGCAGGGGGAGCCGATAGAATGGTCAAAAAAGAGTATAAATTCTAATATATTTGATAGATACTTTAATGGCGAGTATAAGCACGCCGATAGAAGAAAACTTCGTCATATCTTATACACTCTTGCTGGACAGCAGGGTGTGGACGCCGTCACCGATTTTGTCTCCATTTTCGTATTATATGTTTTTGCGACGGTTCTCTTTCCCACTAGCCACTACAATGTGCCGAAGGCTCTGTATAGATATATAGATGATATACATAGAATAGGCGACTATGCCTGGGGGCATACTGTATATAATTTTCTTGTAAGTTCTATTTCGAAAGCATCCCGTCATGTAAAGCGTCGGAATAGAGGGGAAGAAATAAAAGCCGGGTATATTGATGGGTGTACAGTAGCGTTCACGGTGAGTACAATTCTAAATTAGTGTTTGAATATATTTTATATTTAAAATATTTATATGTTCATTCCATTACTGATAAGTCATTATGACTCTGCATGTAGAGCTGGGCGTATGAGCATATAAAGGGTTTGGGTACTTCTGATGGGGATAAAGCTGTCCCACGGATGAGAAAATGGAAAGGTTCAGTAGCATTTAGGAGCTATGATAAGCTTAGGAAAAAATTGTTGTCTTATTCTCCTTCAGAGGTAATAAATTCTTTACGGAATTTTAATTTTATAAATCTCCTTTAAAATATTAAATGTAAATATGTAATGATATATATATATATATATATATATATATATATATATATATATATATATATATATATATATATATATATATATATATATATTGCAGGTTATACCCAACTTTACCTATCGTCCTGAAGAAATGTATATATTAAATCGTATGGCACGTGTTTGGCAGCAGCCCCAGGTATTGTATAAGTTAAGGATTATATATGTTATGATGTGGTTACTTTACTAATTTCCCTACTTACCGTCTTTGTGTTCTTCTTTATTGATACAGATTCAACCGGCTACTCCTGTCGCTACTACCTCTACAGCTGGGGATTGTAGCAATATCAGAAATTCACTTAATAATTTGGAACAAACTCTTTATGTCCTTGAAGAGCGGATTAAAATCTTGGAAGCAGAGAATATCAAGTTAAAGGATATAAATAAGAAGCTTCAGGATCAAATTGATAGCGGCTCTGCTGTTGCAGCAGAAGGGGGCGCGACACTCGATGTCGAAAAAGAAAATGTTGAAGATCAGGCTGAAGGTGGGCAGCACACAGCAGAAGCGAAAGGAACTTTCGAACATCCCGTTGATGGTGGTGAGATTAATATAGTGGTGCCCACTGCCGATATTAGAATCGAAGTCCCGTCAAGAATTGAAAGGATTAAAGCCCGTGAAAGGAAACGAAAGGAATTATCTGACGATTTCACGGCCGGGACAAGAGGACGTAAAGCATATTATACTAGAAAGCGCCGCCTTGATTCTAAAGAGCAGGGGTCGAAAGAAACTGAAGCATCAGATTCTGCTTCCGGGGCCATTGCCGACGTCCTTATGGTATTATTGTAATATGTTTGGTGTATTGAAGCTTAACAAATTTATAAAGTATGACAGTTGCATAATTTTTTTAATGATAACAGGCATTAAAAAAAGAGTATGATGATCCAGAAGGTGGAGTTTCATCCATCAATGTTCCGGATGAACCCTCTCTGGATAGCTCACCCGGTTTCGTTATTGAGTCTCGTCGCGAATATCCGGGTCGAGATAAGATTCCTAAAGAGGATGATTTTGCAATCAACTTTTTTATAGCACAACCAATAACTAAGTTAGTCCACCATATCATATATTCTTTTAATTGTTATATATGTCTATTTCCATTTTCGCATTACTTAGCATAATATTTCTAATTCTTTTTGATAGGGGAGCTATATGGGAAGATAGCACCAAAGGATCGGATTCGCCTTCTATTAGTGGCGAAATCCTCCGACACTTCTTATTTGGAGGGCCGACCCGCGATGAGGTTCGTGCTGTGAAAACGAGAAAAATACAGTTAAATCTTGTAATATATATATATATATATTATATATATATATATATATATATATATATATATATATATATATATATATATATATATATATATATGTGTGTGTGTGTGTGTGTGTGTGTGTGTGTGTGTGTGTGTGTGTGTGTGTCTGTGTGTGTGTGTGGGTGTGTGTGTGTTTATGTGTGTGTGTGTTTTAACATAATTTCTTGTTGTTTTCTAATATAGGTGATAAATGTATATTTTCATATTCTTAATACGAAGAATATGAAGGGTGTACAGAAATTTAGGCATCCTGCTCTTTTCTGTCGAACTGAAGTTTCGGTGAGTTTCATATTTGATTCAGTATTATATTAATTTTATAAAGTTACATTTATATTTATATAATCTTAATGAAACCAGGAATTATCCCAGAGTGTCTTTTTAAGATGAAATTTAGCTATTTTGTATATATATGACATCACATTTTACAATTTAGTATATACTCAATCTCACAATTTACATCTCTTATATTGTGACTTTAAAATCTGATTCCTGTTCTATTGCACAATTAAAATGCTGAAACATAAAAGAATTGGAACTGGTAATAACAGTAGTTATTAAATATTTATTACCTTTTGTTTATTTACTTATGTTGCATTATTCACCGTAATTTCATTCATTCAACCCTGTTGTCGTGATAAGCATTTAGCAAAACCAAGATTGGAAGGATTTCATTATTACATTGATGTTGTAACTATATTCCCTTTTATGTCCAGATGCACATACTTAACAAGATGGCAGGAATAGGGCCGGACCAGGCCATCACAGCTGATTTCATCCAGAATGTTGCCTATGAATCGGCTTCCGTACGGCACTTTTTGGAAATAATAACTCCGGAAAGTATTAGCTGTAATAGATTTATAATTATTCCTGTAAATAGTAATTGGCATTGGCATTTGCTTGTTATTGATTTGAAGGAATCCCATTTTGAGAGTTGGAATTCCTTGTGGAGTCATCGTGTGGCAAAGGATGCGGCAAACGTATTGGTATGTATATTACTTTTATATTTATTACATTGATATATGCATAGAAGATAGACTTCACTATTTCTCTTATGCAGGCGAGGTGGTTTGCAGCCTATTTTGAGTTTTTCTTTGAACAACGCATCCGCCACCCAAATGTCATCTGTCAGCTTGATTGTCAGCAACAAGGTTCGACTGAGGTTGATTGTGGCATGTACACATGCCTATTTGCTGAAAGAATTGTAAGAGGCGGCTCTCCCGATCTTTTGGTTTATCAAAAATATCCCCCGTATTTCCGGGCGCACATGGTGAGCCAAATCTTACGAGATCCCTCTTGCGTGACTTCTAGTTCGATGCATACAAGTCTTCCGTCAAGATAATTATGTACAATAAATACTTTGGTTTAATTTATATGTTGACTTGTATTAATATGTTGTATATTCGATGATTATTGTATTGAGTCATATATACGATTCATTGTATTCCATTTTTGTTCAGTTTGATTTTAGTTTAATGTTGAGTTGTATTGATTCGTTGTAGAGCAGATGAATGTAGAGCAGATGAATATTGTATGAATTCTCTGTATCCCTGTTTTTATCAGTTTCAGTTTGATATTGTATTGTATCAATTTGTTGTAATTTTTATGAATATTGTATTGATTCCTTTTATTTATTCATTGTATCTTAGTTATGATCGGTTTGTGTTTTATGGTGAGTTGTAGTCATTCGCTGCAAATGTGATTATTTTTTGCTGATTACCTAAATACTTTAATTTTATCCTATATTTTACATTTTCTAAATTAAATTTATATTAAATATAAATATTTTATTAAATTATAATTGTTTCAAAATTTTTAATTTATAAATTTTAATCTATATACAATTCTTTTATATAATTGTAAAGACAAATTTTACTCAGGTCCTCAATACTATTGTACCGTTAGTGAGGAATCCAAGTGTGTGGTGTTTCTGGTTTTGAGGACCAGAAATTTGTACAGGTACACATTGTTCAACTTTTGGGTTCTGATGAACTTGAATTGGAAGCGGATGCGGCATTCAGTACCGGTCCTCATTATTTAGTACCGGTACGTAATCTTCAGTACCGGTACACAAACTTCCGTACCGGTACAAAATCCTTATTTCCGGTACTAAAAATTTGTACAAACCATGTGCCTCACAAACAGATAGGCTTACCCTTCGGTAGCTCATTATGTACCGGTACTAGATATTGCGTACCGGTACAATTTGATCCGGTACACTTCTAAGTTCCTCAAAACCCGAAAGTATTATTCATGGATTTATCCCTCTGTACCGGTACGCAACCTAGAGTACCGGTACATGAGGGAATCATCCATGAGTACTACTTTCGGTTTTTGAGGAACTTGGGTAAGTACCGGAACCATTTGTACCGGTACGAACTGATAAGTACCGGTACTATTTGACGATTGCAAGTTTGATGGTTTCGGGTTTTGTGGAACTTATGTACCGGTACAGATTTACCAACCCAAGTGTTAGACTCTCTGTACCGCAACACAATATTTATGTACCGGTACACTTGTTCTTCTCACTCAGTCGCGTTACATGAAACTTCTTTATACAGAATTACATCTCCAATTCAAATCCCGGAATCACAGTGCAGTCATCTTTTCAGATTTAAATTCCAATCCTTTACAACATACAAGTTACCATAGTACAGTCATACATCTTAGATTTGTACATGTGAATTAACCATATACCAATCACAATCAGCTTGGCTTATGACCCCCTTTTATACACATATTGCCACAATTATTATTACCCTAATGATTTACAGATTAGTTCCATTTAAATCTATTTACAATTCAATCTAGTCATATTTACATGCATCAATAATTCACTTGAAAAATTAAATTTACATTACCCAAGCATTAACAGCATCAGAAAATAGAAGAACATGGGGAAAAAATAAACAGATTTGCAGTTTGATAACCAACCAAGCATATGTAATAAACAACATTTGCAACCCTCCACACCTCCCCCCCCCCCCCCCCCCTCCCCACTCACTTGTAGTTTTTCGTCAACATCATCAATATACGAAGTAAACACCATATCGGCCAAATGCAGCATCACCTTGCATCAAAGGCCTGTGTTGATTGCCAGCAACCAAAATAGCCTTGAACCGGCTGAATGGAACCGCCATGAAACTCCTCTGTCATCATGCCAATAAAACAGCCATTAGGTTCTTAGTGACATGTGACTGAAGCACAATACCAAACCTTACAAACTGTCACATGGCGTGTATGTTAGCAACAGCGATAACCAGATTATATCTAGATTAAAACCTCAAGGAAGGCTCCAGAATTTTTAATTTAAAAACAATATTAATTCTGGAACAATAGCCGTAATCTCCTACATTCACAAATTGTACCACCATGCTTCTCACCCTACTTTCGTCATAACAGAAAGGAGAGAAGAAATTCAACAAATGGCAACAATACATCAGATTTAGTAGTGTTCTGTACCATAGCAACGCGGCTTAAATGGCATTGCCTAATTCAATGTGAAAGGTATGATCATTGGGAAGTTACTAAATTTCCTGAATGCTATTATAAATTTCAATATAATTTTAAATATGTTTCCACCATTTTCTCTTTGCCTCTCATTCACATCAAATCAGCTAACAATCAAATAGCCTAAGCTAGCACTACAATTTGGAAATTTATGACGATAGCCTAAAAGACACCAATGCTATTTTACATACCCTAACCTCATCATGTTCATTTTCAATACAGCTTACTCAACCTCATACGCTCCGCATAAATTACATGACGAAAATGAGAAACGCAAAACATAAGAAAATAATCCTCGATCAAATTCATAGACAAGCAGATGTGATAAAAATCTTTGCAAATGTAACTCTAAATATATCTTCAATAGGATAAAAATTACCTCATTGTTGATGTTAAATTGCAGTTTCACTTGCTGAAGCTGCAATTTTTCCCCTTGCCATCGTGGGCCTAGAACTACAATCCCCACTAAAGCAGCAGCCACAAATACATACCAAAATGTGTTTGTCTCTTTTGCCTTACTATACATACACTCAGCCTGCCTCTTCCATCATGCTTTACAGGGCACACCAGATCCCTCATTTCCGCTACCTTCCTTCAACATAGAAGCATCAACAAGAGAAGAGTATGCAGACATGTTGCTAGGATCATGGGGTTCAACAATCCCACTGCTTTCACTACAATAAGCCGATCTACTTATTTCTCTCTCACAATGAAAAGCATTAAATTCAGAAGAGTTGTATATAGAAGGCTCTTCCCCAATCAAGACCAGACCTCGCAGAGTCTTGCCATCTCCAAACTCCATGTCACCAATTAGAATCATACATCTTAGATTTGTACATGTGAATTAACCATACATCTTAGCCCAAGTGTTCCCTTACGACAACATACAACTTACAATCACCAAATGTCCAATTCTATACAACAAACGTTTGCGTACACGAAAGTCATCTGTTCATAATTACAACACAAATTATACTTCAACATAAATTTATTATCACGGTACAATAATATCTTACCACATACATGAATATATTCTGCTTTTGTAAGGCAGCTGATTTTGCTTCTAATAATATGCTTCTAATGCTCATTGGAAGCATTAGAAGCACTTGGAGACTCATACATGAATATATGTATTACCACATACTGATTTTGCTGTAGATAGTCATATGTAGTTGTGTTCGCCTTCTTTCTCTTCTATATATTATTATTATTATTAATATAATTATTATTATTATTATTAATATTTTGGCAGGGTTACATACGTGACGAAGAATTCGATTCGAAGAAGTGGGTCATTCCTGGTTTTATTATGATTCTAAGGATGGAAACAAAATGTCCCCCTTAATTTCGTAAGATGTATATATTCAGCGAAGGAGGTCCATCAAGAGTAAGAGAGTTGCTGATTCTGCTGAGGCACTTATAGGCGCATACCCCAAGTACTGCTGGTGAATTGGCGGCACTCATTTTCATGAAATCGATAGGAATGGAAATAGAGTTTCACAAGCAAATGGTGGTTGAAAAGCCAGTATTAGTGAATCCTGAGATGCTCATCAATCTGGAACAATTGTAGGGATCGCTCAATATATAATTAAGCAACACCTCCAATTGTACCGTCATTGATGAGCATCTCAGGATTCGATTCACTAATATTGGATTTTCGACCACCATTTGCTTGTGAAACTCTATTTCTACTCCTATTGATTTCATGAAACTGAGTGCCGCCAATTCACCAGCAGGACTTGGGGTATGCGCCTATAAGTGCCTCAGCAGAATCAGCAACTCTCTTACTCTTGATGGACCTCCTTCGCTGAATATATACATCTTACGAATTTAAGGGGGACATTTTGTTTCCATCCTTAGATTCATAATAAAACCAGGAATGACCCACTTCTTCGAATCGAATTCTTCGTCACGTATGTAACCCTCCCAAAATATTAATAATAATAATAATAATTATTATATTAATAATAATAATAATAATATATAGAAGAGAAAGAAGGCGAACACAACTACATATGACTATCTACTGCAAAATCAGTATGTGGTCATACATATATTCATGTATGAGTCTCCAATGAGTATTCCTCTTGGCATTTCTTATTGGTCATAGCTTCCAATAGCCTCCCAATACCTGTTAACAGTCATAAATGATTATTACGAAGTGACATGTTTAAAACAAAATAGTACTTACACATGGAGGGAAAAATAATAACAAAAAAAAACTTAAAAAACACTAAAGTTGCTTAGGAGATGCCTCAAAAGCCACATAGTGAGCAACTACTATTTGACATATTTCAGAGTGGAAACTAGGCATCTGTGCAAACACTACAAACCCAATGCTAAATATTATTACAAAATTCATAAGCTTCTCCACATTTCTTGCGGGAATTATTAAGAAAATCAGAAGGTCATCTACATTCTAAAATGTCATTGCACATATGTTGGTATAACTCATATACCATTTTCTTTTGCCAACACTCTTTAGTAATAAAATTCAAAGTGAAGCCATATTACTGAATTATATAATAATATTGATATTAAAACCCATTCACTCCACAAGAAATGCCTAGTCAGATGGAACAACGATCTTCCTCCACGGGCTATTACTTTGACTAATAATATAACCCAATCGGTTAAGAAACAACAAACTAAATCGAAATGAAAAGCAAGAACAAGATGGCGTACCGGGTCACACATCGTCATGTATGTCCTCAACATCATCATCATGTGATGTATGTCCATGTGAAGTACTAGTTCCAGTCGTTCCCGGAACTACATCAACTTGCTTGCAGCCGAGGATATCAAACAGCTTCTTTAATCCATCCTCAATCTTCTTGAACCCTTGTTCCACTATTTTCTTAACTGCTTGTACTTCCCGATGTAATGATTGTACAGTCACTCCCTCATCTGATCCAGTAGCGGCTTGATGTTGCACCTGACGAGGCGGTGCACTTGTAGTCGCATCACTTGCACGACCTTTCGCTTGCCCAAAGGTCTTTAGAGTTCCAATTGACTTGGACAAAGTTATTCTATCAATAGCGCCCAAGCCATAGTCATATTTGTCACATGTGACATCAACTCCGTGATCTTCCAATAGGCTAGTGATGAAGATCGGGTAAGGAAGAAGTGAACGGCTATTGGTTCCCACAACTACATGCGACATGTGTTCCCAAATAAGATAAGGAATATTGAGACAAAGTCCAGCTGCACTCTCTGGGTGACCAAGTAAATAAAGAAGAAGTAGACGTTGCCATCTTATCCTTTTAGTCCCCACCGTAGGCAACAGGTTGTAGCAAAGAATCAAAGATAAAATGTGGTATTCCGGCTTTAAATCCTTTGATACCACATATTCCCTGTTGGTCTGTGTACCCGCCTTGCAAATAGCATTAACGACAACATCCCAATGAGTGTTACTCTGAATTTCACCCGTAGTATAATACTCACCAGATGTATCAACAGGCAAACCAAGATTCGCACCTATTACATCTGGAGTTATATCAAACTTGACCCCTCGAACTGAGGTTTCGAATTTGATTATCCCGGTGTCATGATCCTCTACAATTTTATCTCCCATCATGTAAAACTCCCTGATTAACTCGGAACAGAAACCCTTATTTGCTGGAATGCTACCTAGAGCCCCCAAAGGAATTCGTTCTACTAGCCTTTCAAATTCCGGAACTTGTCGACACAATTCATTGAAGTTTATATGTCGCTCTCCAAGACATGCTCTATTTTGATATAATCCACGCCTGATTGAATTAATTTCTGTTTCACCTTCTCCATAATTTGCTCGGCTATCTGTTTGAGACCCCTCTCGAATTACCGGTCCACCGGAATTTCTTTGTGTAGAATATTCTCTATCTTTCTTTTTCCTTGAAGGCATCGGTGCCTTTCCCTTCCCTATTACCGATTCTCCCTCATTTTCTGAAGATTGTTCAGATTCCGAGCTTGTTGACAGTTCATTCCGTGATCTTTTTGAAGATTTCTTCTTCCCACTTCCACGACTACTTCCACCCCCAGTGGCCATCAAAACTACAAGTGCCAGTAGCAAAGAGAAGGCCATTCTCCTGTGAAGAACATAATGCACTATGAGTTCATCGAATATGAATATCAGATATTCATATTTTGGGTAATGTATTATGAAAATTAAGTTCTAACTCTTATGAAAATGACATTAATTTGATGCCTATGCCCTTTCAACTACATATGACCAAATTACATTTTAATAGTGACAAGATTGTCTAACGAGTCATTCCAAAATTGAACAAGTGTTCCATCTTGTAGTTGTATTAATGGTCACTTGTAGCAAACATACAACTAGTCACCTGCAAGTTTCTTGTTATAACAGAGGGATCCCTCACAATGAGGGATCCCTCACTGTGCATACAGAGGATCCCTCACTGTTCCCTTTTATATATATGACTGTGCAGAATTCCACTATGGTGTCCCTGTTACTCTCTCAGTGCGGGGATCGCTCACACTGAACGATCCTTAAACAAATTTATTATTAGTTTCCATACAAAATTATCCCTAAAATTCTGTTCCTTCAACATGTATAATTAGTGTGCATACAAAATTATTTTAGATCGATCTCACCGTATTTTGCATCGCTCACAATTAACGATCCTTAAACAAATTTATTAATAGTCTGCATACATAATTTGTCTCTTCCTTAAACAGGCTAAATATACAAACATGTATAAGGATCTGTTCCTTAAACATGAACTCTAATATTATTTTAGAGCTTAAACATGATCTCTATTATTATTTGAGAGCTTAAACATGTTTAACTGTGACCGATCTCACACTTATCTCTCTCACTGTGAGGGGATCTCTCACGGTGAGAGAGAGAAAGAGAGAGAGAGAGCAGAGAGAGGTAGCGAGCTCACAGTGATAGATGTAGAGAGCGAGAGAGACGGCGACGGCAACAATTTGCTTCCTCTCGGCGATGGCGAAGGCGACGGCGACGGTGATAGGAGATCGGCACTCTGCGGCCCTGTGCGGGAGAGGAGCTCGGCAACGTGTGGGACTGTGCTCGGAGCGGAGCTCAGTGCGGGATTGATAAGAAGCTCGGAGCGGAGAGGAGATCGGCAGTGGCTAGCGGAGCTCTGGGCGGTTTCAAGAGAAGAAGAAATCACCTTTAATTTTCGAATTTTAAGTAGGTGTAAAATATATAAATTTTATAATTTATACTAATTTTTGAAAAAAAGATATATATATTGGTCCAATTTTAAATTTACTATGTTTTTAAACATACTATTTATCTTTTTTTATTTATTAAAATATAATATTAAGAAAATAACAATTTATAACATTTTAAATTTTAAATTTAAATTAATTTTTAAAATTTTCAAATATTATTTAAAAACAAAATAAACCAACGAAGTTTAAAAGTCAAACAACTGAAAAAAAAAAAAAACTAAAAACAACAAAAAAAAAAAAAACAAAAATAAAGCCCTTCCCAAGGCAGAGCTCTGCCTTGGGAAGAGCTCTGCCTTGTGAAATATGTGCCCGTGCTCGTGGAGGGAAACATACTTGAAGAACTTTGAAATTGTGGAATTTGATTCTTTCACAAATATAAATATCTAGAACATATAAGTATAGCTTTTACAGCACAAATTAATAATATTCCAGGACTTACTTGCAGTCGAGGATATCAAACATCTTCTTTAACCCATCCTCAATCTTCTTGAATCCTTGTTCCATCTATTCTTAACTCCTTGTACTTCCCGTTCTAATGATTGTACAGACACTCCTCTCCGGGAAGAACGATTATGAAGAGGAATGCCTGAAGTTGTAGTAATCCGAAATATTTTATTTTTAATAAATAAATTAAATGTAATTTTCAGCCTGAGTTCGGATTCAAAAGACCTAAATTAACCTACTTGGTCATACGCCTGTGTGCTAGTTGCATGAATTGCGTGATAAAAAGGCTAACTTCTAATCCGGACATGATCTTGGAAATCCGAGTTGACTGTTGCGATCGTCTCGTCGAATCGAGCGATTTTCATATTCAGCATTTTTCGATCCGACGGTCAGATCTTCCAGAAATCAAAGAATAATAAGCGAATTAAGCGATTTACTGAAACAGTGGATGTGTACAGTTTGACTTAAGTTCTCACTGTAGCTGAACAGTAACCCCTAAATTCTGGGTTCCGGCGAGTGCAACGTGGATTAATTCACTGTTCGGATTCCAAATTCACTGATCCAGGTAGTCGGTTTCGTCGGTCTCGTCGATCTGGACGCAATGGCGCAGAAGAAAATCGCGTTTACCCACCCTGGAATCTCAAGAAGCGTGAAAAATATAAAATTAGACAATTTTTTATGGAACGGAAATTTATCTGGACATCGTGTCGAAAATCAAAAATTGCTGTCTTATAGATTTCGATGTGTCGGACGCAATGGCGGAATCCGTTTTTCGTTTTGACAAGGGAAACTCCTCGAAAATCGTTAAATATGAGGAAATATAGCAATTTCACAAAATAAACCCTTATATTTTATGTACTTACAATATATGCCATTGTTGGAGAGGGACTAAAGTTTGAAAGTGTTTAAACTGGTTCAGGACTCAACTTTAAATAGTAGAAATTGGATGGGGTTTTATGAAATTGTGCATACATGCATTTATGCATGCATCACCGCGTGCGACTCTTCGTCAACCACACCCCACGCGCTAGCCTCCTCTTCATCTCCCCTCTCTGGAAACGAAGCTGCGCACCTCTCTCCAACGTAAACCCTACGTGCCACCACCTTCCCCGTCGCCAGAGCATCCACGAGAGGGAGAGCACACAAGCCTTGAGCCTCTCGGGTGAATTTGCACACACACCAGGTAGTCCATGGTGGGCTCGAGCTCCAGCCGGACAGATCCTATGGGTAGCCACGTCCGAGCCAAGGCTACCTCGGCACCCGCCGTTGCCGTGCGCCGCCGCGGCCGTCACCATTCTCTTTGGGTTTCCGGCAAGATACGAAGTTGGAACTTGTTGTGATCCTTGAACCCAACCTAGAACCTTGCTTCTGATCACGAGGTGATCCCTTCCTGTTGATCCTTAGTTGATAGACATATATCTGGACACTTGCTGTTGATTTGATATTTGCATTCCAGTATTCAGCATTATTTATATTTATGGTCTGATCATGCTACATGTCTATCATTTATTATACTGTATATATATCCAGAGATACATGCCCTTACATTTCAGTTATCCATGATAGACCCATGATTGATTGCTATATACAGACATTTATATTCATGCTGGATTTCCGTTATCCTGCTTACTTGACCACTGCATTGCCATTGCCTTTTTGGTCATTAGATGTTTGAGCCTGTTTTCCTTCTATCAAGTATTATACTGCTAAACACATGATTTTTACGCAACAAATATTTTAACAAATATTAGAACCTTCTTTCTATATTAATTTGAATCAAAATTACAGCTTTAAATTGATTTTTTAAATTTTAAGGGTATATTTTTAGTTTTAAATTGAAATTTTAATTTTAATAGCACTATTTGACTCCAACATTTCAACTTTTTCACTTTTGGAGCTCAGCTGCAAACACCACAAATTTAGTCAAATTTAACAGCTCTTTCAATGGCTGGAGCCTAGTTGCACTAAAGTAAAGATGTAGGGAACTCAACAACAAAAATAAAAGATTACAGACTAAAAAAAATATAAAACTGAAAATTGTGGGGGCCAACTGTGCAATTAATTCTTGATGCTTTTGATACATAGTTTTTAAGATATGCGTGGAAAATTAGGTTGGATGATCTAACAACAAATTCGGATTAAATCATGTAAATAGCAGTTCCTGGCACATCATCCCCAACAGGTTAAATGAGAAATAAATAGAATTTAAGGAGGAAAAAAAAATACAAAACTACTTGAAATCATTCAAAGACCCGAAAGCAACCAAATGTTAGTTAATGCATATAATGGTCACAAATAATGTCAAAATGATCTAAACAAAAGTTAAGAAACAAATAACCAATTAATGAGGAAAGAAATATAAATTACTCAAAAAATTGTGGGCTAACAAAGGGCGCGGCACAGAGAGGGAGACGTAGAGGCGACGGGCTGCAAGGCCTTCAGGCTGTGGGAGCGTTCGTGGAGGGGCGACGGGCTGTAGGGGCTTCACTCTGTCGGAGGGCTCACGACGGGTAAAATTTGAAAAGGCGCCAAATCTACGCTAATAACGACGGGTAAATTTTTACATAACACGACCAAAAAAATTTTAGTCGTTAAAAATTTAGTAAATTTATGGGTAATTTCTATAGGTATATTTATAACGACCAAAATTGACGCCGTACGTTAAAATTTGTACGTTAAAAAGATTAATTCTTGTAGTGTACGATTAGCTATTTCTCGGCTCGTCGTGTCCACTGGGATACATTTTATAGTGTATCTCACACCACCTGGGGGTCCATTTTTCAGGTCCATCAGGAAGTGGAATGTTGGGACGCTCCAGTGAGACTATCGCGATAGAACTGTTCCCCTGAGGATCTGACCTTTTGGGTTTGTATTATGATAGGTGTATTTTCAGTACCTAGTTGTTGAGGACTTGTAAGTTTAAATGGAATAGTTTTCATTTCAGTTATTAAATAAACTCTGTACTTGAACTCTTAATCTATATTGTTATACTTGCCTAGCCGTGCATGTATAGGGGAGTCTCTTTCCGCTTGGATAGAGAATCCTCTATGCATGTGGCGGTCTGTTACGCTTTGTTTTGCAAAGTTTGATTTAAATAAAAAAAAACAAAAAATAAAAGGAATTTAGACCGGTTTATAAAACTCGGGGTGTGACAGAAGTTGACTCACAGACATGCACGCCTCCTTCTCATGACATATTCTTCACTGATGGGATTGGAAGTTCAGGTTCAGGTCTATTCACATGAGAAAAGTGACAAGCAAGTCGAGGAAGGACCAATCTGTTCACAAGAGGCTGTGGGCTGATGAAAGAAGGAGATTCCATAGGAAGGTTGCCTGTAATGGTGAGGTCAAATATTTGTTGTTGAACACGGTTTCGCGTGGAGGCCAATTTCAATGGGGAAGTGCTTGGAGGGATGCGACCATCTCATTTGGAAAAGTTAGTCTTGGAAAGCCTGTGTTTTGGTTCGGGAAGAACGAAACTGTTCCCCGAAAACTTCTCACAGACTTTGCAGAATAACTTTTCCAAATGAGATGGTCGCATGCCTCCAAGCACTTCCCCCATGATACTGGCCTCCACGCGGAAACGTGTTCAACCAACAAAGATTTGACACACCATTACAGGCAACCTTCCTATGGAAATCTCCTTCTTTTCATCAGCCCACATCCTCTTGTGAACAGATTGGTCCTTCCTCGACTTGCTTGTCACTTTTCTCATGTGAATAGACCTGAACCTGAACTTCCAATCCCATCAGTGAAGAATATGTCATGATGAGAAGGAGGCGTGCATGTCTGTGAGTCAACTTCTGTCACACCCCGAGTTTATAAACCGGTCTAATTCTAAATTCCTTTTATTTTTTTTTTTTTTTATTTAAATCAAAACTTTGCAAAACAAAGCGTAACATACCGCCACATGCATAGAGGATTCTCTATCCAAGCGGAAAGAGACTCCCCTATACATGCACGGCTAGGCAAAGTAAACAATATAGATTAAGAGTTCAAGTACAGAGTTTATTTAATAACTGAAATGAAAACTATTCCATTTAAACTTACAAGTCCTCAACAACTAGGTACTGAAATACACCTATCATAATACAAACCCAAAAGGTCAGATCCTCAGGGGAACAGTTCTATCGCGATAGTCTCACTGGAGCGTCCCAACATTCCACTTCCTGATGGCTGAATAATGGACCCCCAGGTGGTGTGAGATACACTATAAAATGTATCCCAGTGGACACGACGAGCCGAGGAATAGCTAATCGTACACTACAAGACTAGGTACTGAAAATACACCTATCATAATACAAAACCCATAAGGTCAGATCCTAGGGAACAGTTCTATCGCTATAGTCTCACTGGAGCGTGTAGAGTACTGGAACTTCGGGCAGTGTGCCGACTCCACATGACAGCCTGGTATTGTGGAAATACCTTCAGCAGATTCTCTTTGTATTTACATAGAGTTCGGGTGGTCCGGAGCGACGCGGATGTATTTTTGTAGAAATGTGAGTTGGAGTTGTCATTAAAGGATTATTTAATTATTTAATTTATTTAATTTGATTAATAGTTGTTGTGGTCTGCTTGTGTTGCAAGGGTTGTGAAGTGAAGAGGGCTTCTTTGGACACGACGAGCCGAGAATTAATCTTTTTAACGTACAAATTTTAACGTATGGCGTCAATTTTGGTCGTTATAAAGATACCTATAGAAATTACCCATAAATTTACTAAATTTTTAACGACTAAAATTTTTTTGGTCGTGTTATGTAAAAATTTACCGTCGTTACCCGTGTAAGATGTACAACCCTGATGGGGTGGTACATCTTAACACCCACCCCATCCTGGGGTGGGGTGAATTCCACTGGTCACATGATGTGACCAGTGGAAGAAGCCCCACCACAAGATGGGGTAGGGTGTCACGCCCCGGAACCCGGGCTCGTCTACAGATCCGCCGTGCACACGGAATTTTCCGCGTACACGAAGCGCTGGTAACCTGCTCAGATATAATCTAACAATAAAAGAGCATAATACAGAGCTGAAATAGAAGAACCACATAGTATCTCAGACTGGAAATAAGGTACAAGCTGTAATACATACAATAATCTCCCAACTCACCAAAATAGTACATCCAGCTGGCGGAAGCCAGACCCAAAATAAAAGGAGAATATCACAGTCTGAGTGGTGGGTGCATTATCTGTCTAATAGCTCTCAGCCTCACAGGAGATCTATCTATTCAGCGATCCCCTTACCTTTATCAGCTGCCGACGGCCTAGCGGCTCCCGCAGACGACTCTGCAAAAGAAAGGGAGGAGAAAGGGACAGAAAATAACAATGGGGGTGAGAACTACCAGATAAACCAGTAGCCTCCCCTAGTGGGTAAAACCTCAACTCTGACGCACCCACTAGGACTACTAGAGGCAACAGGAAAGAACAGTTGTAAGCTATAAAGACTGCTGATAAAAAGGAAACTACCACCATCATGCCTCTAAATGCCAAGCAATAGAATAACTAAATGTATGAATCAGTGTATAAATGCCTGTCTGAATGAACTCAATCTAGTGTTACTAGCAAAACTGGTACTTCCTGCTGTGTCTTGCCAAATCGGGTATAACGCCGATGGGGGATAGTATTTGCCAAATCGGGTATGCCGATAGGGGATAATGTTGGCCAAATCGGGGGTGCCGATAGGGGATAATGTTGTAACACACTCCGGAGTGGCACTCGAGGGGAGCGACCCACACGAGTAAAATATCTCTGTCATCAGTATCACAAGTATCTCTGTAGCATATGTCCCACAAGTATCACAATATAGCAGGACTGGATCATAACTATGATCAAAGTGGAAAAACTCCATCCACTATAGAAACCCAATCCCCAACTGATGCAATAAATAAACCAAACTCAACCCCAATCTGATGCAAGGATAAACATCTGGTCAACCGCCTACTGTCCGCGGTCACCGCAATACCCCACAAGTCCACAATCTAGCACAACCTTGGCTACACTATCCCAAACCCCTGCTCACACTTGAGCAACAACATATGAATGCAAAGGACAACAATGAAACATGTTCAAATCCCAATATGATAGTGTAGCAATAAATAGTGGCCTTACCTGATGTCCGGGCATGCATGCAACTGTCTTTACTTTTAAAAGTTGTAAAATAGTGTCAAAGGTTTAAAACAATTGATTTACTGAATAAAAGTCATTTGCATGCGAGATCATAGCCTTTGTCTCAATCACAGTGTCCCAATATAAGTCATCATATCATTTGTGGGGTTATATTAATTTTTAGGGGAGTTTATCCCAGCGGTCCTTGTCATTTGTCATATTATTTGTCCCAATGGTTCTCATTAATTGTCCTGTTAGTAGTCCTGTTAGTAGTCCTGTTAGTAGTCCTGTTAGTTGTCTGTTAGTTTGTCCCAATGGTTCTCATTAATTGTCATATTTTAGGGGATTTCTAGTAATCCCAGTGAGCTTGTCAAAAATGAGGTAAGCAACAACCGCCCACCTCGAGTAGCTCAAACAACACCCCAGGTAGTCTCCTGGTTGTCCACAGTCCTCAAATCCTGCAAATCAACGCTCCCGGTATAAATATAAATCCCAAAAAGTACAATATTTGCTGTTTTTCAGACAGCACGGGAAAAGAGGAATTTTTCACCTCAAAAATGAGCTCCTAAAATCTCAGAAAAATCACGGTTGCGTTCCTCGCGAAGAGTAGATCAAAATCGACTCTTTAAACGCCTCGATCTGACGCTCCTACGTCAAGATAAAAATCGGAGAAGTCGGTGCTGTCCAAAAATCATCACAGTAAAAAGGGGGGTCAAAGAGGACCTGAAAACTGTGCCAAAAGTACGAAACGGAGCAAAATGATCAATACGGAAATCGAAGCCCTACCTCTTACGGTCGCGCTGTCACAGAAATCGTCCAAAAATTCCACCTGGTTAGCCCGCAGTAAATTTTCGACGGAACTGCGACGGGAAATGGGCCTAAAAAGAAAATCGTCGCAGTGCGCCGCGTCGCAGATAACTCACAATCTGTAACTCCAGAAATTCTGAGATTGTAGAGAGAGAAAGAGGAGAGAGAGAGGAAAAACTTTCGTAGAGGGAGTTTTCTCTGATTCTCTCTCTATGGCCCGCAAATCGAGGTGCAAAGAGAGGGGGTGAGGGGCTCTTATATAGTGGGCCAAAAGGGAATATTCCCACACGGGATCTGGATCCAAACACGAAACACCGAAACGGGCCAACCAGGAAGCGCCACGTGTTGCCCAAACAGGAAACAGCCTGTGCAGGGCCAATAAAATTCTGCCACGTGGCCACGTGGTCCACATGGCCGGTCGCGCTCCGGGTCTTCCGGAAATTTGTCGGCCTACAGGATGCTGCCACGTGTCGACCTCCTAGAAGCTTCTAGAAACCGGCCAGCCAATGGGGAAACGACACGTGGCAATGGGGGTGTTCAGTGCTCCTGGTGCATGCCAGGCCCATGGACCGCGCACCTGAGCGCCTGCTGCCCGCGCCTGCCCGCGCTGCCCGCGCTGCCCGCGCCTGCCCGCGCCGCGCCTCGCCCGCCGTGCCCCGCGCTGCCCGCGCCGCGCTGCTGCGCGCTGCCGCGCTGCCGCGCTGCCCGCGCCGCTGCGCTCCGCCGCTGCCCCGCCGCTGCGCCGCTGCCCGCCGCCTGCGCCGCCGCCCGCCGCCGCTCGCGGCGGCCGCCGCCGGCCGGAACAGTAATTCCGGCCGGCGGTTACTGTTCCGGTGAACAGTACCAAAGTGCCGAAAAATAAAGCGAATATACCATTTCGACCGTTTTCGCGCGCTGAGTCCGATTCCGCCGCCCGTTTCGCCAAATTCTCATCCGAAATTTTGTAAAAAGCTCCCGGAAAATCCCATTTGCTCCGATTTTCGCGCAGAGTCTATATTAAATGTCCAATTTCAATTCTACAAGCTCGGTTTCCCATATACGCTACCTACGGTCACTGTTTAATATTGTACAGTTCCTGCGGGAGTGCGGATCATCACATCCTCCCCCACTAAAAAGAGTTTCGTCCTCGAAACGAGACTCAACAACAATCCTCAGTCCAATGTCTCAAATAAGTAGGGGTGAGCATCCTTCATCTCCGACTCGAGCTCCCATGTAGCCTCGCGCTCGTCATGATTGCTCCATTGGATTTTTACATAGGGAATGGCCCGACTGCGCAATTCCCTCACCTCTCGATCCAGAATTCGCAGTGGGCACTCTTCATACCTCAAAGGGTCCAATATATCGGGGGATAAGTTTCCCACGAATGCCGAATCTCCTGATTCCTTTAGTCGGCGAGACTTTTAGGAATACATGATCTCCAACTTGAAATTCTAAGTCTCGTCGCCGAACATCGGCATAGCTCCTTTGTCGGCTTTGGGCGGTCTGAAGATGCTTCTGAATCACTCGGACCTTCTCTTCTGCCTCTAACAACACATCTGGTCCCAAGGTCCGCCTCTCGCCCACATCACTCCAATAAAGTGGCGATCGACACTTGCGTCCATACAACGCTTCAAATGGAGCCATCTGAATGCTCGCTTGAAAGCTATTGTTGTACGCAAATTCAGCCAAAGATAAATA
Source organism: Tillandsia fasciculata (assembly GCA_029168755.2). Taxonomy (NCBI): domain Eukaryota; kingdom Viridiplantae; phylum Streptophyta; class Magnoliopsida; order Poales; family Bromeliaceae; genus Tillandsia; species Tillandsia fasciculata. Next base: position 7,736,140 of record CM054936.1, read on the forward strand.
TCGAATCCACCCTCCGCCGAAATCCAGGACACATGCCCTCAACATGTCCTCCAGGGTTTGTATCGTCCGCTCAGACTGTCCATCAGTCTGCGGATGAAAAGCTGTACTGAACTTGAGTTCAGTCCCCAAGGCTGTTTGCAAACTTTTCCAGAAATGCGAAACAAACCTCGGGTCTCTATCCGATACAATGGAGGCTGGTACTCCATGTAATCTCACTATCTCATTTAAATAAAGCTGGGCTAGTCGCTCAAGTGGCCACGTAGTCTGCATGGGCAGAAAATGCGCCGACTTGGTAAGTCGATCTACAACTACCTAGATAGCATCAGCTCCTCCCTGTGCCCTCGGTAGTCCGACCACAAAATCCATTGTAATGTGGTCCCACTTCCACTGGGGAATTTGGGAGACTCTGTAACTTGCCGGCTGGCACTCGATGCACAGCCTTCACTTGTTGGCAAGTTAAACACTGAGCCACAAATGCCATTCCACCAAAAGTGTGCCTTGAGGTCCTTATACATCTTAGTCCCACCAGGATGTAGGGTATAGGGTGTATAATGGGCCTCTCGCAGTATCTGCTCTCGGATCTCCGCATCCGCGGGCACACAAGCTCGGTTCCTGTACCTCAGTACTCCCGAGGCATCTACCGTAAAGTCCCCAGACTGATCACTCGGAATTTGATCTCTAATCTTGGTCAAGTGGGGGTCCTCACTCTGTTTCTCCCGGATCCTGTCCAGCAGAGTGGGCTGCACGACTAAAGATGTCAGTCTAGCAGAGACCCCAGGGGACACAACCTCTATTTCAAGCCGTCTCATCTCCTCTAATAGTGGTGCCTGGACCGTGATCAACATCGACAAACTTTGCACCGCCCTCCTACTCAAGGCGTCAGCGACCACATTAGCCTTGCCTGGGTGGTAGAGAATATCTACATCAAAATCCTTTAACAGTCCTCACTCCAGATAAACTTCACTCCCTTACGCGTCGAGTGAGGGGTGTGGAGAGCTTCGCAAAGCCTTTCACAAACCGACGGTAATACCCAGCTAATCCCATAAAGCTACGTACCTCAGGAACCGTCGTCGGTCGGGGCCAATCTCGGACTGCCTCAATCTTTGCCGGGTCCACTGCCACTCCTGCGGCAGAAATCACATGGCCCAAGAAGACCACCTCCCGAAGCCAAAATTCGCACTTCGCCAGCTTGGCATACAACTTCTTCTCTCGCAGAAGTTGCAGCACAATTCTTAAGTGTTCCTCATGCTCGGCATCACTTCGGGAGTAGATCAAGATGTCATCGATGAACACTACCACAAACCGGTCTAAGTATGGTCGGAAAATCCGGTTCATTAAATCCATGAATGCGGCAGGGGCATTAGTTAGCCCAAAAGGCATAACTGTAAATTCATAATGCCCGTACCGTGACCTAAATGCCGTCTTAGGAATATCTTCGGCCTTCACCTTCAACTGGTGGTAACCGGACTGCAAATCTATCTTAGAGAAGACACAAGACCCTTGCAGCTGATCAAAAAGATCATCAATGCGCGGCAAAGGGTACTTGTTTTTGATGGTCACTTTATTTAGCTCTCTATAATCCACACATAGTCGAAGTGACCCATCTTTCTTCTTCACGAATAGCACCGGTGCTCCCCAAGGCGACACACTCGGCCTGATAAAGCCCTTATCCATTAAATCCTGGAGTTGCGCCTTAAGCTCTCGCAACTCAGCCGGTGCCATTCGGTAAGGAGCCTTAGAGATTGGCGCAGTTCCTGGAACCACGTCAATCACGAACTCAATCTCCCTATCTGGCGGCATACTAGTTAGTTCAGGTGGAAAAACATCCGGAAACTCGCGAACAATAGGGATATTCCGGAGTTCCGGCGCCGCCATAGGCCCCTCAACAACACTAGCCAAAAAGGCTACACATCCTCGTTGGATCATTTGTCTCGCTCGGGAAGTTGAAACCATAGAGGCAAAGAAAGCACTCTGACATCCTCGATATACCAACATTTCCTGGCCTGGCTCTTTAAAAGTGACAGTCCTTGCGGCACAGTCAATAGTTGCGAAATACCGAGCCAGCCAGTCCATCCCGAGGACCACATCGAAGTCCTTCAGCTGTCTCAAGACCAACAGGTCTGCTGGCATAATCCAGGACTCGATTTGCATCGGGCAGGACCAACAGCACTCCTCCACGTGCAAAGTGTGATCGGGAATCTGAACCTCTCGTGCACGTGGTAAAGGTCCTACCTCTATCCCATGCAATGATGCAAATGATTTACTAATAAAAGAATGCGATGCTCCAGTATCAAATAATGTACGAGTCCTAATGCCAGAAAGTAAATCATACCTGCTTCCTCTCGGTCAGCTACAATAGAATCCTCCGCCAGTGCTAAGTCATCCTGACTGCTTGACAACGGCTGCCTCTCTCCAGAAGGGCGGGGGATTGAAACTTGATCTCCTTGGAGGTCTGTCGGTGAAGCTCCCGGTCGTAGCTGGGAAGTGGTAGGAACAAACGCCGAAGTAGGTGTCACAGTTATCCTTGAAGGACACGTAACTCGTAGGTGCCCAGGCTGTCCACAACGAAAGCATCGACCCCACCTCAAGTCACAAGTGTGCGAAAAATGAGGTCCTTCACAGAATATACATCTGTCTCTGTCGCGAAGCTGTGGCCGTCTCCGAGAACTGGCCTGTCTATCAACATCCGGGGCTGGGCGTTTTCTCTCAAAACGCCGCTCAGGAGCCCTGGCCCTCTCCCTGACTGCCAGATCACTCCTCTGCGCCAACAGCTGCTCCAAACGCTGGTCCTGTCGAACGCTCCTCGCCACCAACTGGGTCACCAAGGCCCGCAGTTCTCCCAGTTCGGCAGATACTGCCTGCTCGGGCTCCTCAGAAGGAGTGGGAATACCCCCGGCGGAAATACGACGAAGGGGCGACATACTGTCACCAGAAGCCACAAATCAGGAAAACAGAACCCCACACGTCCCAATCTAGCGAAAGTCAAAGACATTCCCTTATTTCTGTGACTTTATGTTGTCTGCAGCCAACATAACTGTACACCAGAAATTTGGGTATGTCGGTCTCTCTTCTCCCACTGGAAGAGTCAAACAAAATAAATCAACGACTTTCTCAAAATGTCACGTCTCTCACGCCCTATCATCCTAGGGTCTGCCAAAAGCCTAGGGTTTTCTAAGTCCCAACTGAACTATCCCTAAGCTCTGATACCAACTTAATCTGTCACGCCCCGGAACCCGGGCTCGTCTACAGATCCGCCGTGCACACGGAATTTTCCGCGTACACGAAGCGCTGGTAACCTGCTCAGATATAATCTAACAATAAAAGAGCATAATACAGAGCTGAAATAGAAGAACCACATAGTATCTCAGACTGGAAATAAGGTACAAGCTGTAATACATACAATAGTCTCCCAACACACCAAAATAGTACATCCAGCTGGCGGAAGCCAGACCCAAAATAAAAGGAGAATATCACAGTCTGAGTGGTGGGTGCATTATCTGTCTAATAGCTCTCAGCCTCACAGGAGATCTATCTATTCAGCGATCCCCTTACCTTTATCAGCTGCCGACGGCCTAGCGGCTCCCGCAGACGACTCTGCAAAAGAAAGGGAGGAGAAAGGGACAGAAAAATAACAATGGGGGTGAGAACTACCAGATAAACCAGTAGCCTCCCCTAGTGGGTAAAACCTCAACTCTGACGCACCCACTAGGACTACTAGAGGCAACAGGAAAGAACAGTTGTAAGCTATAAAGACTGCTGATAAAAAGGAAACTACCACCATCATGCCTCTAAATGCCAAGCAATAGAATAACTAAATGTATGAATCAGTGTATAAATGCCTGTCTGAATGAACTCAATCTAGTGTTACTAGCAAAACTGGTACTTCCTGCTGTGTCTTGCCAAATCGGGTATAACGCCGATGGGGGATAGTATTTGCCAAATCGGGTATGCCGATAGGGGATAATGTTGGCCAAATCGGGGGTGCCGATAGGGGATAATGTTGTAACACACTCCGGAGTGGCACTCGAGGGGAGCGACCCACACGAGTAAAATATCTCTGTCATCAGTATCACAAGTATCTCTGTAGCATATGTCCCACAAGTATCACAATATAGCAGGACTGGATCATGACTATGATCAAAGTGGAAAACTCCATCCACTATAGAAACCCAATCCCCAACTGATGCAATAAATAAACCAAACTCAACCCCAATCTGATGCAAGGATAAACATCTGGTCAACCGCCTACTGTCCGCGGTCACCGCAATACCCCACAAGTCCACAATCTAGCACAACCTTGGCTACACTATCCCAAACCCCTGCTCACACTTGAGCAACAACATCTGAATGCAAAGGACAACAATGAAACATGTTCAAATCCCAATATGATAGTGTAGCAATGAATAGTGGCCTTACCTGATGTCCGGGCATGCATGCAACTGTCTTTATTTTTAAAAGTTGTAAAATAGTGTCAAAGGTTTAAAACAATTGATTTACTGAATAAAAGTCATTTGCATGCAAGATCATAGCCTTTGTCTCAATCATAGTGTTCCAATATAAGTCAGCATATCATTTGTGGGGTTATATTAATTTTTAGGGGATTTTGCCCCAGCGGTCCTTGTCATTTGTTATATTAATTTGTCCCAATGGTTCTCATTAATTGTCCTGTTAGTTGTCCTGTTAGTAGTCCTGTTAGTAGTCCTGTTAGTTGTCCTGTTAGTTTGTCCCAATGGTTCTCATTAATTGTCATATTTTAGGGGGATTTCTAGTAATCCCAGTGAGCTTGTCAAAAATGAGGTAAGCAACAACCGCCCACCTCGAGTAGCTCAAACAACACCCCAGGTAATCTCCTGGTTGTCCACAGTCCTCAAATCCTGCAAATCAACGCTCCCGGTATAAATATAAATCCCAAAAAGTACAATATTTGCTGTTTTTCAGACAGCACGGGAAAAGAGGAATTTTTCACCTCTAAAATGAGCTCCTAAAATCCCAGAAAAATCACGGTTGCGTTCCTCGCGAAGAGTAGATCAAAATCGACTCTTTAAACGCCTCGATCTGACGCTCCTACGTCAAGATAAAAATCGGAGAAGTCGGTGCTGTCCAAAAATCATCACAGTAAAAAGGGGGGTCAAAGAGGACCTGAAAACTGTGCCAAAAGTACGAAACGGAGCAAAATGATCAATACGGAAATCGAAGCCCTACCTCTTACGGTCGCGCTGTCGCAGAAATCGTCCAAAAATTCCACCTGGTTAGCCCGCAGTGAATTTTCGACGGAACTGCGACGGGAAATGGGCCTAAAAAGAAAATCGTCGCAGTGCGCCGCGTCGCAGATAACTCACAATCTGTAACTCCAGAAATTCTGAGATTGTAGAGAGAGAAAGAGGAGAGAGAGAGGAAAAACTTTCGTAGAGGGAGTTTTCTCTGATTCTCTCTCTATGGCCCGCAAATCGAGGTGCAAAGAGAGGGGGGTGAGGGGCTCTTATATAGTGGGCCAAAAGGGAATATTCCCACACGGGATCTGGATCCAAACACGAAACACCGAAACGGGCCAACCAGGAAGCGCCACGTGTTGCCCAAACAGGAAACAGCCTGTGCAGGGCCAATAAAATTCTGCCACGTGGCCACGTGGTCCACATGGCCGGTCGCGCTCCGGGTCTTCCGGAAATTTGTCGGCCTACAGGATGCTGCCACGTGTCGACCTCCTAGAAGCTTCTAGAAACCGGCCAGCCAATGGGGAAACGCCACGTGGCAATGGGGGTGTTCAGTGCTCCTGGTGCACGCCAGGCCCATGGACCGCGCACCTGAGCGCCTGCTGCCCGCGCCTGCCCGCGCTGCCCGCGCTGCCCGCGCCTGCCCGCGCCGCGCTCCTCCGCGCTCCGCCGCTGCCCCGCCGCTGCGCCGCTGCCCGCCGCCGTGCGCCGCCGCCCGCCGCCGCTCGCCGGCGGCCGCCGCCGGCCGGAACAGTAATTCCGGCCGGCGGTTACTGTTCCGGTGAACAGTACCAAAGTGCCGAAAAATAAAGCGAATATACCATTTCGACCGTTTTCGCGCGCTGAGTCCGATTCCGCCGCCCTTTTCGCCAAATTCTCATCCGAAATTTTGTAAAAAGCTCCCGGAAAATCCCATTTGCTCCGATTTTCGCGCAGAGTCTATATTAAATGTCCAATTTCAATTCTACAAGCTCGGTTTCCCATATACGCTACCTACGGTCACTGTTTAATATTGTACAGTTCCTGCGGGAGTGCGGATCATCACATAGGGTGTAGGATGTACACCCCGTCAGGGGTGTACAGGTAGCATCGCCCTTTCAAATTTTACCCGTCGTGAGCCCTCCGACAGAGTGAAGCCCCTACAGCCCGTCGCCCCTCCACGAACGCTCCCACAGCCTGAAGGCCTTGCAGCCCGTCGCCTCTACGTATCCCTCTCTGTGCCGCGCCCTTTGTTAGCCCACAATTTTGTGAGTAATTTATATTTCTTTCCTCATTAATTGGTTATTTGTTTCTTAACTTTTGTTTAGATCATTTTGACATTATTTGTGACCATTATATGCATTAACTAACATTTGGTTGCTTTCGGGTCTTTGAATGATTTCAAGTAGTTTTGTATTTTTTTTTCCTCCTTAAATTCTATTTATTTCTCATTTAACCTGTTGGGGATGATGTGCCAGGAACTGCTATTTACATGATCAGTAAGATTTAATCCGAATTTGTTGTTAGATCATCCAACCTAATTTTCCACGCATATCTTAAAAACTATGTATCAAAAGCATCAAGAATTAATTGCACAGTTGGCCCCCACAATTTTCAGTTTTATATTTTTTTTAGTCTGTAATCTTTTATTTTTGTTGTTGAGTTCCCTACATCTTTACTTTAGTGCAACTAGGCTCCAGCCATTGAAAGAGCTGTTAAATTTGACTAAATTTGTGGTGTTTGCAGCTGAGCTCCAAAAGTGAAAAAGTTGAAATGTTGGAGTCAAATAGTGCTATTAAAATTAAAATTTCAATTTAAAACTTAAAATATACCCTTAAAATTTACAAAATCAATTTAAAGCTGTAATTTTGATTCAAAATAATATAGAAAGAAGGTTCTAATATTTGTTAAAATATTTGTTGCGTAAAAATCATGTGTTTAGCAGTATAATACTTGATAGAAGGAAAACAGGCTCAAACATATAATGACCAAAAAGGCAATGGCAATGCAGTGGTCAAGTAAGCAGGATAACGGAAATCCAGCATGAATATAAATGTCTGTATATAGCAATCAATCATGGGTCTATCATGGATAACTGAAATGTAAGGGCATGTATCTCTGGATATATATACAGTATAATAAATGATAGACATGTAGCATGATCAGACCATAAATATAAATAATGCTGAATACTGGAATGCAAATATCAAATCAACAGCAAGTGTCCAGATATATGTCTATCAACTAAGGATCAACAGGAAGGGATCACCTCGTGATCAGAAGCAAGGTTCTAGGTTGGGTTCAAGGATCACAACAAGTTCCAACTTCGTATCTTGCCGGAAACCCAAAGAGAATGGTGACGGCCGCGGCGGCGCACGGCAACGGCGGGTGCCGAGGTAGCCTTGGCTCGGACGTGGCTACCCATAGGATCTGTCCGGCTGGAGCTCGAGCCCACCATGGACTACCTGGTGTGTGTGCAAATTCACCCGAGAGGCTCAAGGCTTGTGTGCTCTCCCTCTCTTGGATGCTCTGGCGACGGGGAAGGTGGTGGCACGTAGGGTTTACGTTGGAGAGAGGTGCGCAGCTTCGTTTCCAGACAGGGGAGATGAAGAGGAGGCTAGCGCGTGGGGTGTGGTTGACGAAGAGTCGCACGCGGTGATGCATGCATAAATGCATGTATGCACAATTTCATAAAACACCATCCAATTTCTACTATTTAAAGTTGAGTCCTGAACCAGTTTAAACACTTTCAAACTTTAGTCCCTCTCCAACAATGGCATATATTGTAAGTACATAAAATATAAGGGTTTATTTTGTGAAATTGCTATATTTCCTCAAACAGCAAATTGTTTGGATTTTCGAGGAGTTTCCCTTGTCAAAACGAAAAACGGATTCCGCCATTGGGTCCGACACATCGAAATCTATAAGACAGCAATTTTTGATTTTCGACACGATGTCCAGATAAATTTCCGTTCCATAAAAAATTGTCTAATTTTATATTTTTCACGCTTCTTGAGATTCCAGGGTGGGTAAACGCGATTTTCTTCTGCGCCATTGCGTCCAGATCGACGAGACCGACGAAACCGACTACCTGGATCAGTGAATTTGGAATCCGAACAGTGAATTAATCCACGTTGCACTCGCCGGAACCCAGAATTTAGGGGTTACTGTTCAGCTACAGTGAGAACTTAAGTCAAACTGTACACATCCACTGTTTCAGTAAATCGCTTAATTCGCTTATTATTCTTTGATTTCTGGAAGATCTGACCGTCGGATCGAAAAATGCTGAATATGAAAATCGCTCGATTCGACGAGACGATCGCAACAGTCAACTCGGATTTCCAAGATCATGTCCGGATTAGAAGTTAGCCTTTTTATCACGCAATTCATGCAACTAGCACACAGGCGTATGACCAAGTAGGTTAATTTAGGTCTTTTGAATCCGAACTCAGGCTGAAAATTACATTTAATTTATTTATTAAAAATAAAATATTTCGGATTACTACAACTTCAGGCATTCCTCTTCATAATCGTTCTTCCCGGAGAGGAGTGTCTGTACAATCATTAGAACGGGAAGTACAAGGAGTTAAGAATAGATGGAACAAGGATTCAAGAAGATTGAGGATGGGTTAAAGAAGATGTTTGATATCCTCGACTGCAAGTAAGTCCTGGAATATTATTAATTTGTGCTGTAAAAGCTATACTTATATGTTCTAGATATTTATATTTGTGAAAGAATCAAATTCCACAATTTCAAAGTTCTTCAAGTATGTTTCCCTCCACGAGCACGGGCACATATTTCACAAGGCAGAGCTCTTCCCAAGGCAGAGCTCTGCCTTGGGAAGGGCTTTATTTTTGTTTTTTTTTTTTGTTGTTATTTTTTAGTTTTTTTTTTTTTCAGTTGTTTGACTTTTAAACTTCGTTGGTTTATTTTGTTTTTAAATAATATTTGAAAATTTTAAAAATTAATTTAAATTTAAAATTTAAAATGTTATAAATTGTTATTTTCTTAATATTATATTTTAATAAATAAAAAAAGATAAATAGTATGTTTAAAAACATAGTAAATTTAAAATTGGACCAATATATATATCTTTTTTTCAAAAATTAGTATAAATTATAAAATTTATATATTTTACACCTACTTAAAATTCGAAAATTAAAGGTGATTTCTTCTTCTCTTGAAACCGCCCAGAGCTCCGCTAGCCACTGCCGATCTCCTCTCCGCTCCGAGCTTGTTATCAATCCCGCACTGAGCTCCGCTCCGAGCACAGTCCCACACGTTGCCGAGCTCCTCTCCCGCACAGGGCCGCAGAGTGCCGATCTCCTATCACCGTCGCCGTCGCCTTCGCCATCGCCGAGAGGAAGCAAATTGTTGCCGTCGCCGTCTCTCTCGCTCTCTACATCTATCACTGTGAGCTCGCTACCTCTCTCTGCTCTCTCTCTCTCTTTCTCTCTCTCACCGTGAGAGATCCCCTCACAGTGAGAGAGATAAGTGTGAGATCGGTCACAGTTAAACATGTTTAAGCTCTCAAATAATAATAGAGATCATGTTTAAGCTCTAAAATAATATTAGAGTTCATGTTTAAGGAACAGATCCTTATACATGTTTGTATATTTAGCCTGTTTAAGGAAGAGACAAATTATGTATGCAGACTATTAATAAATTTGTTTAAGGATCGTTAATTGTGAGCGATGCAAAATACGGTGAGATCGATCTAAAATAATTTTGTATGCACACTAATTATACATGTTGAAGGAACAGAATTTTAGGGATAATTTTGTATGGAAACTAATAATAAATTTGTTTAAGGATCGTTCAGTGTGAGCGATCCCCGCACTGAGAGAGTAACAGGGACACCATAGTGGAATTCTGCACAGTCATATATATAAAAGGGAACAGTGAGGGATCCTCTGTATGCACAGTGAGGGATCCCTCTGTTATAACAAGAAACTTGCAGGTGACTAGTTGTATGTTTGCTACAAGTGACCATTAATACAACTACAAGATGGAACACTTGTTCAATTTTGGAATGACTCGTTAGACAATCTTGTCACTATTAAAATGTAATTTGGTCATATGTAGTTGAAAGGGCATAGGCATCAAATTAATGTCATTTTCATAAGAGTTAGAACTTAATTTTCATAATACATTACCCAAAATATGAATATCTGATATTCATATTCGATGAACTCATAGTGCATTATGTTCTTCACAGGAGAATGGCCTTCTCTTTGCTACTGGCACTTGTAGTTTTGATGGCCACTGGGGGTGGAAGTAGTCGTGGAAGTGGGAAGAAGAAATCTTCAAAAAGATCACGGAATGAACTGTCAACAAGCTCGGAATCTGAACAATCTTCAGAAAATGAGGGAGAATCGGTAATAGGGAAGGGAAAGGCACCGATGCCTTCAAGGAAAAAGAAAGATAGAGAATATTCTACACAAAGAAATTCCGGTGGACCGGTAATTCGAGAGGGGTCTCAAACAGATAGCCGAGCAAATTATGGAGAAGGTGAAACAGAAATTAATTCAATCAGGCGTGGATTATATCAAAATAGAGCATGTCTTGGAGAGCGACATATAAACTTCAATGAATTGTGTCGACAAGTTCCGGAATTTGAAAGGCTAGTAGAACGAATTCCTTTGGGGGCTCTAGGTAGCATTCCAGCAAATAAGGGTTTCTGTTCCGAGTTAATCAGGGAGTTTTACATGATGGGAGATAAAATTGTAGAGGATCATGACACCGGGATAATCAAATTCGAAACCTCAGTTCGAGGGGTCAAGTTTGATATAACTCCAGATGTAATAGGTGCGAATCTTGGTTTGCCTGTTGATACATCTGGTGAGTATTATACTACGGGTGAAATTCAGAGTAACACTCATTGGGATGTTGTCGTTAATGCTATTTGCAAGGCGGGTACACAGACCAACAGGGAATATGTGGTATCAAAGGATTTAAAGCCGGAATACCACATTTTATCTTTGATTCTTTGCTACAACCTGTTGCCTACGGTGGGGACTAAAAGGATAAGATGGCAACGTCTACTTCTTCTTTATTTACTTGGTCACCCAGAGAGTGCAGCTGGACTTTGTCTCAATATTCCTTATCTTATTTGGGAACACATGTCGCATGTAGTTGTGGGAACCAATAGCCGTTCACTTCTTCCTTACCCGATCTTCATCACTAGCCTATTGGAAGATCACGGAGTTGATGTCACATGTGACAAATATGACTATGGCTTGGGCGCTATTGATAGAATAACTTTGTCCAAGTCAATTGGAACTCTAAAGACCTTTGGGCAAGCGAAAGGTCGTGCAAGTGATGCGACTACAAGTGCACCGCCTCGTCAGGTGCAACATCAAGCCGCTACTGGATCAGATGAGGGAGTGACTGTACAATCATTACATCGGGAAGTACAAGCAGTTAAGAAAATAGTGGAACAAGGGTTCAAGAAGATTGAGGATGGATTAAAGAAGCTGTTTGATATCCTCGGCTGCAAGCAAGTTGATGTAGTTCCGGGAACGACTGGAACTAGTACTTCACATGGACATACATCACATGATGATGATGTTGAGGACATACATGACGATGTGTGACCCGGTACGCCATCTTGTTCTTGCTTTTCATTTCGATTTAGTTTGTTGTTTCTTAACCGATTGGGTTATATTATTAGTCAAAGTAATAGCCCGTGGAGGAAGATCGTTGTTCCATCTGACTAGGCATTTCTTGTGGAGTGAATGGGTTTTAATATCAATATTATTATATAATTCAGTAATATGGCTTCACTTTGAATTTTATTACTAAAGAGTGTTGGCAAAAGAAAATGGTATATGAGTTATACCAACATATGTGCAATGACATTTTAGAATGTAGATGACCTTCTGATTTTCTTAATAATTCCCGCAAGGAATGTGGAGAAGCTTATGAATTTTGTAATAATATTTAGCATTGGGTTTGTAGTGTTTGCACAGATGCCTAGTTTCCACTCTGAAATATGTCAAATAGTAGTTGCTCACTATGTGGCTTTTGAGGCATCTCCTAAGCAACTTTAGTGTTTTTTAAGTTTTTTTTTGTTATTATTTTTCCCTCCACGTGTAAGTACTATTTTGTTTTAAACATGTCACTTCGTAATAATCATTTATGACTGTTAACAGGTATTGGGAGGCTATTGGAAGCTATGACCAATAAGAAATGCTACTCCATACATCTTAGATTTGTACATGTGAATTAACCATACATCTTAGCCCAAGTGTTCCCTTACGACAACATACAACTTACAATCACCAAATGTCCAATTCTATACAACAAACGTTTGCGTACACGAAAGTCATCTGTTCATAATTACAACACAAATTATACTTCAACATAAATTTATTATCACGGTACAATAATATCTTACCACATACATGAATATATTCTGCTTTTGTAAGGCAGCTGATTTTGCTTCTAATAATATGCTTCTAATGCTCATTGGAAGCATTAGAAGCACTTGGAGACTCATACATGAATATATGTATTACCACATACTGATTTTGCTGTAGATAGTCATATGTAGTTGTGTTCGCCTTCTTTCTCTTCTATATATTATTATTATTATTAATATAATAATTATTATTATTATTATTAATATTTTGGGAGGGTTACATACGTGACGAAGAATTCGATTCGAAGAAGTGGGTCATTCCTGGTTTTATTATGATTCTAAGGATTGAAACAAAATGTCCCCCTTAATTTCGTAAGATGTATATATTCAGCGAAGGAGGTCCATCAAGAGTAAGAGAGTTGCTGATTCTGCTGAGGCACTTATAGGCGCATACCCCAAGTCCTGCTGGTGAATTGGCGGCACTCAGTTTCATGAAATCAATAGGAGTAGAAATAGAGTTTCACAAGCAAATGGTGGTCGAAAATCCAATATTAGTGAATCGAATCCTGAGATGCTCATCAATGACGGTACAATTGGAGGTGTTGCTTAATTATATATTGAGCGATCCCTACAATTGTTCCAGATTGATGAGCATCTCAGGATTCACTAATACTGCCTTTTCAACCACCATTTGCTTGTGAAACTCTATTTCCATTCCTATCGATTTCATGAAAATGAGTGCCGCCAATTCACCAGCAGTACTTGGGGTATGCGCCTATAAGTGCCTCAGCAGAATCAGCAACTCTCTTACTCTTGATGGACCTCCTTCGCTGAATATATACATCTTACGAAATTAAGGGGGACATTTTGTTTCCATCCTTAGAATCATAATAAAACCAGGAATGACCCACTTCTTCGAATCGAATTCTTCGTCACGTATGTAACCCTCCCAAAATATTAATAATAATAATAATAATTATTATATTAATAATAATAATAATATATAGAAGAGAAAGAAGGCGAACACAACTACATATGACTATCTACAGCAAAATCAGTATGTGGTAATACATATATTCATGTATGAGTCTCCAAGTGCTTCTAATGCTTCCAATGAGCATTAGAAGCATATTATTAGAAGCAAAATCAGCTGCCTTACAAAAGCAGAATATATTCATGTATGTGGTAAGATATTATTGTACCGTGATAATAAATTTATGTTGAAGTATAATTTGTGTTGTAATTATGAACAGATGACTTTCGTGTACGCAAACGTTTGTTGTATAGAATTGGACATTTGGTGATTGTAAGTTGTATGTTGTCGTAAGGGAACACTTGGGCTAAGATGTATGGTTAATTCACATGTACAAATCTAAGATGTATGATTCTAATTGGTGACATGGAGTTTGGAGATGGCAAGACTCTGCGAGGTCTGGTCTTGATTGGGGAAGAGCCTTCTATATACAACTCTTCTGAATTTAATGCTTTTCATTGTGAGAGAGAAATAAGTAGATCGGCTTATTGTAGTGAAAGCAGTGGGATTGTTGAACCCCATGATCCTAGCAACATGTCTGCATACTCTTCTCTTGTTGATGCTTCTATGTTGAAGGAAGGTAGCGGAAATGAGGGATCTGGTGTGCCCTGTAAAGCATGATGGAAGAGGCAGGCTGAGTGTATGTATAGTAAGGCAAAAGAGACAAACACATTTTGGTATGTATTTGTGGCTGCTGCTTTAGTGGGGATTGTAGTTCTAGGCCCACTGATGGCAAGGGGAAAAATTGCAGCTTCAGCAAGTGAAACTGCAATTTAACATCAACAATGAGGTAATTTTTATCCTATTGAAGATATATTTAGAATTACATTTGCAAAGATTTTTATCACATCTGCTTGTCTATGAATTTGATCGAGGATTATTTTCTTATGTTTTGCGTTTCTCATTTTCGTCATGTAATTTATGCGGAGCGTATGAGGTTGAGTAAGCTGTATTGAAAATGAACATGATGAGGTTAGGGTATGTAAAATAGCATTGGTGTCTTTTAGGCTATCGTCATAAATTTCCAAATTGTAGTGCTAGCTTAGGCTATTTGATTGTTAGCTGATTTGATGTGAATGAGAGGCAAAGAGAAAATGGTGGAAACATATTTAAAATTATATTGAAATTTATAATAGCATTCAGGAAATTTAGTAACTTCCCAATGATCATACCTTTCACATTGAATTAGGCAATGCCATTTAAGCCGCGTTGCTATGGTACAGAACACTACTAAATCTGATGTATTGTTGCCATTTGTTGAATTTCTTCTCTCCTTTCTGTTATGACGAAAGTAGGGTGAGAAGCATGGTGGTACAATTTGTGAATGTAGGAGATTACGGCTATTGTTCCAGAAAAATATTGTTTTTAAATTAAAAATTCTGGAGCCTTCCTTGAGGTTTTAATCTAGATATAATCTGGTTATCGCTGTTGCTAACATACACGCCATGTGACAGTTTGTAAGGTTTGGTATTGTGCTTCAGTCACATGTCACTAAGAACCTAATGGCTGTTTTATTGGCATGATGACAGAGGAGTTTCATGGCGGTTCCATTCAGCCGGTTCAAGGCTATTTTGGTTGCTGGCAATCAACACAGGCCTTTGATGCAAGGTGATGCTGCATTTGGCCGATATGGTGTTTACTTCGTATATTGATGATGTTGACGAAAAACTACAAGTGAGTGGGGAGGGGGGGGGGGGGGGGGGGGGAGGTGTGGAGGGTTGCAAATGTTGTTTATTACATATGCTTGGTTGGTTATCAAACTGCAAATCTGTTTATTTTTTCCCCATGTTCTTCTATTTTCTGATGCTGTTAATGCTTGGGTAATGTAAATTTAAATTTTCAAGTGAATTATTGATGCATGTAAATATGACTAGATTGAATTGTAAATAGATTTAAATGGAACTAATCTGTAAATCATTAGGGTAATAATAATTGTGGCAATATGTGTATAAAAGGGGGTCATAAGCCAAGCTGATTGTGATTGGTATATGGTTAATTCACATGTACAAATCTAAGATGTATGACTGTACTATGGTAACTTGTATGTTGTAAAGGATTGGAATTTAAATCTGAAAAGATGACTGCACTGTGATTCCGGGATTTGAATTGGAGATGTAATTCTGTATAAAGAAGTTTCATGTAACGCGACTGAGTGAGAAGAACAAGTGTACCGGTACATAAATATTGTGTTGCGGTACAGAGAGTCTAACACTTGGGTTGGTAAATCTGTACCGGTACATAAGTTCCACAAAACCCGAAACCATCAAAGTTGCAATCGTCAAATAGTACCGGTACTTATCAGTTCGTACCGGTACAAATGGTTCCGGTACTTACCCAAGTTCCTCAAAAACCGAAAGTAGTACTCATGGATGATTCCCTCATGTACCGGTACTCTAGGTTGCGTACCGGTACAGAGGGATAAATCCATGAATAATACTTTCGGGTTTTGAGGAACTTAGAAGTGTACCGGATCAAATTGTACCGGTACGCAATATCTAGTACCGGTACATAATGAGCTACCGAAGGGTAAGCCTATCTGTTTGTGAGGCACATGGTTTGTACAAATTTTTAGTACCGGAAATAAGGATTTTGTACCGGTACGGAAGTTTGTGTACCGGTACTGAAGATTACGTACCGGTACTAAATAATGAGGACCGGTACTGAATGCCGCATCCGCTTCCAATTCAAGTTCATCAGAACCCAAAAGTTGAACAATGTGTACCTGTACAAATTTCTGGTCCTCAAAACCAGAAACACCACACACTTGGATTCCTCACTAACGGTACAATAGTATTGAGGACCTGAGTAAAATTTGTCTTTACAATTATATAAAAGAATTGTATATAGATTAAAATTTATAAATTAAAAATTTTGAAACAATTATAATTTAATAAGATATTTATATTTAATATAAAATTAATTTAGAAAATGTAAAATATAGGATAAAATTAAAGTATTTAGGTAATCAGCAAAAAATAATCACATTTGCAGCGAATGACTACAACTCACCATAAAACACAAACCGATCATAACTAAGATACAATGAATAAATAAAAGGAATCAATACAATATTCATAAAAATTACAACAAATTGATACAATACAATATCAAACTGAAACTGATAAAAACAGGGATACAGAGAATTCATACAATATTCATCTGCTCTACATTCATCTGCTCTACAACGAATCAATACAACTCAACATTAAACTAAAATCAAACTGAACAAAAATGGAATACAATGAATCGTATATATGACTCAATACAATAATCATCGAATATACAACATATTAATACAAGTCAACATATAAATTAAACCAAAGTATTTATTGTACATAATTATCTTGACGGAAGACTTGTATGCATCGAACTAGAAGTCACGCAAGAGGGATCTCGTAAGATTTGGCTCACCATGTGCGCCCGGAAATACGGGGGATATTTTTGATAAACCAAAAGATCGGGAGAGCCGCCTCTTACAATTCTTTCAGCAAATAGGCATGTGTACATGCCACAATCAACCTCAGTCGAACCTTGTTGCTGACAATCAAGCTGACAGATGACATTTGGGTGGCGGATGCGTTGTTCAAAGAAAAACTCAAAATAGGCTGCAAACCACCTCGCCTGCATAAGAGAAATAGTGAAGTCTATCTTCTATGCATATATCAATGTAATAAATATAAAAGTAATATACATACCAATACGTTTGCCGCATCCTTTGCCACACGATGACTCCACAAGGAATTCCAACTCTCAAAATGGGATTCCTTCAAATCAATAACAAGCAAATGCCAATGCCAATTACTATTTACAGGAATAATTATAAATCTATTACAGCTAATACTTTCCGGAGTTATTATTTCCAAAAAGTGCCGTACGGAAGCCGATTCATAGGCAACATTCTGGATGAAATCAGCTGTGATGGCCTGGTCCGGCCCTATTCCTGCCATCTTGTTAAGTATGTGCATCTGGACATAAAAGGGAATATAGTTACAACATCAATGTAATAATGAAATCCTTCCAATCTTGGTTTTGCTAAATGCTTATCACGACAACAGGGTTGAATGAATGAAATTACGGTGAATAATGCAACATAAGTAAATAAACAAAAGGTAATAAATATTTAATAACTACTGTAAATACCAGTTCCAATTCTTTTATGTTTCAGCATTGTAATTGTGCAATAGAACAGGAATCAGTTTTTAAAGTCACAATATAAGAGATGTAAATTGTGAGATTGAGTATATACTAAATTGTAAAATGTGATGTCATATATATACAAAATAGCTAAATTTCATCTTAAAAAGACACTCTGGGATAATTCCTGGTTTCATTAAGTTTATATAAATATAAATGTAATTTTATAAAATTAATATAATACTGAATCAAATATGAAACTCACCGAAACTTCAGTTCGACAAAAAAGAGCAGGATGCCTAAATTTCTGTACACCCTTCATATTCTTCGTATTAAGAATATGAAAATATACATTTATCACCTATATTAGAAAACAACAAGAAATTATGTTAAAACACACACACACATACACACACACACACACACACACACACACACACACACACACACACACACACACACACACACACACACATATATATATATATATATATATATATATATATATATATATATATATATATATATATATATATATATATATATATATATATATATATATATATATATTACAAGATTTAACTGTATTTTTCTCGTTTTCACAGCACGAACCTCATCGCGGGTCGGCCCTCCAAATAAGAAGTGTCGGAGGATTTCGCCACTAATAGAAGGCGAATCCGATCCTTTGGTGCTATCTTCCCATATAGCTCCCCTATCAAAAAGAATTAGAAATATTATGCTAAGTAATGCGAAAATGGAAATAGACATATATAACAATTAAAAGAATATATGATATGGTGGACTAACTTAGTTATTGGTTGTGCTATAAAAAAGTTGATTGCAAAATCATCCTCTTTAGGAATCTTATCTCGACCCGGATATTCGCGACGAGACTCAATAACGAAACCGGGTGAGCTATCCAGAGAGGGTTCATCCGGAACATTGATGGATGAAACTCCACCTTCTGGATCATCATACTCTTTTTTTAATGCCTGTTATCATTAAAAAAATTATGCAACTGTCATACTTTATAAATTTGTTAAGCTTCAATACACCAAACATATTACAATAATACCATAAGGACGTCGGCAATGGCCCCGGAAGCAGAATCTGATGCTTCAGTTTCTTTCGACCCCTGCTCTTTAGAATCAAGGCGGCGCTTTCTAGTATAATATGCTTTACGTCCTCTTGTCCCGGCCGTGAAATCGTCAGATAATTCCTTTCGTTTCCTTTCACGGGCTTTAATCCTTTCAATTCTTGACGGGACTTCGATTCTAATATCGGCAGTGGGCACCACTATATTAATCTCACCACCATCAACGGGATGTTCGAAAGTTCCTTTCGCTTCTGCTGTGTGCTGCCCACCTTCAGCCTGATCTTCAACATTTTCTTTTTCGACATCGAGTGTCGCGCCCCCTTCTGCTGCAACAGCAGAGCCGCTATCAATTTGATCCTGAAGCTTCTTATTTATATCCTTTAACTTGATATTCTCTGCTTCCAAGATTTTAATCCGCTCTTCAAGGACATAAAGAGTTTGTTCCAAATTATTAAGTGAATTTCTGATATTGCTACAATCCCCAGCTGTAGAGGTAGTAGCGACAGGAGTAGCCGGTTGAATCTGTATCAATAAAGAAGAACACAAAGACGGTAAGTAGGGAAATTAGTAAAGTAACCACATCATAACATATATAATCCTTAACTTATACAATACCTGGGGCTGCTGCCAAACACGTGCCATACGATTTAATATATACATTTCTTCAGGACGATAGGTAAAGTTGGGTATAACCTGCATATATATATATATATATATATATATATATATATATATATATATATATATATATATATATATATCATTACATATTTACATTTAATATTTTAAAGGAGATTTATAAAATTAAAATTCCGTAAAGAATTTATTACCTCTGAAGGAGAATAAGACAACAATTTTTTCCTAAGCTTATCATAGCTCCTAAATGCTACTGAACCTTTCCATTTTCTCATCCGTGGGACAGCTTTATCCCCATCAGAAGTACCCAAACCCTTTATATGCTCATACGCCCAGCTCTACATGCAGAGTCATAATGACTTATCAGTAATGGAATGAACATATAAATATTTTAAATATAAAATATATTCAAACACTAATTTAGAATTGTACTCACCGTGAACGCTACTGTACACCCATCAATATACCCGGCTTTTATTTCGTCCCCTCTATTCCGACGCTTTACATGACGGGATGCTTTCGAAATAGAACTTACAAGAAAATTATATACAGTATGCCCCCAGGCATAGTCGCCTATTCTATGTATATCATCTATATATCTATACAGAGCCTTCGGCACATTGTAGTGGCTAGTGGGAAAGAGAACCGTCGCAAAAACATATAATACGAAAATGGAGACAAAATCGGTGACGGCGTCCACACCCTGCTGTCCAGCAAGAGTGTATAAGATATGACGAAGTTTTCTTCTATCGGCGTGCTTATACTCGCCATTAAAGTATCTATCAAATATATTAGAATTTATACTCTTTTTTGACCATTCTATCGGCTCCCCCTGCGTCGGTAACCCAACCAAGACAGCTATTTCATCTGGAATCAGGGGAATGAAAGTATCTCCGATTCTAACACCTCTGTTCTCCTCATCCCAAAAACTTAGGAGAGTATCCACTAATACAAGGTCTTGCTTTAGAGGTGGAAGGTCAATATATGAAGCAAATGGCGTTGTTCTCAAGAGTGCCATTTGTTCAGTAGAGATAACTTCCCTTAGTGCTGGGCCAGCAGTGGTATAGTTGGCCTCAGTCTTGGGAGACTCTTGTACATTCATCGTATTGTATAGATGTTTTGGAAAACATCTTCCACAAACCAATTGAGTCTTCGTTGGGCTCTTTCTCCTACCATGACTACTAGTGCTGGCCTCCTTGGCCACTCTGCTCGATGACATAGCTCTGGTAGAAACCATATCTTCAGCTGCATTATAATAACCATATCAGTTTGTATTGATAAAATCATATCTTAGTACATCATGAATTTATGGACTATTCAAAGCAATATGGACTAGTCAAACATCTCTACATTTCTTTAATTGCTGCATTATAAAGTGTAACAGAAGCCTACTACCATGTGAATTTTGTTTTCAATTCTTTTTTTTTTAAATACTGAATCAAACATTATAACAAAAGCATACTATCTTGCATTATACTTTATTACTGATTCTGGTATATTAAATTCCTTTCTGCTCCATTACATGACAAAGACGATGACCTGAACAACAATGGCATTCTGAATGTTTGGTTCCTGTTAGCTTTGTCATAACTTTGCTGATATAGGTTGCATAATTTGTCTGCTTGTCTATTCTGTGTAATGGTGATGAAACTCTATAAGCAACAAGACTTGGATGCCAGATAGTAACATGTTAATTTTATTGTTCAGATTCTTCAACTTAATGATGGTAAGGCTTTGTCTTGTCGCCTACTAATTGATTCTATGAGGAAATTTCTCTCCAATTGTGAAGCAGGTATGTCTTTAAGCATGTTGGATGTGTTATTCTCAGTGGAAATTGTTGCTTTTCTGTGCTTGTATATTTTCAGCCTTTGAGAGATATGGGCAATCTATATATAGAAGTTGATACTTTAGGCTGTTTTCTTAGTTCTGTAACCTAACATATGCTAATCTAAATGCCGAAACATTGGATGGATTGCACAATCATTATAATAAGCTGGAGGATCAGTTTTGTATGAAACTTAGGTTAAAATTGCAAAATCCATTGTTCAAGGTTTGGTGAGGTATGGAATGAAAAATGGAAGTATGAAATTATCTTCATATCATAAGCTAACCACAATTCACAATAGTTTTACACTCTTGTGAAACTTCTGAACACTCTTGTGTAGCCAGTGTGTACCGGTACACAACCATAGGTACCGGTACAGGGCTTGTGTTCCCCCTTTGTACCGGTACACTTTTCTCTCTACAAAAGAAATGGTCTAATTGGGTGGCAACTTGAATTTGTACAAAACCCATCGATAGCTGTCGATGGAACATATATAACTGTGCTTAACCCATCTATATGAATTTGGAATGGAGAGCTATATAGCAGCAGACATAACAGGGATTTATGGGATTGAATGTACCTGTAAATAATCTTTATTTTCAAGGTCGAGAGAGAGAGCGGTGCTCGGGTGCTGCGAAATGCGAGTGAAGGAAACCCTACACCGACGGAGGGGAGAAAGCCCTGCTTGAGAAGTCCTCGGATGGTGTTCGAGAGGGCTAGCAGGCGAGACAGAGTTCGAGAGCCCTAGCAAGCGAGAGAGCGAGCGCGAGAGAGCACTGGAGAGGGAGCGCGAGAGAGAGGGGGGCGGTTTTGGCGGAGAGAGACCACTGGAGACGGAGCGCGAGAGAGTGGGGGGCGGTTTTGGCGGAGGGAGTGGAGAGAGGTGGAGAGAGGGGTTTTAGAAGAGAGAGAGAGAGAGAGAGAGAGAGAGAGAGAGAGAGAGAGAGAGAAGAAGGAAGAGGGTGTGAGAATACCGGCTGGGATTTTTAGTTTCAATCCCAGCCGTCCCTGTTAGGGGTGTAGGATATACACCCCTAACAGGGGTGTACCACTAGCACTACTGTATATATATATATATATATATATTATATATATATATTATATATATATATATATATATATATATATATTTATATTTATATATATAAATAGTATTGTTCTATTTTAAATTTTATAATTATAATTTTATTTGAATATATAAATATTTTATTCAGTAAATTTATTCATCATTTCAGAATATAATATAGTCGTTATATTGCCCTTGTTTTAAATTGATGAACATTTTATTTGGAGGCGAGCTCGGTCAAGTGTAGATTGCTGTCAATGCGTTGTAGCCGTTAAAATAACCTCAATAAAAAAGAATATAATATTTAATCGATGAGGAACGTGATAAATATATAGATAGATATAATAATAAACCTTAAATTATTTTTTAAAAATAAAATATATTATTTTATCAAATTATAAATTAAACTAAAAAATGGTAACATTTAGACTTTATTAGTGCCGTTGTTCTTTATTTATTTATTTATTTATTTATTTATTTATATTAAACAATTTGATTGACTTATGAATAATTTAATTATTTTTTAAAAAATTTGAAAGTGACAAAAAAAAACTTATAATTTTTTTTTTTTTTTTTTTTTTTTTTTTTTTTTTTTGGTTACTAATCAAACACCATGAATAGAAGGATCACAAGTGATTCACCACCCTCCTTTTCTACACTATTTTATATAAAAATTTTATTTAAAATTCAACCACATAAAAAAATAATAATAATAAAAAAATTGTACATCAAATAAGTTATTGCTGCATATATTATTCCAAACATCCAAATAGGACTTTAGTTAAGTTAAAATTTGTTTCAAATTCACTGACTATATTAGCTATTGATTATTAATTAGTCTAAATATATTTACTAAAAGTGATTAAAATCATTAATTTTTTAAAAAAATATGAATAAATTTGAGAAAAAAAATAATAAATTTAAAATATTTGAAATTGGCATAGTCTTAAAAAAAATGTGCAAATTTCAAGTTACCCAATTGTGGTTTAGCGCATTTTCACTTTACCTTGCCGTGATTTAAAAAGTTGATCTTAATTATTCTATAATTTATTGTCAAAATTTTACACTTAAATATTTTATAATTTTATTTTTATTTTGCTATAAGAGCTTATCATTAATAATAAATCATTCTATGATTTTTAAAATTTTCGCTTTACTATTTTCCAATGAAATAAGTACAAAACTATATAATAGCTATGTGTAATTTGTTGAATCCTTAGGATGCAAAATAATAATAGGCTAAATTATAAAAAGATAAATTAAAGTTTATCAACAAAAAAAATAAAGAAAAAAAAAAAAAAAAAAAGCTAAGTCTATAATTTTTAGGCGTAAAATCTTTACAATCCTTAATGCAAGGGTCAAGAATTTATTTATTTTTTTAAAAAAAAATAGTAAAAAAAAACCTTTGGACTTAGAAAAACGTGGTTCTTAAATAATTAAAATTGTAAAATTATAAAATATTTGTAGCCACAATTTTTAGCTTATATTTGACTCGTTTAGTAAATTAGCGTTAGATCTCGAATTTATTTTCGAGCCTTGCTCAGAAATAGTAGATTGGGAGCCTCATTCAAAGAAATAAAATTTAATTAAATTAGGAAGCTCTTTGGGTGCGTTTGGAATCGGGTTAAGCTGGAATTGGCTAAACCGGAGATAAGTATAAAGTACGGAACTAGAGCGAAAACGCATTTGGAATGATTCCAGGGATAAGAGAATTTGTGTTTGGTTTAATAATGAGGAATAGGAGGGATAAAGAAGATAAGATGGGTAAATTATCTTTTTGCCCCCCAGAGTTAATATGTGATAAAAGTTGTTAAAAATTAATTAGTTCGTTTTAATTAATGGATTAATGATTTAAAAAAATAAAAGTAAAATTATAATCGTAATTAAAATATATTATTTTAAAATAATACATTTAATTTAATATTTAATTTTTCAACTTAAAATTTAAATTTAAAATATAAAATTTCAACATTTTAATTTTAAGATATACAATTTTATAATATTAATTTTAAATAATTAATTTTTAACATAAATTTTTTTTAAATTTCGCAAAATTTGTATATTTGCTAAATATTTGTAAATTTTTGCACACGAGCTTTATTATGTCATTAAAATGTTGTAAACTCGTTTTTCTCGTTTAAATTAATGGATTAATGGTTTGAAAAAAAAAGTAAAATTATAATCATAATTAAAATGTATTATTTAAAAATAATACATTTAATTTAATATTAATTTTTTCAACTTAAAATTTAAATTTAAAAATATAAAATTTCAACATTTTAATTTTAAGATTTACAATTTTATAATATTAATTTTAAATAATTAATTTTTAACATAAAATTTTTTTAAAATTTGAAAAAATCGTATATTTGCTAAATATTTGTAAATTTTTGCCCTCAAGCTTTATTATGTGATTAAAATTTTCTAAAATCATTTTTCTCGTTTTAATTAATGGATTAATGGTTTAAAAAAATAGAAATAAAATTATAATCATAATTAAATTATATTATTTAAAAAAATATTTAATTTAATATTTTATTTTCTCAAATTAAAATTTAAATTTAAAATATAAAATTTCAACATTTTAATTTTAAGATTTAAAATTTTATAATATTTATTTTAAATAATAAATTTTTAACATAATTTTTTTTTTAAATTTTAAAAAATCATATATTTGCTAAATATTTGTAAATTTTTGCCCTCAAGTTTTATTATGTGATTAAAATTTTATAAAAATATTTTTCTCATTTTAATTAATGGATTAATGGTTTAAAAAAATAGAAATAAAATTATAATCATAATTAAATTATATTATTTAAAAATAATATTAATTTAATATTTTGTGTTTTCAAATAAATTTAAATTTGAAACATAAAATTTCAACATTTAAATTTTAAAATTTAAAATTTTATAATATTAATGTGTGATGATGAGAGTGTATTGGGAAGAGAGAAAAGAGGTGGGATGAAGGAAAAGAGAGAGAGGAGAGAGAGGGATTTGTAATGATGAGAGTGTATTGGGAAGAGAGAAATGAGGGAAGAGGAGAGAGAGAGAAAAGAGTTTTTATTAAAATAATATGTTGAGATGAGATAAAGTAGGGGAGAAGGGTAATATAGTAAAAATTTTAATATTAAAATAATAGGATGAGATTTGTTATACCAGCTATTCTCCTTATTCTGGGTTAAGCAATACTAGATGGTTCCAGAAGCGTTTGGAAGAATAAGAGGGATAAACCCGCTATTCCCGGTTCTGTACCAATACCAAACGGCCCCTTTGGGAATAGAGTATAGTTGAGGGTCCATGGTACAATTTGACCATGAGGAGCGGGGTGAGAATAGCGAGGGAGGAGGGCGGTGTGCCTGACGTACGTGGGGCGTTGGCTTGGTGGAAACGGACAGTAGTGAGGGATGGCTGAGAGAAGCATTCATTACGCGCCGTTCTCAGCGGCGTCACGCGGCGCGCGGTGCGGGCTGCAGGCTCGGGTGCTGCTAACTAGCCCAGCTGTCTGGACTCCAGTCGGCCTAGCAGGAGGCAGGGCGTTGAAGATCGACAGCTGGGCAGCGTGTCGGATTTGTCGCTATCTTTTCTCTGTTTTTTTTTATAAAAATAATTTTTTTTTTTTTATGGGAACACGTGCATATTGTTTCTTTAAACATTTTTTTTTTTTTTTTTTTGGTTTTGGACCGTTGATCTCGAAGGTTCTCCTTTTCACTATAATATATATATATATATATATATATAATATATATATATATATATTATATATATATATATATATATATATATATTATATATATATATATTCTTTTTTGGCTGCAACTCGCAAGAATTAATAGTTGGAATAGATGGATGCAAAATGTGCCATTTAAATAGATTATAGTGATGCATCTAATATAACTAAATTAGTAATATATATGTAATTCAATTTCCTAGATCCAAAAGGAGTATCATAGGTGGATGCTAGAGTTCCACATTGAGGTACCTCTAATAGCGTTGTTGTATGCATAAACATTGGGTTCTTGCATTTTTTTACCATGTTGCCCAAACTATTCACATCTTTTACACCTATACATGGTTTTTGTCGTTCATTAGGTGCCTTTTTTTTTTTTTTTTTTTTTTTTTTTTTTTTTTTTTTTTTTTTTTTTAGGCCTATCAACTGGTCTAGATATAATTGGCGATAATAAATTGTAGCTAAGAGCATATTTTACCCAATCTTCTTCGTTTGGCATTAGTGCTACCTCGCATAAGCTTCTCTAAATTTGTGTGTGGTGAAAATTGAGTTTACATATTTCTCCATTTCTGTACCTCTAAGGCAAGCCTATGAAGGCAAAAGCATGTGCACACAATACCCATGTTACCAGTCATAATTAAATTATATTATGAAAGTGCTAAAATTAATCTAATCTAAAATATTTAGTTAAAATGAGTTAAAAATAATGTGGTGCACCGGCTTTCGATAAAGTATATAACAAAGTGCGGTTAAGACATCTTAAACATATTTAAAAATATAATAAAACGAGTTTAGAATAAGTTTGGTTCAAAACTGTTTGGACCAGATTTTTCGCCACACCAGAAAACGACAAGTGGCGTACACCATCGGCTAAAATTATCGGCCGATGAAAGAAAATGTTAACCGAAGAAGGGCCCACGTCCTTATCTGGATCGGTTTCAATCGCTTAGGAGCACAGCGCGCTACACCTGCCATTGGCTGAGGGTATCAGCCGCCAGGAGAAACAGCCGACAGAAGAATCTGCCAACGGAAGGAGTCATGGATCGCTCAAGACTGACTTCGGTTGACAGCACCCACTAGGCCTTCCCAGTCAATCGACAAAAGGGGCGGGAATCGGAGTTAGTGTGCGGAGTTTCAAACTGAGAAAGGAAGGATTTCGAAAAGGAATGCGGGCGCGAGTTCCACATTTAATCCGGAAAGGCAAGCAATGCCCAGCACCAAAAAGCGCCGAGAAATACGCCCCCGCGCAACAATCAGGGAATGAACCTAGACGGGAAGCTGCTATCATCTCATTGAGGCTAGTCGGCTCAAAAGAAAGTGGTTGAGAATTTCTCGATAACTTCCCCCAAATCACGCCGATGGTTTAAATCGGTGCCTAATAAGTCGGTTCGGGATGTGTATAAATATCCGAACCATCGAAGAGATCGGGGTCCGGCAACCTCGTAAGCCCGGTACCACCCCAGCTCTTCATTTATCTAGGAATAGGTGTAACTTAACTTTTTTCTTGCTTTTTACTGCTTTTCTAGGAGTAGGCTTAATTAATTCTTTCATTCCTTTTCCCCACTTGTATCCCCTTCTTCTTTATCAATATAAAGTGTAAACCGGCAATTCGGTCATGTCTTTATTTATTTTTTGCATTTAGAGTGTAAACTGACCCACTAGTCTTATCTTTATTTGCCCTTTTTGAGCTTTAAGGTAGCGTTTGGTTAGGGGGATAAGGGGGGGATAACCCCCTTATCCCCAAACTTATACCCAAACGGTAATTGTGGGGGGGGGAGGGGGAAGGGGGGGGAATTGCTAAACCCCCCTTAGCGGGTTATCCTGGGATAACCCGCTAAGGGGGGGGGGGTTTAGCCATCCCCCCGCCCACCTTGGAATAGTGGAATAGGGTTTTAGGGGCGCGGTTACCGAGGCACTGCACCCCGTGAGCTCCCTCTTCACTCCTTCTTCCTCCCTGCTCCGAGCCATCCTCTTCCCAACTCTCCCTCTTGCTCTTTGCTCCGAGCCATCCTCTTCCCAACCGGTCTCTCTTGCTCCCTGCGCCGAGCCATCCTCTTCCTAACCGCTCCATCTTGCTCCCTGCTCCGAGACATCATCTGCTCCGAGCCATCCTCTTTCCCCCAGCTGGTCCGATCCGAGCGATCTTCTTCCCCGGCGCGGCACGGTAACCGAGGAACGTAGATCGGTGGCCTCTTGCGTCCCGGGAACCCTCTCCGCCTCCATCTCGGCATTCGGACCATCTCCCTCTTTCCCCCTCTTGGTCCGATCCGAGCGATCTTCTTCCCCGGCGCGGCACGGTAACCGAGGAACGTAGATCGGTGGCCTCTTGCGTCCCCGGAAACCTCTCCGCCTCCATCTCGGCATTCGGACCAACTCCCTCTTTCCCCCTCTTGGTCCGATCCGAGAGATCCGCTTCCCCGGCGTGGCACGGTAACCGAGGAAGGTAGCTCGGAAGGCCGCGCGTCCCCGGATCCCTCTCTGCCTCAATCCCGGTAGCCGGCCTAGCTTCCTTTTTCCCCCTCTTGCTCCATTCTGAGCAAGGTACTCCCCCCCCCCCCCCCCCCCCCCCCCCCCCGCGGTTAGCTAACCGAGGATCTAGCTCGGAGCTCCGCGCTTCACCGGAACCCACTCCGCGACCGACCCATCCGGTGCCCCTCCTTTGCTTCTTCTCAGGTTCGGAATACTTCAAAAAGGTAAATAATTGTGCCATCTTGTTACAGTGAAATGTGTGCTTCTTGAAGTAATTGTGCCATCTTGTTTGTGAGAACTGTGTACTGCTTGAACTAAATGTGCCATGTCTTAGAGATAAATTTGTGTTGCTCGTACTAATTGTGCCATGTTGTTAGAGATAAATTTGTGCTGCTTGTACTAATTGTGCTATGTTATTAGAGAGAAATGTGCGATGCTTGAACTAATTGTGTCATGTTGT
Source organism: Tillandsia fasciculata (assembly GCA_029168755.2). Classification (NCBI taxonomy): domain Eukaryota; kingdom Viridiplantae; phylum Streptophyta; class Magnoliopsida; order Poales; family Bromeliaceae; genus Tillandsia; species Tillandsia fasciculata. Next base: position 7,765,142 of record CM054936.1, read on the forward strand.
TAGAGAGAAATGTGTGATGCTTGAACTAATTGTGCCATGTTGTTAGCGAGAAATGTGCGCTGCTTGAACTAAATGTGCCATGTTGTTAGAGATAAATTTGTGCTGCTTGTACTAATTGTGCCATATTGTTAGAGATAAATTTGTGCTGCTTGTACTAATTGTGCCATGTTGTTAGAGAGAAATGTGTGCTGATTGTACTAATTATGCCATCTTGTTAGAGACAAATGTGTGCTGCTTGAAATAATTGTGCCATGTTGTTAGAGACAAATGTGTGATGCTTGAACTAATTATGCCATGTTGTTAGAGACAAATGTGTGATGCTTGAACTAATTGTGCCATGTTGTTAGAGAGAAATGTGTGCTGCTTGAACTAAATGTGCCATGTTGTTAGAGAGAAATGTGTGCTGCTTGTACTAATTGTGCCATGTTGTTAGAGATAAATTTGTGATGCTTGAACTAATTATGCCATGTTGTTAGAGACAAATGTGTGATGCTTGAACTAATTGTGCCATGTTGTTAGAGAGAAATGTGTGCTGCTTGAACTAAATGTGCCATGTTGTTAGAGATAAATTTGTGCTGCTTGTACTAATTGTGTCATATTGTTAGAGATAAATTTGTGCTGCTTGTACCAATTGTGCCATGTTGTTAGAGAGAAATTTGTGATGCTTGAACTAATTGTGCCATCTTGTTTGAGAGAACTGTGTGCTGCTTGAACTAATTGTGCCATCTTGTTTGAGAGAATTGTATGCTGGTTGAACTAATATCGCCATCTTATTTGAGAGAAATTTGAGCTTGTTGATTTAATAGTGCCCTCTTGTTTGAGAGAAATGTGTGCTAGTTGAACTAATAGTGCCATCTTGGAGTGATAATGTGAGTTGGTTGAACTAATATTGCCATTTTGTTTGAGATAAATGTGTACTGGTTGCACTCATTTTGTGTGTTTATTGTGTAATGTTGGCATCTTCTGTGCTGGATGTGTGTATGCTTCCTATCCCCTGTTGCCCTCTTTTGTGATTTTTTTGTGTATGCGGTCAAGAAGCTTTTGTTTAAGATGTGCTAAACAAATCGACGATGATGACGGTTGCCATAAGTATCTGATGGATGGCATGGATTTACAATCCACTGCAGCCCCATACCATTTGGCAATCATTTGAGTCAAATTTTTTAAATAAAAAGAAATATGTAATCGGCTGATAGGCAGCATACACACAAACAGCATATAAGAAGGCAACATGGGTGATAGGCAGCCTACACACAACCAGCGCACAATAAGGCAAAGAGATGGCAATAGAAGTTCAACCATCACCCATTTCTATCAAACAAGATGGCACTATTATTTCAAGCAGCACACATTTATCTCTAACAATATGGCACAATTATTTCAAGCAACACACATTTCTCTCTAACAATATGGCAATATCACTACAACCACCAAATGGGCATATATATAAAGTCGGAAAAGTGGCTTTGTCGGATAATTGCTTAAAATATCGACGATGATGACGGTTGCCAGAAGTATCTGATGGATGGCATGGATTTATAATCCACTGCACCCCCATACCCTTTGGCAATCAACTGAGTCAATTAAGTATTTAAATATACTAAGTTTTTGTAATGATTGAAATTTCCCGGCAATACCCGTTCAATTAGATAGCACCGAATGATTTCAACTACATCTTTTTCATCTTGTATGATTCACAGTTGAACTACGTGTAGTAATTCACTTTAATTTGTACTTAACTTATTGTTATCTTTGTGCCAACCAAACACCTTATTCCAGATGCGTCCATTCAAGAAACATACGAAGCATCAGGCAAGAAAAAGTGTGGCATTCGAAGCCCTCCCTAATATCCTAGGTTCACAGGAGGGTAGTTCTGGGCAGCGTGCCCAACCGCATACCCGAACCCAAAATTGGTCTGAAATGATGGACTCAATTTTTTTGGCTTTGCTCACTGAAGAGCATGCATTGGGGAACTTCGTTAATGGGTCGTTCACCAGTGTAGCCTGGGTTCGAATCATATCTGCATTCAATGCAAGGACCAACTTGCAATTGAGCAAAGAACAGATAAAGAATCAGCTAAAAGTTTTAAAGCGCACATTCATGCTTTATAACTGTTTAGCCAACAAGAGTGGTTGGGGCTGGGACTATATAAACAATATCCCGACCGCCGGTGATCCAACTGACTGGGATGCAGTCATAGCGGTAAATTTAACCTACAATCATAAAGATTTTTGTAAAGGCTCGCGTACTATACACATAATTGACATTAGACATTCATTTAATCTTTCTCCAGGAAAATCCGGCATACGCAAAATGTCGAGATAGGCCATTTTCGGCATATAAGGATCTGGCCTTCTTGACCGAGAAAACAACGGCCACTGGCCAATATGGTTATACTTCTACTATGCCTGCAGCTCAAAATGTTGAAAGTTCATCTTCATCTTCTCCTGGTGAGGATGATACTCTAATTGGGTTGCGAATGACGACTTTCAATATCTCACCTAGTCCATTTGAAGCAGGATCTTCTGCAGCGCCTCAATATGCAAATATAAGGGCGACGCAATTCTCCGACTCTCCAACCCCTACTCCTGAAATCCCAACTGTCGGAGGTAGTGCTAGTGGTAGCGGTTCCGGGGGAAAACGTCCACGCTCCCCAGAACCCACAAACCCTAGACCCAAAAATACCCCGACTTCTGGGGGACGACGGCGCAAACCTGATGCCGGGCTTAGTGTAATCTCTGAGATGGTTGAAATAGGCAGGCAAAAGCTTGAACTTGCCCGTGAAATTTATCAGTCCGAAAAAGACGAGCAGACCTGTTATTCCAACCATTCAGGAGTGCATGGCCCGAGTGTATGCTATGCCATCTATTACTCCAGATAGGGTGCTTGTTGCAGGCGACGCCCTGAAAGATCTAAATAATCGTCAACTCTTTATGATCATGACAGATGACTTAGCTGTAATGTAGGTTGACCGACAAGTCGCAATGCAAAATGTACTATATAAGCAATTCTTTCCTGGAGTGTAGATTTCATTTTAAATGTTTATGCTTTTGTTTTTTTATTTAGACCGTTGCCATTCTATGTATTATGCTAGGTAGACAATTATTTTTTTATTTTGCATGATGGTTGATGTACTTCGTAAATATTGACTTTATTAACAGTAATGTTTGAAGTTGTGTTGTATTTCAATCTCATATATTGCGATTGTCACTGTTCAATATATATTGTACTTACAGTATAAATGGGTGATTCGAATGATGGTAATGTGTTTACCTCCACAATCAGTACCACCTTAAGGGACCTTTTAGATGATGATGATGACATATGGGATGATGTACTTGCAATGTTGATTCAGCAAGGTTACCTCACATTTAGGCAAACCGTCGAAAAGCAACCGTGTCGTACCCGTCCATTTACAGGGCACCAGCTAATATGTGATATATTGAATGGTCATCCTGATCGTAGGTATGACCATTTTCGAATGCCGACCACGACTTTCATTGCACTGCGCGATGAGCTAGTCCGAAATGGATCGCTACAAAACACACGCAATATGACAATTGAGGAACAGTTAGGAATATTTCTGTTTTGCATAGGACATGGGGTGGCTAATAGGGTCATGGCTGAAACATTTCAACATTCGGGTGAAACTATCAGTTGACATTTCAACAATGTCCTTCGGGCGATTGCAATATTGAAAGACGATTACATTAAACTTTCGGGGAATAATCATCCGGTGCATTCTCGAATAAGAGATAATGCAAATTTTCATCCATTCAATGTGAGGACCCACATCCCCACACTGTGGTTTACTGTTGGTTTGGTGGCTTCAAGGAGTGCGTGTGTGCGTGCCGGGCCCCAGAATTGAGTTTCTGGTAAATTTGGAGCTTGTTTTCTTTTCTGGAAGTCCACTTTGGGTGTGTGAGGTGTTTGCCCGCTTATTGGAGCCAAGAATGTGACCCGGAATGGAAATTGGATCAAGTCTACTCTTCCGGAAATTTTTGGGAAATTTTAGAAGTGGAATTTGGCCGAACGGACCTCGGATTTGGATTCAGCGCGCGAAAACGAGTGAAATGGACTATTTACTTGAATTTTTCGGAGCCCGGACGCAAAAACACGGAAATCGAGGCTTGGGTCACTGTTCCGGCGGCCGGAGAGGCGCCGGCGGCGGCGGAGCGCGGCGGAACGCGGCGGCGAAGGGCGGCGCAGGCGCGCGGTCCACCGCGGGGCGCGTGCACCGGGCGCGGGCCACGTGGCGGGCTGCGGTTGGCCGGCGCAGCGGGCGCGGTCCACGGGCCTTGGCGGGGTGCACGGTGGACCGAGGGCATGCCACGTGGCATCCCGTGGTTGGTGCGGTGTTGTGCACGCGGTCCACGAATTTTTGGCTCTGGTGCACGGTAGACCGGTGGACACGTGGCGTTGTGTGGTTGGCGGGTTCTGGTGCACTCGGTCCACTCAACAGTGGCGGTTGAGGCGGTGCCTCGGGGCGCGTGCCCGACCCGGATCCGGCGGCGGCGCAGCCGCGCACGTCGCGCGACGTGCGCGTTGACCGGGTCGGCGTGGGGGCGCCACGTGGCGCCCCGTGGTTGGTCGGGCGCACCGGTGCACGACCTCTGGTCGCGACACGTGGCGTCCCGTGGTTCGTCACGGTGCGTGCGCCGGGTGCGGGGAGCAGGAATGGGACACGTGTCGGCCTCTGGGAGTTTCGGGCGCGCACAGTAACGGGCCGGCCCGTTACTGTAGCAGCCCGAAAACTTTCGGGCGCCCGAAAGTTGGGCCCGAAAGTTGGTCACTTGGCTTTTTGGGCTGCTTTTTGGGGAGAGCCTATATAAAGGCCCCTTGGGCCGCGATTTTGTGCTCTTTCCCAGGGGAATTAGCCATTGCTCCCTTTACCAAATTTCTTCCTCTCCCTCTTGAGAATCTCCTGGTGGAATTTCAGATTTTCTGGAAGCCGCGACGACTGTGTTTTCTGCCTCGTAGTGCGGAGCGACGTTCTACTGTTGGAGGCCCGCCATCGTCACTTTTCGGTCTAAAAATTCCACAGAGCTACCCCGACAGTCGTTTTCAGCGATTTTTACGGTGTTGGATTCACGAGAGGTAAATCTTCGATTTTCGTGTTGAGTGTTTTGCTTAGATTTGGGTTTTTGGCACGATTTTCGAGGCATTACTGAGCCGCTGTTTTGCTGTGAGATTCCTGGACAGCACTCACTTCGCGGATTTTTATCTCCACATCCGGACATCGGAATTCGACGATTCAAGAGCCTATCGACATCTACACTTCGCGAGGATCGCCGTGATATTTTTATTGAAATTTTTGGAAAATTATTTTTAGGTGAAATTTTCGTGTGAACAGTAGCTGTGTATGCAGATTTTGGGAATGTTGATTTTGTGTGTGAATTGTGTGTAATTGGGAATGGTTGTTGTACCCAGGACTCTGTAAGCACCGTTCTTGTGCTCTTCGCTTTGTGGACTTAGAAATTTGTCGGTTGCTGGACTTGTTATCTGTATCGTCCTGGACAGTTAGCGCGATCAGGTGGGTGATCCTGCTTTCAAATTCTATGGACTGCACTCTAATTCTATGAATGTAGTAGCATGCATGTTAATTTATGACCCCAATATTATGTGAGAACTGCATGTTAGTACCCACAGTTGACAGCTGTTAAATCTGATGACCTCATTGAACTACTTGCAATAATTGAACTCTTACAACATGGAAACTCAACTTAGCTTAGTATACCTGTTAAGTATTATACATCATGCTCCACCAGACTATAGTCAACTTAAACCTGAATTGGATTTATTCATTGCTTTAGTTTTCCCACATTGGTTATTTACTCCTGTCATTCTGGACATAGTGACTTTTCCCGGAGTCGTGGGCTGGGAGGCTTATTAGCTGTGAATGCATTTGCACTCGCGTCTGGGGACCGAGTGGAGTCTGTAGCAGTCTGTAGACCAGTTCACATTGTGATAGCGATAGTGATAGTGATAGTGATAGTGGATCTGAGATCTTTGGGACATGGTCATAGTGACAGTGTGGATTCTTAGCCAGTGAGTGAGACAGTGATTGGATCTTGGCCTGTTGTGGGGTATATCCTGTTAGTGAGTCCACAGGGTGAGTTGATGGTGAGGTGAGTGTCTCGGGTTTCGTGTGGGCTGATCAGCTGAGTCGTCGAGTGAGCTCCGACTGTTGTGAGAGATGTTGAGGGTTGAGTTCATCCGAGCAGAGCGTGAGTGTGGATTTTGACCATAGCCTGCAATGCCGCCTGCGCGACAGAGTGCGCGGATACTTCTCCTCGGTGGGGTCGCACCCCTCGAGAGCCACACCCGGGGTGGATATGTTACTTTTGTACCACGACTTGTCGATGCATTCCCTCTGACTGAGCCAGTTTTGGCAGTTACGGATGCATTCCCTCTGACTGAGCCAGTTTTGGCAGTTACGGACGCAGTCCCTCTGACTGAGCCAGTTTTGGCAGTCACAGACACCGTCCCTCTGGCTGAGCCAGTTTTGGCAGCTACGGACGTTCTACGTAAGTCCGGTCCTCCAGGATATAACGGCAGTAGGTTGGCGCAGGCTTGACTGGATCCGAGGAGGCAGTCAGTTCAGATTGGGTGACCTTACTGTTATGTTAGTAGATGCATCATATTTTCATCTGTCCCGCTTTTTGAGCATGTTTAGATAGAGGCATGGTAACAGTAGATGTTTTACTTTTCAGCTTCTTCATACTGTATTTCTTTTGTTACTTTATGCCTCTAGTAGACTTAGTGGGCAGACCGTCGGGCTTGTTGGCGGCACCCATTGAGAACTACTGTGGGAGGTAGTTCTCACACCCGTCGTGGTGTCCTTTTCCCCAGGGACTTTCGCTCCAGTTCCTGCTGTGCCAGTTGCTGATCCAGCTCTTCCTGACCGAGGTAAGGGAGTCGCGAGATAGATCCCTTCCCCCTTCAGCTTCAGTGTGTTATAGAGGTACCCTTGTATTTTGGTTGTGTCATGTTTGAGAGATTATGTAGTGAGGTATCGAGTTGTACTTTTTGTTTCTTTGGAGAGACTTCTGTATTCAGGTGAGGATATTTGTATATTATGAGTGAATGTATTACTTTCTGTTCGTAGTTAGTTTACTTTTACCGCTCTGATATCTGTTAGTATAATTGTTCTGATTTTTGCAGGTTAGACGTTACGTCTCTACGGGGCTTCCCGTAGGGGCGGCGGATCTGTTGGCGAGCCGGGGTACAGTTTTGACCCCGGGGCGTGACATTCAAGGTATGCATGATTTTATATTAGTGATTTTACTTATATGTCATTTTGATATTTTATTAATTGACTTACTATGTTTGATGTTTACTGGTAGAATGCAATTGGTGCGATTGATGGGACACATATTCCCGTGGTTGTCAGCAAGAGGAAGCAGCCGAGATTCTGGAATCGCAAAGGATTTACTTCTCAAAACATGATGGCTGCAGTATCCTTTGACCACAACTTTGTATTTGTCTGCACGGGTTGGGAGGGATCAGCAGCTGACATGCGAGTACTTCGATGGGCTTGCGAAAGTGGAGGTTTCACTGTGCTTAAAGGTATATCACACATACTCCATTTCTCTTACATTATTTTAATCAGGGGGAATATAAAAATTAACATTGTACATGTTTCGTAAAATATATAGGCAAATATTATTTGGTAGATTCAGGCTATGCAAATACAGAAAGATTTTTTGCACCATATCGAGGGGAGCGTTACCACATTAGCCATATGATGGAAACACAGGGGGCCGCACTCATCGAAGTCACGCGACCTATATAATCATCGACATGCTCAATTGAGAAATGTCGTGGAGAAAACATTTGGTATTTTAAAGAAGCGGTTCAAGATATTGACTGTTGCAACACCGTTTCCATATAGAGTCCAATGTCAGATTGCGATGGCATGTTGCGTTGTACACAATTTCATCCGACGACACCAAGGTGCAGATGCTATCTTTAACGAAGAGTTGGAGGAACAACCAACGGATTTCGGTGACGAGGATACGGGTGATTATGTTGGGACTACAGAATCACGGAGAGGCGACGAGTTGCGCACATTTATAACTAACCAGTTATGGAATAGTCGAAGTTAGATATATAATGGATTGTATTATTATCGGAGAACTTTTCGATTCGTTGTAGTAATAATGCCATCTTGTTTGAGAGGAATGTGTGCTGGTTGAACTAATGTTGCCATCTTGTTTGAGAGGAATGTGTCCAGCTTGAACTAATATTGTCGTCTTGTTTGAGAGATATGTATGCTGGTTGAACTAATGTTGCCATCTTGTAAAAAGAGGAATGTGTCCAGCTTGAACTAATATTGTCATCTTGTTTGAGAGATATGTGTGCTGGTTGAACAAATATTGTTATCTTGTTTGATAGAAATATGTGCTGCTTGAAATAACATTGCCATATTGTTGGAGAGAAATGTGTGCTGTTTGAAACAATAGTGCCATCTTGTTTGAGAGAAATGGGTGCTGGTTGAAATAATATTGTCATCTTATTAGAGAGAAATCTGTGCTGGTTGAAATAATAGTGCCATCTTGATTGAGAGGAACATGTACTACTTGAACTAATATTGTCATATTGTTTGAGAGAATTGTGTGCTGTTTGAAATAATAGTGCCATGTTATTTGAGAGGAATGTGTGTAGGTTGAAATTATAGTGCCATCTTGTTTGAGAGAAATGTGTGCTGGTTGGAATAATAGTGCCATCTTGTTTGAGAGGAATGTGTGCTAGTTGAAATAATAGTGCCATCTTGTTTGAGAGAAATGGGTGCTGGTTGAAATAATAGTGCCATCTTGTTTGAGAGAAATGTGTACTGGTTGGAATAATAGTGCCATCTTGTTTGAGAGGAATGTGTGCTGGTTGAAATAATAGTGCCATCTTGTTTGAGAGAAATGGGTGCTGGCTGAACTTCTATTGCTATTTTTTTGCCAGAAATTTATTTGGTTGCATTCTTGGTATCATCTCCTTATAATAAAATTTTCTATCATTTTTAAATATTTTATATTTAATTGTTAATATTATTTGAATTTTTTAATATTTATTTAAATTAAATATAAGGATGAATAAAATTATAAATTAATTTAATTTTAAATTATATCATAAAGGACAAATTAGTAAATCAAAATATTTAATCCCTCAATTCTTCTTATTCCTCTATTCCCAACCAAACACAATTTTCTCTTATTCATCTTATTCTTCTTATTCCTCTTTAACTTACCAAACACAATTTTTCCTAAACCCGGTATAACTCTTAAACCGAACCAAACGCAAATTTACTCTAGTTCCGGCTAAAACCATAATTTATACCTATCCCCGGTATAACTAAAATTTTCTTATCCCCGAACCAAACGGAGCCTAAAGTTATAATCGGCTCATTAGCCGTACATTTATATGCACACGTTTTGACTAATTTAAGTCGAAACCGGCGATCCCTCTCTGCCTCCGCGAACCCACTTCGGCAGTCACCGATCGTTGCGGTTGCGAGGAGTTACCAAAGGAGAACCCGGCCGAGCGGATCTCTCCTCGGCCCGATTGCTTGATTGTTGGCACACGGCGCACTTCGACACCTTCTGGAGGGTCACCCAGTAAGGGCTGATCGCGCGCAAGCCACATTTTGGCCCCAACAACCTTCTTGGCACGCCCGCTAGGACACTTAGGTAATCGTTTACTTATTCCCCACCGCGGATATGTCGGAAAACGACCCGGCCAGTAGCACCAGACGAGCGGATGAATAGCCACCGACGCTACCGGAAGTTCCTAAAGCCAGCGGGAGGCCGGCACCTCAAGAGCCGGCCATCCACCAGCTATTCAAGAAAATCACCCGAATGTTAGACAATGCCGAAGGGCACAGACGACCTTCAACAAAAACAACCAGACACAAGAGGCGCGTTTGGATTCAATGATGGCCACCATAATGGCTTCAAATGAGGGCATGACTCGGATTGGGGAAACGTTAACCAGGACCGAGCCACATATTGGATGGCTCACCCTCTTAGTGCCCAAGCAACTGCCGACGCAATCAGTTTCGATGGCGCCGACAATGCTGACGGTGCAGACACGGGGAGGCACATTACTGGCAGCTATCTATCAAGTAGCACAGCCTTTGGGGGCCCCATATCAGATGGGGATATGGCCGATGTGGCAGGACATTGGGCAGCAGCCCAATGCCTACCCGGAGACAACTCTGTCTCCCCCACTACTGTTCGCTCGGCCGCAGGCTGAGGGTAGGAACGGCGGGCAGGTCCCCCTCCAAGGACCAACGCAGCACCAGGTAGACCATAATGGGCCGCCACTTCCGCAGGCGCAGACGGCGATCCCGGCGTCGCAAGCCGTGCCCGCCGAATTTCAGGCACACCAAGCTGGTCAATACGTGTTGCCGCCACCTCCAACGCAGCCAGCGACTCCGGCGACCCTGGTCGGGCTTACTGAAAAACATGGGGGCAAGATTGATGGGCGAGTCCATTTGCAAGGACGACCCCGAAATCAGGATGACCAACACAGGTCGATACAGCTTCCGGCACAGCCGGCGACCCCAGCTCCGCCGATAGGGCTCGCTGACATACACGCCCAAGTAGAGGAAATAATCTGCAATACTTTTGGCATAGAGGCGATGTGGTGTCCCGATTTTTTCGTAAGACCTGTCTGGGTGGTCGGCGGTGAGAAAACACCTATTATTGGTGTATCAAGCCCGTTGTGCGTCAAACGGATGCCAAAAACAGACTCAGCGCACGAAAATGTTGAAAATCGGCTATTTTCGGGCTAAACGGGCCAAATGGGCCGATTTTTCGAGTGGGCGGTCCACGCCCACTTAGCGTGCACCTGGAGCAGCCAACGGAGCACGCGCGCCGATTGGCGGGTCAACGCACGCACGACAGCGAGTGGACCACGCCGGGCGCGGTGCACGGTGGACCCCGCCGGGCCACGTGTCGCTCGCTCATTGGCGGGTGCAGTGACCCGGGCGGCCCGCCGTGAACCGCGGCTCATGGTCCCCGCCGTGGACCGCGCGGCCATGCGGCGCGCCGCAATTGGCGGGCGCGCGGAGCACCATGGGGACACATGGCGGGCCTTGGGTATTTCGGGCGCGGTTGGTGGGCCTGGCCGGGGGGGTTTTCGGGCTACTGTAGCAGCCCGAAATCCCTGGGCGCCCGGAATTTGGGCCCAAAAGTCCAATAAGAGGATTTTTTTTGGGTTTCTTTGGTAAAGGCCTATAAATAGCCATTTTCTTTGGGCTCTTGGACCTTTTTCCCGAGCCCAAACCCACTTGAGCCCTCAAGCAACCTTGTTGATCATCTTGTGCTGCATCTTGTGAAGGAGGCTCGGATTTTTTGGAGGACGCGGCATAGACATCTTCGGCGAGTTAGCGCAGTGCGACGCTCTTTCATTAGTGGCCAATTTCCATCGTGTTTTGGTCCACGAGGTCCACAGAGCTACTCCGATGGAAGTTTTGGATGATTTTTATGGCGTCGGATTCACGAGAGGTAAATCTACGATTTTCGTATTTCCCACTCCTCCCAGATGTGAGTTTTTTTAGGGGTTTCAGGTACATTTTTTAGCCCTGTTTTGCTAATGGTTGTTCCTGGACAGCAGCACCTTGTTGGATTTTTATCTCTGCACTCGGGTATCGGAATTCAACTTTTAAGGACTCGATTGACATCTACGCATCGCGAGGATCGCTGTCGTATTTTTATTGGAATTTTTGGAGTTGTTCTCGCAGGTGATAATCAAGCTTTTTTGGGATTGAAATTTCAGCAAACTGTACACTTGGAAATTTTGTGTTGTTTGTAACTTTGGACTATATCTTTGTACCCAGGAGGAGTTTTTGAGTGTTTCTGGATCCGTTGGAATTGTGGAAATTGGAGGATTATTTCCATGTAGTTTCAACTTTTTGGACTTTGGACAGCTTTGCACTTCCAGGTGGGTTGCTTCGTCTTAAAAACTGGCGGACTGATCAGTAATTCTATATTGTAGGAATCATGCATGATTGTGAGTGTATTAGGAAGCATGCTAGAAAAAGAGAATTGATGTTACTTTTGTTGCTATGATGATTATATTGACTTATTGCTTCCTAAATCTGTAAATTAAATGCTATCTTTGGGAACTTGACCTAGCACCCCGTCATATGTTACATGTTTAATCAGACTAGTAGAAAACTCCAACTTGGGCTAGATTATTTATATTTTAGACATTCCCACACTGTTATCTATTATTTTACCTGGACTTAGAGTTTCCTCACCCGGATAGTGGGCCGAGTGGTCGGGTTGTTGTGGGATGGATGTTACACTTGCGCCTGGGGGCCGAGTGGAGTCTGGTAGCAGTGTTAGATCAGTGTTTTATTTTTGGGAGCCGTCTGAGTCGACGGTGGGTCCCGGCTGTGTGGTTTTCCAGCCTGTGAGTGAGAGTTGGTGTTGTTGGTTACTGTCGATCTTGTTGATCGTGGATTTAGACTATAGTCTGCATGAGCCACATTTGAGCTTGACAAAGATGCGCAGATACTTTCCTCGGTGGGGTCGCGCCCCTCGAGTGCCACTCCGGAGTTGGGCTTGTTACTTGCTATCGCGACTTGTCGACGTAGTCCTTCTGGCTGGGCCAGTTTTGGTAGTCACGGACGCCCTACATAAGTCCGGTCATCCTTGGATGTAACAGTAGTAGGTAGGCATAGGTTTGACTGGACCCTATGTGCAGTCAGTGTAGATTGGGTGATTATGTTTGAGAGATAGTAGATGCATCATGTTTCCATCTGTTCCACTTCTTGAGCATTTAGATAGAGGCATAGTAGCTGTAGAGTTATTTTCCAGCCTATACTTTCAGTACTGCATTTGTTACTTTATGCCTCTAGTAGACTTAGTGGGCAGACCATCGGACTTGTTGGCGGTACCCACTGAGAACTACTGTGGGATGTAGTTCTCACACCCGCCATGGTGATTTTTTCCTAGGGACTTCTACTCCAGTTCCTGCTGCTCCAGTTGCTGATCCTGCTGATCGAGGTAAGGGAGTCGCGAGCTAGATCCTTACCAGCCTTCTTCCTTTGAGAGTAGATGTACCCCCCTTTTGGTGATGTACTAGTACTGTCAGAAATTTTGGGGATCTATCATGTATATTTTACTTTTGAGAGTTTTAGTTTTGGAGTGAATTATGTATTGTGAGGACCTGGCATGTACTATTTGAGGATTTGTATACTTTTATTTTAGCAGTTTACTTTTCAGCTCTGATATCTATATAGTGTAGTTGATCTTTTGCAGGTTAGTCGCTTCGTCTATACGGGGCTTCCCGTATGGGCGGCGGATCTGTTGGCGAGCCCGGGTCGTAGTTCGACGCCGGGGCGTGACAGGCGAGGCCGATTATTTGGCCAGTATTCAGATCTCCGTATCCTGCTCATATCGATACGGACTACCCGTACTCGGCCAACTGGAAGATGTCGAAGTTTGACAAATTCTCGGGCGAAGAGAATGAGAACACCATCGAGCATGTAGCTCGGTTTATGGCCCAATCCCGAGAGTCCTCCGCCAGCCTCTTCTTGAAAATGAGGTTATTCAGTACGTCGTTGACCAAAACGGTGTTCTCATGGTATACCAACTTGCCTCATAACTAAATCCACAATTTGGACGAGTTGGAGGCAAAATTCCACGAGCAGTTTTATTGGGTCGTGCCTGAATCATCGATCGGCATTATTTTGGCAGGATACCAACGAGTCGGCCAATGAGTTCCTCGACTGTTTTAAAGCTGCAAGGAACAGATGCTTTGTTACGATGCCCGAGGCCGAGTTTACCAAGATCGCCTTTAATGGCCTACACTTCAAGACCAAGGATCACTTTGAGGTTGGGTACTTCCCCAATCTTTTTGATCTGGGGATTCGAGTCGCTCAATATGAGCAATTCCAGAAAGGTAATGCAGGAGAGCGATCGAAATGGGGCCATAGGTAAGATTGGGTGAAACCCAAAGAGTGCAACGTCTCCCTTGCTGAGAAAGTCTTGGCGGACGAGGAGCCGAGCGAGGAAGGCGAAGGCGAGTCTTCGACAGAAGAAGCTGAAATGTGCGCGGCCGAAATAATACCATGCCGCGAACCTTACACGTGGCAGATCCTCAATCCGAACAAGGCCCGTGAGCTCAAGGTCCGGGCGTCGGCTGATGCTTTCACATTCGACACATCCTGGACTGATCAAATTTGTTATCAATTATATAGGGATGGTCGAATCAAGCTCCAGGAGGGCCAAACGATTCCTTCTTATGAAAAACTCCGGAGACAGAAGTACTGCAAATGGCACAATTCATGGAGCCATCGTATAGGCGAATGCTTCGCCTTGAAGAAGCAGATTCAAAAAGAAATCGACGATGGTCGGCAAATGTTTGCCGATCCGGAGCAGAAAGAAATGAAAGTTGATACTAACCCTTTCTCTATGTAGGTTAACATAGTTAATCATGAGGAAAAGAAGATGATGCAGGGATTCGAGACCCATGCAGAAGGGGAATCAACTCGAGGTATACTTCGGTCTTGCATTCGTTGCCGTTTGAAAATGACAGAGGGGGATTGGGATACCCTCCTCATCCAAGCACCCGACAAGGTAAAGAAAAGGGTCGCCTCCCTTATAACGGTGAAGAACGAGACCTTCCTGCCCAAAGGGTCTCGCGGGAACTATTAGGTCATGAAGGTTCGAAGCCAATCAATCAAGAGAGGTCACGGGTCCCACAACAGCTGTCACGCCCCGGGTTCAAAACTGCGATCCGGACTCGCCAACAGATTTGCTGCCCATACCGGAGGCCCCGCATAGGCGAAGCGTCTAACCTGCAAAGTCAGATCTATAGCTAAACATGTATTAGTGCAGTAAAGAAAAGTAGCTAAAGATAAACCAACAATTGAACATCTGTCAAATATACAAAATCCAACTCCCAAAATATAAATACAATAAAAGTCCCTGACTGGCCAGTATAAATACATCAGTCTACAGGGGTACCACTATGTCTCTCCAAAATGTAGGGAATGGAACTACTCGGCCACGCCCTTACCTCGATCAGCAGCCTCCGAACGAGCTGAAACTGGAACAGATACCTCTGCAACAACACCGTAGCGGGTGTGAGAACTACATCCAACAGTATTTCTCGGGTACCATCTCCAAGACCAACGGTTTGCCCACTAAGTCTACTAGAGGCATAAGATAACAATATGATAAAAGTGAAAATAAAAGCTGAAAAGTAACTTTACAGCTATCATGCCTCTATCTATCATGCTGAAAGGATGATACTAATGATAAGTATGCATCTACTCGATATGCTCAATCAACCCAATCATCCTGACTGCCACATCGGATCTAGTCAAACTTGCGCCCACCTACTACCACACATCCACAAGAGGACGGGATTTACGTAGGGTGTCCCACGCGGACGACATCGACAAGTCGCGATAGCAAAGTAACAGGCCCAGCTCCGGAGCGGCACTCGAGGGGAGCGACCCCATTGAGGAAAGTATCCGAGCTCAATATGGCTCCTGCAGGCTATAGTCCAAATCTATGATCAATCAGATCGGTAACAATATCGATCCATCACTAACAACATCAGCCGGAAACTCTACGGCTCGAGATCACCGTCTGCCCACGGCTCCCAACTCTAGTACCACACTGACCTCAGCTACCAGACTCCACTCGGCCCCCAGACACGAGCGTAGCATGCACTCTACACTATTCCGTCCACTCGGCCCACGACCCGGGCGAGGAGAAACACTATGTCCAGAAAAGCAATAAAAAGTGTGTAGGGATGTCTAAATACAACAACTAGCCCAAGTGAGGGTTTTCTACTAGTCTGGTCAAAATCATGCAACATATGACGGGGTGCTAGTCAAAGTTCCACAATTCTATTTATATCATGACACAACAACAATAGCACCTATACTAGCATGCCGAGTCTTATCATACTAGAATTAATAGAAAGTCCGCAATTTTGGAGGAAAATCCAACCCACCTGGATGCGCGCATCGGCGCGTAGTCCAAAAGAGCCGAAATTGGACGGGCGTGATCTTCAGGTTCCCACGGTTCCAACGAACCAGAAATCACCAGAAAACTCCTCCCGGTCACTGAGGTATAAGCCAAACATCGCAGTGAGTCCAAATTACCCAAAACCGTAACACTACCGCAAGTCTGCCCACAAAATAGCAAAATATCTCCTACGAGATGCACTCCAAAAATTCTAAGAAAAATACGACTGCGATTCTCGCAAAGTGTAGATAGAAATCGAGTACTTAAACACCAAATTTTGCCACCCGTAGGCCGAGAAAATGCAAGATCACTCCTCCGCTGTCTAGAATATCTACACACAAAATAGGGTCTAAAAATGCTGCATGAACTCCCATAAACACTCAAAACGGAGAAGAGCAATGGGCACTGAAATCGAATGCCTACCTATCATAGAAACGCCGCCGTAAAAATTGGTGAAAAACTCCAATAACTCAGCTCGAGGGAGCCCGCGGACGAAGAGTCGACGGAAAAGATCGGTGTCGAAGAAACGTCGAAGCTTGCAAAGTCGGGGAGGAAAAATATGAAACAACATCTAAAAATTCTCCGGGATGCCAAAACGCGAAGAAGACTAGATGAAGAAACTCTCTATCAAAAACGACCCCAAAATCAGATTCAAAAACCTCTCAAAATAAGCCCAAGAGAGGCTATTTATAGCTGAAAGACTAAGAAGACTCACTTTTCGGGTCAAGGGAGTTTTCGGGCGCCCGGATCCGACCCGCACAGCGCCCGGACACCTGGCGCTCATCCACACGCTCCCACCCAGCGCCCGAACACCTGGCGCTGTCCCGTGCTTCGCGCGCCCTGCGCACGCGCGGTGGCTTACACCCGCCAATGGCAGCACGCCACATAGCCCGCGTGGTCCACACTGCTGTCTACGCACCGCGCTTTGCGCCAGGTCTTCCGAGTCATTGTCGGCCAATCGGAAGGCACCACGTGGCGCCACCCCTGCAATCGCGGCGTGATTGGCGTGGCCTGGCCAATCGCGTGCTGCCACGTGGCTGGCGCGCGCCTACGCTGGTCCCGATGCACGTGCCAAGGGCCATGGACCGGCCTGCCCGCACCCTGCGCCTGCCCGCGCCACTCCCCGTGCCTGACCGCGGCTGCCGGCACTGCCCGGCCTACCCGAGCTACAGTAAACTTGCCTGTTGTCCGTTTCAGGGCGTCCGGGTCTCAAAAAATATACCAAAATAGCCGATTTTTATCATTTTTCCACGCTAAATCCAAATTCGATGTCTGTTTTGCAAGAATCCACATCTAATTTTTGACGAAGCCATCCGGAGAAGCAAACTTGATCCAATTTTTGCACCGAGTCCAATCCTGAGGTTTGATTTGCGCGCACAACCCACCCGATACACCAAAGTAGGTGTTTTCTCACCGCCGGTCACACAGTCAAGTCACATGGGGCCCCAGGACACCACAGTAGCAACGGGGTATCCACCACATCAATAAGCAAAAATAGACTTGGGGAGTATCCCGAGGACTCTCCGACCGGCAGGCCGAAGGAAGACCAACATGCGGGCCCTGGCGAAGCCCGACACGAACCAAGCCACGACAAAGGTTCGGATCGTTGAAGATGCCAGGGGACCTAAGAAGCAACCATTGGCGAATACCAACACCTCGACCTCCCCATCAGGAGGCGCTCAAGGCAGGAAAGGCCCCATCGGCTCCCGATACGGATTTCCCGTGGCTTACCAGGGGAAGGACAGAGACTCTGGGCACACGTTTTTCCAGCCTTGGCCCAGGCTTTGGCAGAGGAGGGGAACCTCCAGACAGCAATGAAGGGCAGTGGGCTAGTCGGCTGATGTGCCGCAGGAGCGATAGATCGCCTCTAAGGGACTAGCCCGATGGCAAGGGCCAGCCATGGCGAAAACACAGAAGCGTCACATACAGAGGTTTGAGGCAGACACCTGCAATAACGAAATCGCCGCTCAACGGATGTGGTTGTATCTGAGGCAGGGACAACCCGCACATCAGCTCCTGTAGGGCCGATGTGCGACGACAATAAGGGCAAAGGCTCTACCACGCCGCTTCGCGAGAAAATATCGACTCGGAGGCAGGCGACATCCAAGCCGACGGACAGAGACGTTCGGCTAGGATTGGAGGCTTGTTTAGAGGCTCTGAGGCTGCAATAAGGCACAGCTAGGGTACACCAGAGGAGTCTCAGAAGACTGAGGCACCCGCCAAGCGGGGCCACGGGAAGGTGGCCCGTCGGGAGAGATGGCCACCTAGAGACAGCGAAGAAAGCACTAACCCATCTTCGATCGAGGCAGAGGCCGAAGAGAAGAGATTACGGACCAGACCCGTGACGGTCGACGAAGACATGTCAAAAGTCGAAATGGTTTATGTCTTGCTGATGTCCTTTAGGGCAACGACCCCCCAAGGAGACATCGAGGAGCAACACTCCGATGATGATGGTCTGCCAGTGGCGGAGCTCTTATTGACGGAGCAAAAGGTAGAGGTTGAAGTGGTTGTGTTCGAAAAACCATCGGCTTTCCAAACTAGGTTCATAAGGTCGTTATATATACAGGCCTTGATTGAGGGAAGACTGGTTGGTGGTGTAGTGGTTGATGGTAGGGCAATGGTCAATGTCATGCCAACCGCCTTCTTGAAGAAGATCGGCGAAAGCGAGGAAGAGCTCAAGCCGACTGACACGACAATGACTGACTTCACCGGTGGTGGTCAGGCAGCAAAAGGGGTCCTTACGACCGAAATCACGATCGGTTCAAAGACTTTGAGGACCGCGTTTTTTGTAGTGGACGCAGTGAGCCATTACAACCTGTTATTAGGGCGTGTCTGGATTCACACTAATGAATGTGTCCCCTCTACGCTCCATGGAAAGTTATTCTAATGGGTGGGCAATAGAGTGGAAGAAGTTATGGTCGAAGGGAGGCCACAGCTCGTAGACATAAGCATGGAAACGATTGGCCATGTAAATTGGGCCGATGAAGACCCGGATCGAATCTCTTTCGTCCGGGTAACCGAAGAGGAGGTGTAGGTGAAGCTCCTCGATGAAACCAGTCAGATAACGGCTGGTGATGGCCCCTCGGCCTGGATCAAGTGGCACATAGGAGGCCAATAAAGCGAGGCCATGTGAAGGCCTCAAAGGAATAAACTAGTGTAAAGGTCGAGCCCGCCATTTCGGCCCGACGGAAGAGACTAAGGAAGAAGAACGAACAATCGCAGGCCGAAAAGCCACAGTATTCAGTAAAGGAAACGGCGAAGGACAGGTACGCCGAAAACCAAGAAAAGATCGACAGTTGTTCGCAAACCCCTTGGGCAGTAAACAAATCTCTTGCCAAGGTGTAGGGATATTCGCTAGATGACGTCACCCGTGCCAAGACGTGGTTCAAATTCGGCAATCGCCTGAACAGCATATCAGCCGATTGCTGATGGCGTATTGTTTGGACTAGATTTTTTACCACACCAGAAAGCGACAAGTGGAGTACACCATCGGCTAAAATCAACGGCCGATGAAAGAAAGGGTCAACCGAAGAAAGGCCCACGTCCTGATCTGGATCGATTTCAGTCGCTTAGGAGCACAGCGCGCTACACCCGCCATCGGTTGAGGATATCAGCCGCTACGAGAAACAGCCAACAGAAGAATCTGCCGACGGAAGTAGTCATGGATCGCTCAAGACTGACTTCGGCTGACAGCACCTACTAGGCCTTCCCAGTCAATCGACAGAAGGGGCGGGAATCAGAGTTAGTGTGCGGAGTTTCAAATCGCTAAAGGAAGGATTTCGAAAAGGAATGCGGGCGTGAGTTCCGCAATTAATCCGGAAGGGCAAGCAACGCCCATCGCCGAAAAGCACCGAGAAATACACCCCGGCGCAACAATCAGGGGATGAACCTAGACGGGAAGCTGCTATCATCTCATTAAGGCTAGTCAGCTCAAAAGGAAGTGGTTGAGAATTTTCTGATAAGTTCCCCCAAATCACGCTGATGGTTCAAATCGGCGCCTAATAAGCCAGTTCGGGATGTGTATAAATACCCGAACCATCGAAGAGATCGGAGTTCGGCAACCTCTTAAGCCCGGTACCACCCTAGCTCTTTATTTATCTAAGAGTAGGTGTTACTTAACTTTTTTTTTTCTTTTTTTTTTACTAGTTTCCTAGGAGTACGCTTAATTAATTCTTCTATCCCTTTTTTCCACTTGTATCCCCTTCTTCTTTATCAATATAAAGTGTAAACCGGCCATTCGGTCGTGTCTTTATTTATTTTTTGTATTTAGAGTGTAAACCGATCCACTGGTCGTGTCTTTATTTGCCTTTTTTGAGCTTTAAAGTTATAATTGGCTCATCAGCCGTATATTTATATACACACGTTTTGACTCATTTAAATCGAAACCGGCGATCCCTCTCTACCTCCGCGAACCCGCTTCGACAGTCACCGGTCGTTGCGGTTGCGAGGAGTTACCAGAGGAGAACCCGGCCAAGCGGATCCCTCCTCGGCCCGATCGCTTGATTGTTGGCACGCGGCGAACTTCGACACCTTCCGGAGGATCACCCAGCAGAGGCCGATCGTGCGCAAGCCATATTTTGGCCCCAACAAAAGCAAAATGTATTTGGACCAAGGTTGAGTTGAATATGGGTGAGAAGAACTCAATCTAGAGTTCTAGCTATTTTCGTGCACTGTAAATAGGGTGTAGTTGCCCAGCGCTACAATAGCGAGCGCTGGGGCTGGCGCCCTGTCCGTACATTTGGACTCTCAACCCGAGAGTTGGTTTTTGGTGCGCGAGAGCTTTCGGACGCCCGGAGTGCCCTATGAGCGCCTTAAGCTACAGTGGCGGGCATAGGTGAGGGCGCCCGGGTCTGTACTTGCGAATTCTAAACCCGAGAGTAACCATTTTGTGCACGTGGGGTTTCGGATGCCCTAATTGTTCTGTGAGCGCCCTGGAAACCTCATGGGACTGTAGCTACTAAGATTTGGATGCCCAGAATAGGGTCGCGGGCGCTCGAATTGAGCGGTAACTGACATGGTTTGGAGAAAAATAAAGAATTTTCTTAGAAGAAAAAGGGTCATTTCACCCTCTATGTTACACCTGCCTACCTCCCTGATAAAACCCATTTGAAACCCTTCTCCCTCTCACTCTCTCTACCTCCCATTTCCATATCTTTCTCTCCCTGCATTTTCTCCAGAGAAGAAAAAGAAGCAGAAGGTGGGGGGAAGTGGATGCAGCACTGTGGAGACCCTGTGGCTGGCGTTTTGATCTCCAAATAGTAAGGAAAAAAAGTGGAGAGAACCTCCAAGAAGGCTTTGGGAGAAGAAATGAGCTATTTTCTTCATCTCTTTTGCTTGGAAGCTTGAGAAAGGTATGTGAGAAAATTAGGGTTTGGGGGTGTTGGGGTCGAAGATGTCATGCTGTTCGTTGACCGGGCTCGGTCGTCGATAGGCCCCGGGTTGGTTGACCTTCTGGATGTGATGCGCCGCGTTCCAATGGCTCAAGCGATCGGGCCAAGAAGGGATCCACTCGGCCGGGTTCTTCTCATTCAAACTCTCGCGACCGTCCGGCTTAGATTAGCCGAATCGGAATGTGGAGGTAGGGAGAGAGAGAGTTCGGCCTAGAATAGCGAAACCGGGATGTAGAGACAGAGATTTGACACAGCTAAGGAGCCGATTAGAAATTGTATTGCTTGAGAAAAGGGTTACAAGGGGAATTGATAGTCAATTATAATTAAATTACTCCTAGAAAAACAGTAAATGCAGATATGAAAGATATGAAAAAGCAGGGATGGTCACTGGCTTACGAGGTTGCAAGATCCCTTTTCCTTTGTTGGTTCGCTTATTTATACATTTACGAACCAATGTGTATAACTGCCGATTTTAGAAATCAACGTGATCTAAGGGAAACATCGTAAATTCCTCAACTATTTTCTTTTGAGTCGACTCTCCTCAATAGGATAATAGTTGTTTTCTGTCCAGGTTTATCCCCTAAACGATGCTTCGTTGCGTGATCTTCGGCACTTTCCAATGCTGGGCACCGCTAGCCATTCCGAAAGCTGTTACGAGATTCGCGCCCAAATCTCGCATTCATTCATTTCAGAATCTTTCCATCTGCGACTTCCAGCATATCGAGAATTGACCCTGACTTCGCCTCTTTCATCGCTCGACTAAGTTGGCCTGATGTTTATTTTCAACCGATGACGGTCCTGGATGAGACGATAATCCTGGTGTCGACCGTTTCTCCTATCGGCTGATGTCTTTGGCCGAATGGCGGGTGTCACGTGTCGTGCGCTCATGTGACCGAGGCCGGTCTTGGTCAAGACGAGGGTTCTCCTCTGCTGGCTTATTCCCTTATCGGCTAATGCCCTGAGCCAATACTATACGCCACGTGTCATCTCCTCAGGTAATAAAAAATTTTGGTCTCAACAGGGGGGTTCATGTGATTTATGGATTTTAGAAAAGATATTATGATATCTTATGAGTTTTTATTCTATTTTTAGGAATTTTTTAGACATTCAAGTGGCCAAACCCTCTTTTCTTACAAGAAAATACACAAGGTGAGGGATTTTACAAAAAAGAGTGAACTAATCTCTTTTTTTCTTACTTTTCATGATTAGAAATATTGTTGTAAGAGTAGATGTGTAGAGACATAAGGTTTCATGAGTAAAATGTAGGGTTTCACCCTAAGTAGTGAAAAATGAGTTCCAAGATCTAACCTTGCATATATGTGAACCAAGACATATAAATGTAGATTGTTTTGCATGAATATGACTTAGGAGAAACCTAGGGCAAGATTTGAATGGCGTTGCACTTAGGAAAAAATATAAGGTGGAATTGGTAGTCTCAATATAGAGTAATTGAACTCTAGGTTAAAGAGTCATGAGACAAGATTGGTGTTCTTGGGACATCTTGGAACCCTAAAGTCTTAACTTAGGGTAAAGATGAAAGAAAATGTAAAATGTACCTCTGGATTTGAGACTCGTCATTGGGAGTGAGCGCGTATAACGGCTCCTAAAGCAAAGGCCCATCGGACGAGATACTTTCAGAAGGATTAAAAAGTGAACAAAAATCTAAAGAATAAGTTAATGTCCATGAGACATGTATTGTGACCCTAGAGGCAAAAGTGAAAAAAGAATGTAAAATGCACCTTCAAATTTGAGACTCATTAATATGGAGTGAGTGCGTATAGCGTCTCCTAGGGCAGAAGCCCATCGGACGAGATACTTTCGAAATGTTTAAAAACTGACAAGTACTAATGGAAGGGTGCGAGTATATATCGACTCCCGGTGCAACTGAGTGGCAAGATACTTTAAACTCATTCATGACAAACTATGGTAATTATAAAACTTAGTATAATGTGTAAAGTGACCAAGTGTGGTCAGGTCAGATGTGACTCATGAGTAGCAGCCTAGTGGATGGGATATGGTTGAGTAGCCTAGTGTAGCATAGCTGAGTAGTATTATGGCATTGAGCCTGAACTAATAGTGTAGCGATTTCATACCTACATGATAGTGTAGTATTTACTACTTTTCCTATTATCTTTGTCACGCCCCGGGGACGAAACTGTGACCCGGGCCTGCTAACAGATCCGCCGCCCATACGGGAAACCCCATATAGACGAAACGACTAACCTGCAAAAGATACTACAACTACAACATAGATATCAGAGCTGGAAAGTAAACTGCTGTAAAACTAAAAATCCAATCACTGTACAACTGAAAAAAAAAAAAAAAAAAAAATACACTATCCATCTCCCAAAAATCATTAATACATCATCCTCTGATACAATATCTAAGAACCCAAACGGGAAGGTAAACTAAAATAATAATACATCAGTGTACAGGCTCACAGTACAAGTCAGATCCTCACCATACAACAGTCTCTCAAAATAAAGAAAACTCTCAAAAGAGTAAAATATACTAATCTAACAGACTGTACTATAAATCTCCAATAAGGGGGTACAACTACTCTCCAAAGACAGGTAGGGATCTAGCTCGCGACTCCCTCGCCTCGATCAGAAGAAGCAGCAACAGTAAAGGTAGGAACCGGCGAAGATGCCTTTGCAAAACTGTCACCGACAGAGGGTGTGAGAACTACACTGTCAAGTAGTTCTCAGTGGGTACCGCCACCAAGCCCGACGGTCTGCCCACTAAGTCTACTAGAGGCATAAAATAACAAATGCAGTACTGAAAAGAAAAGGCTAGAAATAACTCTAGAGCTACTATGCCTCTATCTAAATACTCAATGGGTGATACAGATGAAACATGATGCACCTACTATCTCTCGATAAAATAATCACCCAATCTACACTGACTGCCACATAGGGTCCAGTCAAACCTGCGCCCACCTACTGCCATTACATCCACGGAGGACTGGATTTACGTAGGGCGTCGGTGACTGCCGAAAAAGAGCCCAACCAGAGGGACTGTGTCAATAAGTCGCGATAGCAAGTAACAGGCCCAGCTCCGGAGCGGCACTTGAGGGGCGCGACCCCACCAAGGAAAGTATTCGTGCATCTCTGTCGAGCTCAATATAGCTCATGCAGACTATAATCCAAATCCATGATCAACAAGATCGACAATACCCAAATCACATCTCTAACTCACTGGCTGGAAATACTCGACAGGTGGGACCACCGTCAACCCGACAGCTCCCACATCAGGACATCAAACTCAACATGCGAAAACCCACTGGACTGGATATACTCCACAGCCGACGACAATGAAGGGTTCAAACACCCCGAAAGACTAGTACCTACAACCCAAATCAAACAAGAACATACTTTAGGCATAGTCTCTCGTTGTTCTCGACCCAAAGAAGGAACAACCCTTAGAACTCAGATCACTCAAACCCTCTTGGGTGAGAAAGTTTACAGGAAAATGTGATATTTATTACTAAAAACTATTTTCACTCGAACCCCCTCGGGGTGAGGACTAAAAGTAGTTCCTTTTTTATAAAACCATCTTGATTTGAGAAAATCTATTTTAATAATTTTTAGCTCTTTTAGAAAAATCAATTAGAAAACAATTTTTATTCCCAAACCCCGAATGGCTAATGCCTTTGCCCAATCAAACAAGAACAGGCTATGGCCACCCTTCGACATTTGGAAGGAAAGCATTGGTTTACTAAAATCATGTGTGTCCAAAAGGATTTTGGGTTCAAGGTCCTGCTATCACTAGTACACTACAGCCACGAACACCGTGACGACAAATAGATCGAAGAAACTCAATGATCCGGGACCACCGTTTACCCAACAGCTTCCGACACTAGTACAAGACTAGCCACGGCTACCAGACTCCACTCGGTCCCCAAGCACGAGTGCAACAAGCATCCCACAATAATCTGACCACCCGGCCCACTATCCGGGTGAGGAACACTCTAAGTCTAGGTGAAAAGAATAAATGTGCGGGAGTGTCTAAAGCATAAATAAACTAGCCCAAGTTGGAGTTTTCTACTCTGGTTAAAACATGCATCATATGACAGGGTGCTAGCTCAAGTTCTAACAATAGCATTTAATTGAACATAAATAGGAAACATTAACCGACATGATCTCAATAACAACACAAGAAACATCATCTCTCTCAAACATGCTTCCTATCTCATCTCACCATCATGCATGCTCACTATCAATTAGAATTAGAGAACCGTCCA
Organism: Tillandsia fasciculata; assembly: GCA_029168755.2. NCBI lineage: Eukaryota > Viridiplantae > Streptophyta > Magnoliopsida > Poales > Bromeliaceae > Tillandsia > Tillandsia fasciculata. The sequence continues at coordinate 7,790,761 of CM054936.1, forward strand.
CCAGTTTTGGAGACGGAAGCAACCCACCTGAATGCGCGCGTCGATCCAAGGTCCAAATAATTCGACACTGAATATGGATAATCCTCAGGTTCCCACGATTCCAACGAGCCCAAAAACACATGAAAACTCCTCCCGGGCACAAAGATACAGTCCAAACATCGCAGTAAGCAAAAATCCCCACGATCACAAATCTGCGGTAAAGTCAGTCCGAAAAAAGCCAAAATATCACCTGCGATATGATCTCCAAAAATTCCAATAAAAATATGACTGCAATCCTCCCGAAGCGTAGATATCGATCGAGTCCTCAAAGGCCGTAATCCGATAACCGAGCGCAGAGATAAAAATCGAACAAGCTTCGCTGTCCAAGAAAACCAGCAGCAAGAAAGGGGTTCAAAAATGCTCCGAATACCCCAATAAAAACCCAAAACTGAGAGGAACAGTATACACAGAAAACAAAGATCTACCTCTCATGGAACCGATGCCGCAAAAATCGGCCAAAAACTTCCTCCTGCCAGTCCAGGAGAGCTCGCGGAAGAAACGTCGACGGAGAAGATCGATCTCGAAGGCACGTCGAAGCTCGCGATGTCAAGAAGAACCCTGATGGAACGACTCCCTAAAAACTCCGGGATCCCAAATATCGAAGAAAACTCAAAGGTGAAGCTCCCTGCTGAAGATGGGCTCAGAAAACCCGGAAGAAGAAGCCCAAAAGAAGCCCAAATGGGCTATTTATAGCCCAAGCCCACACAATAGGGGAATCCGGATTCGGGTGCAAGATTCGGGTGCCCGAATCCAGCCCAGCCCGGCACTATGTGCACCTGGATTCACCCGGGCGCGCCACGTGTCCCGCGCCGCGCCTCGCGCACGAGCGCCGACCAATCACGGCGCGCCGCATGGCAGCGCGGTCCATGGTGGGGTGCACGCACCGCGGTCCACGCCGGGCCAGCCAGGTCGCTGCGCTCGCCAATGGACGGGCGACACATGGCCTGGCGCGATCCACCATGCGCCACGCCCGGCGCGAAATGCATGCTGTCCCGCGTGGGTTGACCGCCCAATCCCCGTGCACCACGTGGCTACCTCGCCGCGTCCGCTGGTCTCGGTGCACGCCAAGTGGGTCGTGTAACGGCCCACTCGAAAAATCTGCCCGTCAGGCCCCTTTTGCCCGAAAATAGTCGATTTTCAACGTTTTCATTCACTGAGTTCGTTTTTGGCATCCGTTTGACGCACAACCGGCTCGATACACCAATAATAGGTATTTTCTCACCGTCGACCACCCAATCAGGTCGTACAGGAAAATCGGGACACCACAATCTCGCTACTAATATTTTCATTGGACTAAGAGATGTAGAACATATTTCTCGGTGGATAAACTTACTGAAAACTATTCGTAGTTCTCACACCCTATGGCTTTACTTTTTTTGCAGATCTAGGTACTATCAGTGAGGTACACGACAGGGGTAAGGGTCCAGCTGTATAATGGATCTAGAGGGTCTAGTGGCATATTACTTTTGTATTTTGAGTGAACTATGTATTAGGTGGAAAAAAAGAGCTAAGAAAAATTATAGCTAAATACTGTATTGAGATGTTCACTTTTGTACTATTTACTTTCAACTTGTTATAACTTATTGTTTAAAAGTTGAATGTTGCAATTTAGTAATTTTATTTTGATATTATGTATCTTATTGTACAAATTATATTGTTTGAAATGATTACCGTTTCTTTCGAATATAAAAGAGATCATATCCGATTGACAGATCTATTGGCGTGTTCGAATCGATCAACAAATTAATGATCTCGAGGTGTGACAAACAATTTAGAGTTATTATTCTAAAAAGACTATTGACTAGAAATATAGTAAAAAGAATCCAATGATGCTAATATTAAATGAGTTGCATGCCCAGCCCTGCATGTACAACTCTTTTGATTCAATCACATCGGTAATTGGAACTAATTATTTCTGCCATATTGCCCGCACTTCTACATATTTTGTATGATCCCAGTCCCTTGTAATAATTATAAAAAAAAAAACGGTGCCTCGACTACAGATTTTAATAATAGATTAAAATACGGAATGAATTATTCTATAGTAACATTTGGGTACATGCCATGCACGCTTTCACTTTTAATGTATGTCATGACTGTTGGTACCAAAGGTTTTGTCCATTCCCTCGACTTTCTTCTTTGCGACTCCATATTTTTCATTATATTCCGACGAATGCAATCGAGGAGATCTAAGACAGGTCTAAACGGTGCCTCGACTACCCATGCATTGAAGTATTCCGACAAATTATTAGGTATGTAATCACATTTCGCTATGGTGCCAAATTGACGACTCCAACATCTGCTATGGTTCTCTTGCAAAAATATATAGACTATGTTTAGTTCAGATATAAATTAGAACTGTTTATTTTAAAATTATGTATAAGTTTAGAAACAAACATTAATAAGATCAATTTTACGTTTGGGTAAAAATTAGGTTGTTTCTGAATATAAAAAAAAAATAATATTTAGATAGTTAGATTGGAATAGTGAGAATAAAAATAATTAAAATTTTAAATTAATAATATTTTATCTAATTAATTAATATAAAAATATTAATTAAATAATAATTTAATTTATTTAATTAACTTTTGCTAAATAATTCAAAATATTAATTGATAAAATAATTAACAATAATGAGTATTGTTAATAAATAATTTAATTAATTAACTACAAATAATTTAATAATTTAATAATTTAATTATCTAATAGTTAAATAATTAGTTAATAAAATAATTAAATTAATCAAAATATTAAATTAATTAAAGAGTTAACATAATAATTAAAATTATATTTATTTTAATTAAGCTTATTCTCAAGTGAGAATAAGTTTGTTCCAGAAAAAAAGTTGGAACAGTAAATATATCTAATTACCTTATACCAGCTTGTTTCAGAGAGACGAGAACTATTGTTTTCATCCAAATCAAATGTATTTGGAAAACAAGATTAAAACAAAACCTTATTTCAGACATTGTTCCCGAAACAAACAATGCCATAAGCATCTAGATTTGCCTCCAACCTAGACTAATAAGTTGCATATTGGGTTGTTGAATAGGATAATGCTGCAACATACAACCAGTGTTGTAAGTTCTACATGTCCTCGAAACTTTCTCTATGTTCTATTTCAGAATATAACCTTTGATAGTGCGTCGTCTAATTAATCCTTTTTATTGTCTATCTGATGAAATGGTTTGGCCCTCTGGTTCTCCAATTCCAAGCTTCAAATTTCTAAGAAACCATTTCCAGCTGTCTGCATTCTCCAACTCCATTACAGCAAATGCTACCACGAACATGTATTTATTTCCACCTATCCCAGTGGCTACTGCTAGTACTTCTTTGCATTTCCCCTTTAAGTGGCGTGCATCAATGCCTAAGGCCTACATCCATGCGGAAATCCCTTGAGGCATGTGTTTAATGCAACAAAAATTCGATGAAAATAAACTTTCTCATCAGGTGCTATTTGTGTCTTCTGGGTACAAGAACTAGGAGAGAATAAGCAGGATATTCTCTCTTTGTACCCAAACAACAAAAAACTGCTTAGAATAGCTGTTCCACTTAATCCCGAAATTAGGGGAGAATAACTGTTCCAAGGAGCAGGTGGAACTCAACTCAGTTGTTCCACCTGCATTTTTTTTTAAAAAATAATTAATTAATTTTAAATTATAGTTATTTAAATTTATAAAATTTAAATTTATACATTATTTTATAAAAATTTAATTTTTCTATTCTTTTTATTTTCTTTAATTTACCAAACATAATTTTCTTTATACCGGTATAACTCTTATACCCACCCAAACAAATTAACATAGTTCCTGCTAATATAAACTTTACTTATCCGGTATAACTAAATTTTTTTTATATCCGAACCAAACGCAATCCCAGAATTTCTTGGAATCAATTCCGGTTTAAAAGCGGGCAATTGTACATAGGAAATCTTCCCATTCGCCAAATATTTCTTGAATTGCCAATTCTTTTCCCAGAAAGCATCTAAGATATGACACTTCAACATTATAATTCTTTCGCAGCCTCTTCCGCAACTCCTTTAATTACTAATAAATCTCTCTTTGTACGTCCTTAATCATTCGACAACTCTATCTCATATCCTTACTTGAGATGCCATCTTTATTGCCACATTTATTTACTGATGGGCATACATGTTCACCTTGCACTATCTTTACCTACAAAATTAAAATAAGTATTTACAATACTTTGAATTTGGGGGAAAAAAAATTGGAGCATACATGTGATGTCACTCTCTTTTATCTTTTCACTTGAATCTTATTTCTTTCCTACCCAATTCAAGACTAGAAGCAACCATTCCAAATAAAATTTTAAAAACAAAGGATGTAAAATCTAAATCGACTAGATTCTGAAAGCTATACAGCATGTAAAAATGGCATAAATAGCAACACATGCATAAAAGAGAAAAACTAGCTTTGCATGCAAAAGCATGAATTGTCATGCTTTTACAAAGCAGGAATAGTCATCAGACCATAGCATTGCCTACTTTGGTAAGATATATAGTAAAAGTAATTATTAATTCTTACAAGCAATGTCAACAATAAAATGTAAAATATTGTTTTAATCAACACCTGAAATGTGACTCTATCTTGAAGGATGGATGCATGAAGCCTCCATTTGCAACTTTCTGTGGCACATACTATAGTCAATCTTTTTATACTATAGTCAATCTTTTTTTTGTTTTGTCGCTCCTTTTTATTCTTACACTGCAATAAAATTGAGCTATAGCGATACTTTTAATTATTTATAAAATATGAAAAAAATAATGCTACCAAAAATATCAACATTTATTATTAGTGTCGCTATATGTGCCGTCGCTAGGGTGTATAACGACACATTATTATAATGTGTCCTAAAAATGTGTCCCTATAACTTAATTTTGGATATAGATGGAATATAGATATGACACTTGCATAAAAATATTACAAAAATGTATTCTTATAACCTAATTTTATTGTAGTGTGGCTTCAAATTCATGAAGCTGTTTTTAAAGTATCTTTGTCAGGGAACATATATAGATCCAACCTGTATGGCTGGGTTCTCCTTATCAACCTTATAAACATCACTAAGGTAATCTACAACCTCCTCTCCCGAATCAAAACTACAAAGAGAATGAAACTATTCTCCAACCAAACCACATTTGAATCATCTATATCTACTACAAAGAGAATGAAACTATTCTCCAACCAAACCACATTTGAATCATCTATATCTGTTCCATCAGTACCATCCATATTTTTGGTAAGGTGATCTCTATTCTCCTCTCCTTGATCTCCTATATTCAAAATTCCTTGGTCTCCAAATTCCTTCACTCCTTGGTCATCCATGGATTTATGATCTCTATATAATGGTTGTTCATCGGTCCGTAGGCTTTTTTTGAGAACAAAGGTAATATACTACCGCTTTATTCAAAAAAATGGTGAATTTAGCAGCATCCGGAGACAACAGGGTCTCTCTCTCTCTCTCTCTGAAAAAAAAAAAAAAAAAAAACAAAAATGAAACTAGACACAAAAACGACCCCAGATGACCCTAAGCGCTCGAACCTATGTCGAAACCATATCCATGGAGCACTTTTTTAGCTCAAAAATCCTCCTATTCCTTTCCAACCATAGTGCCCACCAAGTGGCCGCGATCATCATAAGGTTGTTCCCTTCTAATGCCCCACCTTTCATACTACAAGCTTCCCAAAGCCCGCCGGCACTAGTGCACTGCCTTAATCCAAATCACGGACTTTCACAAAATCATGACTCTCACGTGCTATCATCCTAGGGTCAGTCAATAGTCTAGAGTTTCCTAAGTCCCAAACGATCTATTCCCTAAGCTTTGATACCAACTTAATCTGTCACGCCTCGGGTGTAAACCAGAACCCGAGTTCGACAACAGATTCACTGTATACGCAATAATTTTCACGTATACGAAGCGATACAATAATTCAATTAACAAGTTGATGTATAAAAGAATGAGTATAGCCACAACAAGTGATATAGAGCGAGAAATGAATAACAGATAACTGTATAAAAACATAACAACATACAACCAAAAATCATTCAACAAGAAAACTCCAACAAAAACCCCAAGGTATACAAGAACAGCACTAAACTAAACCAAACACCAAAATAAACCACAGGTACTCTATAAAATACAACACCAACAACACACCGCAACAACAACACCAAAGTACAAGTCCAACTAAATAAGTCTGCTACTACATCAAGGTACATCTCTAAAATAAATACAATATTCCACTATCACAACATACAACCTCCAACAAAAACAATAACAACAACTCCAAAATACACAGCTCTAAAAATACAACTCTCAACTGAACAAATACATAAAGCTGGCTCCAGCCAGACCAAATATGTACAGTAGTCTGAATTCTATAGCAACTATAAAAATAAGAGTACAAGTGGTCCACCTCTAGTAAGAGTCAGAGGGAAGCTCTAGCTATCTACGACGCCCTTTCGCGATCTGCTCGAGCTGCGGGCGTTGAAGGAGTCTCTGGGAAGCAACAACGGGTGTGAGAACTATTAACCATAGTTCTCAGTGGGTAAATCATCGAACCTCCGCCCTACCCACTGAGTCTACCAATAAGGGCAAAGTAGAAAATGATAAAGTATAAAAAAATAAGAACTGAAATAAAAACTAAACTACTATGCCCAATGCTCTATGTATGATGTCCAATATATATGTATGTGTCTATGCATCACTATGATGAACTACTAGAGCATAAATCAACTCACTGTTCGATCCAATAACCCGGCTCTACCTGCTCTCAATGTCACAATCACTCTCAACGGGTACACCCACCCCGGTCCAAGTAACCAACCGGTACCCCTACCCGGACTCGCCTACTTCGGAGTGGCCCTCAAGGGGTACGACCCAACTTGAGTAAAAGAATCTCAATAGAATGTTTGGTAGGCAAAAGTCATCTCTTTGACTAAGGTGAAAAACTCAAGTCACCTAAGTAAACCTTGTCCCCATTGATACATTACACTATTCGGCCAATCACCCAAAGCCGTGGTTGCCAACGACTCCCGAGTTATCAATCTGGTGCTATCCCCACCCAACTCTATAATGCAACTACACTATCCCCATCCGTGCTCTCTAACCCGAGCAACAAAAATAAACGAGAAAAGTATAAAAGGTTTCCTCCTAAGTTCTTATCCAACAGGATAGAATAGCATATAAAAGAAATGCGACTTAGCTAAATGTCCAACAAACATGGAATAGTTCTAGCAATAAAGATAAAGTTCTCAACATGAATCTCACTTGTA
>CM054936.1:7798194-7865154 GCA_029168755.2 Tillandsia fasciculata
CGAAGATGGGGGAGGGTTACCCCCAGTCTCTTTACCGAGCAACCAGAATGAGTTTCGACGTACGAAACTCGTTTTAAAGAGCGTGAGTGATGTAGTAACCGCCGTTTAAAATAATTGCTAGGGTCCACTTTTGGGTTTTATTTATTTTCATTAGACTCGGAGGGCGATCCATAATTTCTTGTTCCCGGCCAGACCGTCGGGACTCGCGGGTATTTCTAGTTAATAAAGCTCGCGAAACGGAGAATGGCGGTGCAATCGGATTTGAATTCCGACGTCGGGTGCTTCCAGAATAAATTCCGGAAGTTGGCTAACGATTCAGGCAACCAGCACGGTTTTTGAGGCGGGTCGGACCCCGGTTCGCACCCGTTTTAATCAATTCCGCGTTTTTTTTTATTTCCGTCGTACAACTCCCGCCCCAACTTCCCACCACTTCCCCACAACTACCCACTAACCGCGCCCCAGCTTCCCACCACTTCCCCACAACTACCCACTAACCGCCCCAACTTCCCACCACTTCCCCACAACTACCCACTAACCGCCCCAACTTCCCACCACTTCCCCACAACTACCCCACTAACCGCCCCAACTTCCCACCACTTCCCCACAACTACCCACTAACCGCCCCACTTCCCACCACTTCCCCCAACTACCGGCCACTTCCCCACAACTCCCCTTAAACCCCCTGCGTACGAAACCCCAAAAGAAAAGCGAAAACCATTTCCCAAACTTTCGATTCCCCAAACCTTCCCTTACCGCTGTCAATCGGCGTGGAGTAACCGGTGGAGCAATCAAGGAGGAGGAGGAACACCGTACATCCTTTGCCTTGGGACCGGGCACACCAGACGGGGCGAGTCTTCCCTCGTTCACCCTAGCAACGAAATCGAGATTCGTGTAGGCCCGGGCGGGTACCCGAGACGCGAGAGAACCTAACTCGGTCAGGAGCGCGACAACAAGGTGGGTTTTTCTCCCGAGGTTTAGTAATGTTAGTGTTCCGGGGAGGATATTAAATATTATGTTAACCTGTACTAACACTGATGGCTCTATGGTTTACTATATTACCCCGTGTTTTTGTTACTATGCTCGAGTGCGACACGCGCATCCGCGGTTTGGCCACCGCAAAGGGTGCTCTTTTCCGGAAAGGCGGTCTTTGACCCGTGTTTACCCACGAGGTGACGTAGTGGGGCCCCCGTAGGTGTGGGGTTTTGAGGCACGAAGGTGCGAGCGGTGGGACCTATAGGGATTGGATCCCGATAAGGTCAGGTGTGGGACCGCCGGGATTGGATCCCGACGCGGTCATGGTGTTACAGGTGTTACCGGGGTTGCAGATGTTACAGGTGGTACAGGTGGTTGCGAGTTACCGTTACGAGTAGAGCGGTTGTTTCGGCTAGTCTTACTTTATGGTTTGGTACTACTTACTGCTTTAGTACTATTTTTGTGATAGTGTCGCTGACTACCCACTCTGTGACAGGTACCTCCAGGGGGTAGAGGTAGGCGACGGTGAGGCCGAGGCGGTAGCAGTCGGGCCGAGGCGGCCCTAGTATGCTGTTGTACTTACTTTCTCTGCATTTCATTCGGATTTGTAGGTTATTGTGTGGTTCTCGATACCCTCGTGGGGTCGTGTGGATGTTGAGTACTTTCATTCTGGTTACGCACTACTGTTTCCTTATCATTCCCGGTTGGCCGTTTTCTAAACAAATCAACTAGAAAACAAAAGAAAAAGGACTTCGTAAACTGTTTTCAAAAGTCTAGGGTCGGGTGGGCCCGTTTTCCCAAACCTTGTGGATTTATGCCGTTTTCCAAATCGGTTTTCAAAACCTCAGACCGTGTGGGTCTGTTTTCAAAACAGTGAGTTTATACTTTCAACTTGACTGGCCACGGGTATTGTTTGTCTTCATGCACCATACTACTTCGAACTGTTGTGATTAATTGGAAGTGATTGCTTGTGTTTGACGGTTGTAATAGCCGCGACGCCGTGCATATACAGAGGAGACTCTGCCCGACTTTCGAGTGAATCTGTATATGTGGCGGGTCTGGGCACGCGCCGGGGAAGGAGGTTTTAAAGAAAAAATTTTGTACGCACCTTACGCTTACCTCTGTGTACCGTTTCCGCTAAAATATAACCCCGGGGCGTGACACACTTCTTCCTTATCGGCTGATTCTTTTGGCCGATGGCGCGCGTCGTGGGCCGCGCTCCTACACAGCGCAAACCCTTCTTGATTTGACTCATCTTTCCATCGCTGGTGTCCTCTGCCGATGGTAAGCGCCACGTGTCACTCTCCCCTCCCGTGTGCGAAAAAATCTGGTCTCAAACACTATCCTATCAAGAGAATCAATTCAAAACGCAAGTAGTTGAAGATTTCCCGATAATCCCTTCTAAATCGCGCTGATCATTCAAATTGGCGATTATACACATGGTTTGGGAATGTATAAATACCCAAACCATCGAAGAAAAAGGGGTCCTGCAACCTCGTAAGCCAGGACCACCTACCTGCTTTTTCATATCTTTCATATCTGCATTTACTACTTTTTCTAAATAAATTTATCGTATTTCCTAGAGTAGAATACTTATAATCTCCATCTCTTTTCCTCCTCCTTGTATCCCTTTTCTAAGCAATAAAATTCTAATCGTCCTCATTAGCCGTGTCAGTTATTTATCTTTTTTTCTCTAAGTCGGCTATTCTAGGCCGACTCAGTCTTTCCCCAACTCTATATCCCGATTCGGCTAATCTAAGCCAAACGTACATAAGATTGAGTGGGGAGAACCCACAGCCGAGCAATCCCTCATCGGCCGAATCGCTTGATCCATTGGCACGCGGCGCATTCACATTCAAATGGTCAAACGAACACTCCGGGGCCGATTGGCGACCGACATTTTCGGCCCAACAGGTATATAAGAGACATGAACACTAGTAATAATAACTGGGCTTAAACATTTTGGGTCGTGGTTTGGGCCCAATGATTTATTATTGCTAGTAGGTCGGATCATTACATTGGTATCAGAGCCAATCTCCGGCCGGAAGTGTGTGATGAGTCACGACTGAGTCAGGGTCTGAAAGACAATGTGACGAGCTATGTTAGGGGTTTGAATGACAAGGGTAGCGAGACAAGTCTCACATCGCCTAGTGATCTTGGTTGTGTGTGTGTTTTGACTGACAAGGATGTCAGGCCTAAACGGTGGGAGTCTGTGACACCCCAATAGCCCCACTCGGATGGGAATGGGGTTGTGATTGGGTATATAAGATACATGGGCACTAATAATAATAACTAGGCTTAAGCATTTTGGACTGTGATTTGGGTCCAACGAGTTATTATTTCTAATTGGCCGGATCGTTATAGACAAAGTCTCCTCTATCCATCTAAGGCGTCACAACTAGTACAATTTGAAATGTTCCTAACACGAACCGAATTCTTACAAGAATTGCAAAAGAAAAGTAAAGAAGACATAAATAACTAGCTATTACAAGCATTCCTCTCACACATACATACACTTATAATTTTTACCTTTATTTTTACAATCCAAATATTTTTATAATTTTATTTTTTTACATTTTACCCTTAGCTACTTGTTGACGAAGGGAATTCTATCTCGGTCTGAACATGGTAGGGTGCTATCTACTGGGCCCTTGCCTCGCACCACTGCACCGCTTACGGAAGGATCTGTAAAATATGAGGGTGAGAACTATAAAAAATAGTCTCAAGTGGATACGGCCACCCAAGTGAGAAGCTCGACCTATCAGGTCTAAAGGAGGCTACATGAGCATATAGATAGATAATATGTAGAAAATAAAACTACACTATATGCTATATGATCATATGCTGTGCCTCAATGCAAATGTGATAATGTAATCTATACAAGTAGGAACTACTCAAATACTTCTATTTCACTAGCCATTTCTATACGACATCTAGCCTAAGATTCAATTACCTTGGTCAACATCCCGACTCGATTTTGAGTTAATCCTAGTTAGGTACTTAATCACCTTTCCTTTTTCATGTCCTTGGTTCGGGACGACGAAGGGTCGCACACGCCCCTAACTTGCAATCTCAGAGTGGCGAAATTATCGCACACACTTTCGGTAGCGGCAAAATCTTCGCACACACTACCTATAATGACAAATCATCGCACACGCTACGATCGACGACGAAATCGTCGAACACGCCAATATTTATTTTAGTTCTTTTATTGTGTACATTTCCTTTATTAAGTCAACCTCCCTAGATTCATGGCTTTCCAGTTCACGTGGTATTCCTGCCACTTATATTCCACGACCTATGTTTAATGGCATTAGGTCCAATGTCCCTATCACCTAGACTCACACGACCTCTATGTTTACTTGTTTTTCAATATATATTTAATAACACTAGGTTCCATATAAAGTTATCTAACTAGTCTACCATTATGTCATTCCATCCTAAACTTGATGGCGCTATGTTTACTTGTTCAAAGTTGAGTTCTCTAATATTCAGAGCAAGTCAACCTATCTTATTAGTCTAAATATACCTTTCTCAACCTAGACATAAATATATCCCTATATATTTTTTATGCCTATATTTTATATCCACTGGCAGTTAATTTACCCTAAATAGTATACATTTTGTACTTACTTAATTTACTAAATTAATCAACCATTATATGGTTCAATAAAATAATATTAAATTTACCAGCTTTCTCTCAAGACATAAGAGGCGGCCAAATCGCTTCAATAGAGTACTAACCCACCTAGGTTTCCCTCAATTGTTTGTAGACACTTGTAATTGAGCTCCCGCAGTCGTTCTGATGTTCTTCCGTAGCTAACAAACAGAAAACGCCCGTTTTGGACCGTTTTACGAAATTGATCGCTAATACTCGTCACTTCTCAAATCAAAGCTACCTGGAGCTCCTCTGTAGCAATTCGAAATATCTTTCTTTAATAAATAGATTAAAAAGTGAATTTTGATCTGGTTTTGAATTCAAAAGACCCTTGTTGACCTATTTGGTCAAGCGCTAGTGTGCAAGTTGCACTATTTACGAGACAAAAAGACTATTTTCCAATCCAGACATGATCTTAGAAATCCGAGTTGACCGTTACGATCGTCTCGTCGAACTGAGCGAGATTCATATTCAGCACTTTTCGATCTGACGGTCGGATCTTCCAGAAATCAATGAAGAAGCGGGTGAATAACCGCGACCAATGTAACCGTGCCTGCGCACAGTGTCACTTAAGTGGCCACTGTAGATGAACAGTAGACCTCAATTTCGGGACTTCGGCGGTTGCAACGCTGACTAATTTACTGTTCGGAGTCCGAACATAGTGATCCAGGTAGTCATGTTGAACAGTTTCATCGTTCTGGACGCAATGGCGCTGACGGAATTTCCGTTTGACGACCCTAAAGCATCGTAAAGCGTGCCGAACTGTATAAATTATAGTATAAGATGGAATTTAAAAATTTTGGAGCTAAATTTTAGCGAACCAAAATCGCTACCCGATAGGTTTCGTCGAGCCGGACGTCGTAGCGGTGTCAGATTTTCAGTTTGACAATCCGGTTGTCTCGAAAAGCGTGAAATACGGCAGAAAACGCGATAAATTGCGCGAGAACCCTATATTGTATGCTTCGAAAAGCGTGCAAATTTTTGGAGAAGGACTAATGTGTGAAATAAATATGCTGTGAGGGATTGGGCTCCAAATATGAAGTAAAGAGGGATTAAATTGCATTTATGCATATGCTATATATATATATATATATATATATATATATATATATATATATATATATATATATATATATAATATATATATATATATATATATGCATTTAGTGTTAGGGTTCTTTAAACCCTAGCTCTCCAGCCCGAGCCCCAGCCGCAAACCCAACTCCTTCCTCTCCCTCAGCCACACCCGTAGGAGGTAGCCCGCACCGGCCGCCGCCCTCCACTGCCGGAGAAGAAGATCAAATGATCAAGAGCCATTTTGATCTCGGTTGTCTTGGAGAGAAGGGTGCTCGGGAGGGTCTTTAGCAACCAAGTCTCTCCCAGAGGACTCCTCGGTGAAGCCGCAACCGGGCCAAAGGGTCCCCGGCACCTTGCTCCGCCGAGCGCCCCCGCGGCCACCATCTCCCTTCTACAATTTTCCGGCGAGGTAAGATGATGGAACCTTCCTATTTTTAAATGGCCCAAGGACCATGTAGTGTGTTCCTGACATAGAGTGGATTATCTCTGTGAAGTCTGAGCCGTCGCCGTCGCCCCGGCCGCCGGCGGGAGCAAACTATTGCCGGATTATCGTGTTGCGGCCGAGGATGATCCCAGACTTCATGCAACCTATAAAACCAAGATCAAAACCGTTCATTCTCTTCCTTTTGGTGACTGCAAGCTACCCTTAAAATATGGAGTTGATCGGTGAAGAATCCACGGAGGTCGGAGATGCCCTAGAACTGGCCAATGTTGAACCGCGGCCGTTCCTCGCCGTACGGCGCCGCCGCAGCCCCATGCCGCCGGCAAACTACCCAGCAGGCACCAGGGGACCGAGAGGACTACCTTGGTCCATCTTGAGCCGGCCCAGGCCTCACCGGCCGGAAACCGCCATTAATGGTGGCCGGAAACCTTGAAGCTTGGAGAAGTCGATCCCCGGCGATCGCCGGAGCTCCGTCAAGCGGGAAGGCAACCCAGGTAAGGTCCCTTGGTCCGTAGGAAACTCCCCATGCACTTGCATGGGAGGTTGAACGTGGGGTTTCTTCCCTCGGAAGTTGCACCATGATTGTTGGCCGAGCTCCACCACCGCGCGTCGCCGGCGCTTTCCGCCGCCGGCCAGCCACTCAGGTTAGTCATAAACCTCTAATAGATTGCTTCCAGCATTTTACTTTGACCTGATAACCTATACATTTAAAGTTGGTCCATCTTGGTGGTTGCACCATTATTGCTTGCCCAAGCACCATCTCCGGCCGCCGCCGTCGCCTACAGTCGTCGGAAAGTTACCCAGGTAAGCTGTAGACCTTGTATGTTTGTGTTCCATACAAGTTGGAAGTCCCTAAGACGCCCCTGTGCAGTGGACAAGCCGGGCAAAAAGCTTGGTTGCTTGTTTATTTTTGCGCACACAAGGTGTTTGATGAAATGCTTAAAAGAGGATTTAGTTGGAATTAGGGTTTGTGTAAAATATGAAAGATGTTTAGAATCATCCCCTGAGCTCAGTGCTCACTTCAGATCAAATGGGATCTGTGTGGATGTGTGTATGGTGTATTGTCGAGGTGTTAGAGAGCAAAGAACTCGAATCTGTTGATCCAGCCACTTTGGACTGAAATTAGAGTGAGCACTGGTATCCTGGCATTGTCCATAGCCACTTTGATATACAAAGTTTTGTTGTTTGATGATTAGATTCCAAGTTGTAGATAAACCAACCTTAAAATGTATTGTTTGAACAAAACAATGTTCCGGGCTGTTTGCGAAGTTGCGACAGTGTGTCCTAGGCTAATTTGGGGTCACTGGACGCGATGCTCACGTTAGATTTTGGGTTTGATGAGCCGAAGAACTAAAAATGCGTTTAAGCCTATGTTAGTAAGGAACTTTATGGCCCGAACTTTTCCTCGGGTTCCGTGCTGCTGAAAATCGGTGAGCACGGTGTTAAGCAAGATAAATGTCACCTGCTGGAAGTGACGGTTCGTTAAAATTAATTTCCAGTTAAAAGAACGAGCGAAAACAGTGCTCAAGCAGCGCTAAAATGCGATTTTCGGAAACCCTAAGGGTCTAAATGCAAAAGTAACAGTATGTACCGTTTGTGACAACGTCTAAATGGTTCCTAAGCTTTTTGTTAGGAATCCAACGGCTCTCGTCGAGCGGAAATCGGATATCGATCCGTAAATCGGCAAAATCGACGATTTTACGGTATCCGGGTGGCAATCGCGTAGTTTGAGAAATTACTGCGGTTTCACCAAGCCGACTGTTGAGTCCCAGTAGAATCTGGTTGAGCCAGCGGCTAAGTTTTAAAGCCTGAATCTTCCGGAAATCCAAAAGGAATTTCCGGGAGGGGCAATTTGGTAATTTTACCAAAGATGGAATATAAGATTAAATTGGTCCAAGTGTTGTCATCAGACATGGATGTCTAAGTAATTAAAAAGATCATGTTAGCATTATCTTGTTATAGTGTTGTCGAGATGGGTTTGAGGGAGTCTGTTATTGATTCTAGTTATATGTTCAGATCCCAGCAGTTCAGCACCAGCCTCCCAGTAGCTGTGCGGGAGTTCGGGATCGGCCTACATTCAGGTGGGTTACTTTCGATCCGGGCTTTAGCTTTTTGGCCCTCTGGTTGCTTTAGTCCAGTCGGACACCTGTTTTTGAGTTGCCCTGCTGATTATATCTATATGACCTATCTTGACATATGCTGATCTCTTTGACCTATCATGATCCCTCTGATTGACATTGACTCTGTTAGACCTGTACTTGAGATCACCTGTTCACGATTGGCCTGATTATTGTGTTTACATACCCTATGATTATTCCTGATAGATCTTGATCTGCTTGAGACACATCATATGTACCTACTTATCAGCTTTGCATGATTCGATGATACTTGCTGATTCCTGTCGTTTGAGATATTACTTGATAGATGTCGATATGCATGATTGATCTTGATTGTTAGAGATTGACTGATGATTCCCTGTTGGGATTTCGGCGTGTTGCCGACTACCCGGTCACTAGACCGTGAGATTGATCATTATAATTCGCCCGCACTGCTGTACTTCACGAACATGGCCGGGGTCGCTCCCCGTGGAGCTTGTTCTTTACCGGTAAAGTGGTCTGGTATACGACCCGTGACTCCCAGGTTAGTGCCCAAGGGTGCCGGAGTATTGACTCCCAGGTTAGTGCCCGAGGGTGCCGGAGTATGTCAGCCAGGTTGGTGCCAGGTTCGGCAAGGTATCCTTGAGGTCTTATTGACCAATATGGTGGCTTTGATTGGGTGTTTGGTAGTTTCCTTATTGACGCATTATTTTTACCTTGTACTGTTGCTCAGTTTATTTCCAGTATTAGTATCGGTAGACATGCTTTTATCACTTACAGTTCCCTATGCATGATTATTGTGGATACCTTTGATTTCCAGCATATATGATCTACCACTTTCATAAGTGATTATCACTGACATATCCTGATTTACAGTATTTCTTATCTGTAGTCCTTATGATTGATTACCTGCCTTTTTAGCTTTACCTATGGATTTATCTACTATCCGCAGATTACGTATCCAGTAGGTACGATTAGCTATTTCTCGGCTCGTCGTGCTCACTGGGATACATGTACAGTGTATCTCACACCCCCTGGGTGACCATTTTTCAGGTCGCTTGGGTGATGGGATGTCGGGACACGTTGGTGAGACGATGGCGATAGTATCGACCCATATGTAGTCAGTATATTTCATTTTCCGCAGTTCAGTTTACTTATTATAGATTGACTAGTTTTGTTTGCGTAGTTAGACTACTCTGGTATTGACTGATTGTAATTAGCCGTGCATGTATAGGAAAGGCTCTGTCCAGTTGGGCAGGGAATTTACTATACATGTGGCGGTCTGTTACGCCCGGTTTGCGAACTCTGATTTAAAAAAAAAAAAAAATTTAGCATGCTTTTCAAAACTCGGGGCGTGACATCCTCTCTAACTTTCAATTAGAGAATAAACCAATCAATTTGGCTTTAAAGTCCCAAAATTTATAAAAATCCTAAACGTGCCCTATGTTCATTCACTACAACAAAATTAGGTTATAGGGGCATATTTTGTGACACTTTTTTATAAATGTCCCATTTATATTTTATCTATATCCAAAATTAGGTTATAGGGACATATTTTTGCGACACATTACAGTAATGTGTCGCTATACACCCTAGCGACTGCACATATAGCGACACTAATAACAATTGTCGGTATTTTTTCCAGCAGTATTTTTTTTTAGATTTTAGGGACACTTAAAAGTGTCACTATAGCATAGTTTTGTTATAGTGATCACATTTATCCAAAATTATTTCAATATTTTTGGAATCGGAAGAAAGGACCATATTATTGGTGCATATGGGGATTCGGCCTTTGGATAAAGATTTGTAGGATTAGAATAACAATAATCCGATAAAATTTAGTGAGTAGTTTGTGAAATAGCATATTGTAAAAAATAAAATTAATCAAAAAAGTAAATTTAATGATAAAACACTTACAAGTGTCAAATACTTAGTACTTTTGAAAATATTGTACCCACACACACACACACTATATATATATATATATATATATATATATATATATATATATATATATATATTAGGGGTGTCAACGAGCCGAACACGAGCGAGCCGGGGTCGGCTCGTGTTCGGCTCGTTTAATAAACGAGCCGAACACGAGCTGGCTCGTTTAAATATCGAGCTAAAAAATTCGGCTCGTGTTCGGCTCGTTTATTAACGAGCCGAACACGAGCTGGCTCGCGAACAACAAGTTTGATTTTCATTTCTACTATTAGGTGTAAAATTTTAAAAAAATAAAAAATTAAAATTTTAATCTAATAATTAAAATTTATAAAAAAATTGATGATCTAAAATTTAAATAGCAAAGTTTATATATATATATATATATATATATATATATATATATATATATATATATATATATATATATATTCGAGCTGTTATCGAGCCGAATACGAGCGAGCTGACCCCAGCTCGTGTTCGGCTCGTTTATTAAACGAGCTGAAAAATTCAGCTCGTGTTCGGCTCGTTTACTAAACGAGCGATTCGATCTCGAGCTCATTTCGAGCCGAACACGAGCTGGCTCGCGAACAACGAGCTGAATTGCCACCCCTATATATATATAGTCCGGCTACTATGTTATCGATAATACCAAGCATTTGGTACTAACAAGTTTTCTACCCTTAGATCAATCCCTTTAATTATTTCACCCGTTAGATTTTACCATTTTTCCAACCACCCATTAAACCCAAGGGGCCCACTATCATCTCAACCACACATCTTTTAATTCAACGGTTAAAAACTTAATATTATCAATGACTTGAATTGGTGCCATTAATAGTCCATTGGGTTTAATGGGTGGTTGTAAACATAGTAAAATCTAACGGGTGAAAATAATCAAAGGGGTCGATCTAAGAGTAAAAAACTTGATAGTACCAAATGCGATAGCATAGTAGTCGGACTCATATATATATATATATATATATAATATATATATATATATATATATATATATATATAATATATATATATATAATCCGGCTAGAATACTATCGATAACACCAAATAATTGGTGCTATCAAGTTTTAGCCGTTGGATGAAAAGATATGCGGTTGGGATTATAGTGGTCACCTAAGATTTTTACTGTTCAACCAATCACCTAGTAAACCCTAGGAGCCCACTATAATCCCAACCGCATATTTTTTCATCCAACGACTAAAAACTTGATAGCACCAATGGCTTGGTGCTATCGATAGTATTGTAGTCTAATTATATATATATATATATATATATATATATATATATATATATATATATATATATATCATAATTAAGTAAAAAGTCAAAATGCTCTATATATCCACACCGTCCACAACTGGTCTCTCAAAACGCTGAAAACTCTGAAACACGTGTGCTCTCGTGGCCGTTACAAACGAAAGTAAGACATGCAACTTTGCGTCGACGTGCGAATCCCCCAATATTACACATTAGCGGACAATTAATACACGGGTGATAACTAACTTCATCTGAAGAGGAGAAATATAGCCTGAAAATAGATGCATAAATCTTATATTCTCTTCGTCAAAGAATTATTTTTTATATTATTTTTAATATATTTTTATTTTTTAGAAAATAAAATTTTAAAAGCTAAATCTCTTAATGGATTAAGTGCAAAATTTACATTCAACTTTTAGATCATAAGTAGTATTTCTCCATAGAGTAAGGCAAGACTGTAGAGAGCATTTATGTCTAAATACTTTTTTCTGTAATGCTTGATTCAACTAGAAACCAAACTTCATATGTGGCGTTATTTGGATGGTAGAAAAGGTTACTTGAGAGAGAGAGAAGTTTAATTTTTGCTTTTGAAAAATATTACAACATCTATAATTTAGTAAGGATAGTGTACTGTACACCTAAGAGATAATTCATATTTTTTCTAAAAAATGGCCTGAAAAGCAAATAAACAATTTCATTCTAGATATTTAACCACTGAATCTCTTATCTTTCACTCACAATAAAAAATTTCCAAATAAAATAGAATATTATTGAATATCTTATTTTGGTAGTATGAATTTTCAATTTTTTTATCGTTTTAAATTTAATTAGTAGTTTAACTTTTCAGATTGTTTTAAATATGAGTTACTTTTTGTGCTTGCTGTAAATTTTTTTTAATATAAACAATGTTAAATTTACAATTTAAAATGAGTTATAATCCTACAACATTCTCATCACATCCACATAGGCTAATTTCTTTTTCCACTCATTGTATCATTTTTTTTCTTTCATTAAAAATTAAAAAGAGATTAGTAAATTAACTTTCGTCACTTTTGGATGAGATATTATAGAATTACAACTTTTTTGGTTATAAATTTGCGTTCTCCTTTTTTTAATATATACTGTTTAATCTATCACCGCTGGAAAGATTTTATATATATATATATATATATATATATATATATATATATATATATATATATATATATTTTGATAGTATTAGAACTTTATTATTATAATTTTTTTGACTTTTGGATGAAAGGATGTGCGGTTAGTATTATAGTGGTATCCTATGATTTATATTATTTCATCAACAACCCACTAAACCCTAGGGGACCACTACAATTCTAACCATACATTCTTTCATCAAAAGGTAAAAAAGTTAATAGTATCAATTATTTAGTACTATTAATAGTATAGTAGCCTAATTCTCTCTCTCTCTCTCTCTCTCTCCTCTCTCTCTCTCTCTCTCTCTCTCTCTCTCTCTCTCTCTATCTATATATATATATATATATATATATATATATATATATATATATATATATATTATATATATATATATATATATATAGTCCGGCTACTGTGCTTGTACAAGCACCAAGCAATTGGTGCTTGTAAGTTTTCTACCATTAGATCAAATCTTTTAATTAATTCTATCCCTTAGATCATACTATTCCACTAACCACCCACTAAACCCAAGGGGCCTACCATCATCTTAACCGCACATTCCTACATCCAAGGATAAAAAACTCACAAGCACAAATAACTTTGTACTTTTACAAACATAGAAGCTCAATTTATATATATATATATATATATATATATATATATATATATAGAGAGAGAGAGAGAGAGAGAGAGAGAGAGAGAGAGAGAGAGAGAGAGAGAGAGAGAATAGAGCTTATATATTTTTAAAAGTATAAGCTCAATTATACTTGTGAATTTTTTTATCATTGAATTTATATTAAGATTTGTATTATTATAAAGTCAACTAAAAAGAGAGAAAGAGAAAATACAATTGCTCTCAATACAAATGCAATGATAAAAAATTTACAAGTATAGTTGGATGCTATCGATAGCACCAAATACTTGGTGCTACCAAATTTTTCGCCGTTAAATTTATCTCTTCGATCATTTTCATCTCCTAAATCATCCACTTAATTTAAGAGGCTCACTATCATTCTAACCGTACATTTTTTAATTCAAAAAAAAAACCTAATAACACCAAAACTAAATGCTATCAACAGCATATTATTATAATCGTACTCTATATATATATATATATATATATATATATATATATATATATATATATATATATATATATATATATATATTTGTCATATGGTATATTTATATTGGTACATTTTAATTCCGGCCAAATATATAAAAAATCTATATGAAAAATCTAGCTAGAAGCATTAATAACAGTCCAATAAATGTTAAAAAAAAATTAATAAAGTAAACAATTTGATTCAATTTTGATTTTTGGATTTGTGGACCTATCCAATTTGTTAGTTTCGTTGCCTCTAATTCTAACATATATTATAGATATCATCAATACACGCGAAATTTGGTTTCGTGATAACTTCATTTCTATGAACACGAATAATTAATCTAGTAATTAATACTCGATACACTACTGTCGGCTGCCGCTTCAATTTTGATAATAAAAATTTAGTAATTAATACTCGATACGCTACTGTCGGCTGCCGCTTCAATTTTGATAATAAAATAGTGAAATCCAAATTTTTCCTTGTATTCTCATATTATTCATTATATATAAATATATAAATATAGACATATAGTTGACGAAGGTATAATTATACATTTATTAATATGTTATATGTATAGATTATATGTAGTACCCTTCACTCTCCATTACGCCGCCGCCGTCGCTGCTGGAGCTCAGACGTTCCCGCGGTGGACGTCCGTCCGGCGCCCCCAGTCGTGGACCGTGAGGTACAGCTGCTTTGCGGCGACAAGCAGCTCCACCGCCTGCCGCGGGCGGAGTATCTCCGTCGCCAGCGCCCGCACCGTCCCCACCCGCAGCCGGTCCCCGTCCTCCATCAGCCTCGCCAGCCCCTCCGCGTAGCTCTCCATCGCCGCCGCCGCCTCCGCACTCCACCCAGCACAGAACCCCGCGCCGTTAGCCGCTGCCGCATTTCCGCTACTGCTAGTAGAAGCAGAAGTAGCAGAAGTAGCAGAAGTAGTAGAAGCTCTTGTTTGGAGGTCCTTCAGGAGTGGGAGCAGCGGCTTGTCGGCGACGTCCTCCTGAAGCGTGGCCAACCGCGCCGAGAGGCGGTCCTCTTCGCGAAGAGTGCGGCAGTGGAGCTCGTTGACGAGGTCGAGCTGGTGCGCCGATAGGGCCATGAGTCCGGGCCCACCACCGGGGGCGTGGACGAAGCCGTGGAGGATGTCGTCGAGGTGGGCTTCGAGTTCGAGGCCGGAGAGGGAGTAGAGGAGGCGGATGGCGATGGTCGGGCGGCAGCCGCCCATCCAGAGGAAGGAGTTCTCGAAGGTGGAGCACCACGGCGGGCAGAAGAACGTCGCCCCGTCGGCAGCTGCCAGCGCCCGGCGCTGCGACGCGTACTCCTCGTACAACCGTAAGCTTTTGTCCACATGTCCGAGTAGCTCCGCATCGCCGGCTGCCGATGTCGGCGCCGCCGCTGCAGCCACCGTGAGGTCACGTAAGTCCGACTCCTGGCTCCGAATCCACTGCTCGTAGTTTGAGAGGTATGGGTATTCCATTGGCCCTCTATTTGAGAGCAGTGGGAGTGGGGAAGTTAACGTAGGGAGGGAGGAGTATTTATACACGCGGGGGTCGCGGCGGAAATGAGGAAAGAGAGAGAGAGAGAGAGAGAGAGAATTGGGCCCCGTCGCCCGTGGGAGCGGGCGATAGGAACGAGGGGGACGAATCCGGCCTGAGGATCGAGCTAATATTAATTGTGCCATGGCTAATGTTGTATCTTTGCGTGCCAAATGTGTGTATCCTTTCTGCACTATTCTAAATATTTCAACTTCGTTATTTCACCTTTCGTTAACAAGAGATGTTAATTCTATAATTCAAAACTGTGGATTATTTGCGCTAATTATTAACCTTAAAGGTCTAAAAATAGTATATTTGAAAATATGTATAGTTGCAATTTTTTTTTTTTTTTTTTTTCTTTTTTTGAGAGAAAGGTAGCATGCTACCCGCTTCGTTTATTTTTTTAAATAAACTTACCTGGAAATGTGAAGCAATTAGGCTTTAAACTCGGGTCACAGGTATCAACCACCAAGTCCTTTGCCACTTGCACTAGGAACGGTTGATTTAGTTGCAAATATTACTATAGTTAAATATATTTTTTATTTGGTAGGCTGAAATTGAAAGTTGTGTTTGTTAATCTATTATTTTTTAAAAATAGAGAGGCTAGATTATCACCTCTAAATATAAAATAATAATATAATTTTTAATTATTAATTAAAATTTTATATTTATTTATAATTTTATATATATTATAAAATTATATATTTATAAATAATAATTAATATTATAAAATTATATATTTATAGATAATTGTAGGAAAAAAATTAAGCGATATTTTTTTTTTTTTTTGAACAGCCCAACCGATTATAGTTATATAATTTTATTAATCATTTAAGTTTACTATCCATAAATAAATAAATAGATGTATGTAAAATTTTTATATTTTTAAATATTTTTCAACTTATCACATAATTTAAAATTTTCAAATTATTTAAATTTAATATATAAATCAAAGTTAAAAAATTTATTTTGATTCTCTTATTTTTTTTTATCAAATTTAATAATTATAATCAATTAAAATTTATTAAGTTAACATACATAATCACATTCTATAAAAATTTAGAAATAAAATTATTTTTTATATTTTAAATAAAACTAGTTTAATTGTTTTTAAATTTTTTTACACAAACCTTGTATTGCTTAAAACTTTTTATTAGTATTTATTTATCTATATATAAGTAAATATATATTAATTATTTATTGATTTATTTAACTATTTATTTATTTGTTTATTTATTTATTTATTATTATTAATTAGTATGTGATCCTATTTTTCATCAATTGTTGCAGTTGAAACTGCATCTAATTTGGATGTAATTTCAACTACAGCATTTGGCATTTTTTTGTGTAGTTGTTACTTTAGTAGTTGAACTCAACTGTACTAAACCAAACATATGAATTGAAATTACATGCGTTTACAATTACAGTGCATTTGCAAAAGTATATAACCAAACGATCCCTTAAGGCATACGGATACAACACCCATAAATTTTAATTGTAACTCGGTCCAACCATCTTCACGCTACTTCAAATATGGCTCAACCTAATCTAGTTCATACTATTTCGACCGTGACTTAATCCAACTTCACCTCCCACCACAGGACAGAATGCTGACATCTTTAAGCTAACAAAAATGAACTTGTAATACCTAAAATCTCTTATTTAAGTCATCTAGAGTACACTAATTAATTTCGAAAGTTTTCAGTAAATATAACAATAATAAGATTAGTTTAAAAAATTAGCATTTCGATGAGGATATTGTATGGTTACAATTCATTTGGGTGTTACTCTTTGAGCAATACTATTGATCCAAGAATTAATATATTTTTACTAGTTAATTATATCAACTTTTTAAAAATATTTTCCCTAAAGAGGAGTTTCTAAATCTTTGGATGAATAAGTTGTATTAGCATTTCTCTTTATCTTTTTCTTCAATATTTTGGTGCCTATCATGCATCTTCATTGCTTTGTACATTACTTCAATATATGAAGTGGGATCTGTGAGTTATGAATCCCTAAGGCTATGTTTGGTTCGGAGATTGTAAGCTTGGGGATAAATTTTTTTATACCTGGGATAGCTTGCTATTCCGGAATAGTCAGGATAAAAAGAAAATAGTGTTTGGTTTGTAAAACTGTTATTCGTAGAAATAACTGAAATTATGTTTGGTTCATTTTTTTGGAATAAGCGAGGATAGTAAAAAAATAAAAGTAATTATAATTTTAAAATAATAATATTTTATCTAATTAATTAATATAAAATATTAATTAAATAATAATTAATATTTGTATAAATTAAAGTTTATATTTTAGTAAATAATATCGTTTAATTTTATTAAAATTAAAGTTAAAAATTTAAAATTTGTATAAATTTTAAAATTTATTAAATTTATAAATTTATTAAAAATTAAAGTTATAAATTTAAAAAGTTATAAAATTTAAATTTTTTCTAAATTTAAAAATTTAAAAATCTAATAGTAGAGAATAATAAAAAAAAAGTGATAGTTAAATTTAATATAAAATATAATTTAATAAAAATAATTTGTTATAAAAATAATTTATTGTAAAAAAAATTATTATAATATTTAAAAATAATAATTTATTATAAATTATAATTTAATAAAAATAATTCATTATAATATTTAAATAAAAATAATATGTATTAATATATATAATTAATAATTTTATAATAAAAAATAATGTATTATAATATATAATAAATTGTGTCTACATAATTTAGCTTTAATTCAATTTATAATCTTAATAAAATTTAGAATTAATTCTTAGAATAGCACTATTCCACCAAAATGGTGGAATAGTTTATTCCAAGCTATCCCGGAATAGCCGAGAATACCAAGGTTTGACCGGGATAAAATATCCCAGCCAAAAATCATGTCGTTTGGCATGAATAGTGGAATAAAGTGGGTTATCCCATCTTTATCCTTTAACCAAACACTGCCTAAGAATCTAAATAAATTCTATCAAATATCTATAGGGGGGTGAATAAATATAATATTTAAAAATAAAAATCTCAATGCAATAAAAATAAATGTGAAAGATAAAATCAGCACACTGAGATTTACATAAGAAAACTTCAATTCAGAACCCACGGGACAAACACGCAATAACAATCCGCTAAGAAAAAAAAAAGATTACAAGATGATTACCGACTCCAC
This sequence comes from Tillandsia fasciculata, assembly GCA_029168755.2. NCBI lineage: Eukaryota > Viridiplantae > Streptophyta > Magnoliopsida > Poales > Bromeliaceae > Tillandsia > Tillandsia fasciculata. Next base: position 7,816,637 of record CM054936.1, read on the forward strand.
AGACTCCAACCCCTCCTTCAACTTTTTGGATCTTGCGCTTACCAACTGTAGGTCCACGCACACGTTTGAATCCACGAACGCCACGTTCCGAATCCATGAAACATTCACACTTTGAATCCACGAAGCCTTCAACACGTCGAATCCACGACGCCACCCAAATCCACAAGCAACGCGTTTCGAATCCATGAAACGCCTTCAAACACGTCGAATCCACGACGCCACATCAAATCCTTGACGCAAACACAGTCGTAATAGAAGTGTAGCTTTGATGGTGATTCTTTGCTTAGAATAGCATTAGAGAACCAAAGATGAAATCTCTAAGTAAAAATTAGATCAATTCGACAAAACATATCGTAGAAAAACCATCGAATTGATCTAAAGTTAGCCTCTAGAGTTGCTCTGAGGTTAAAAAGATAAACAATGTAAACCTAGCCTTTAGAGTTGCTCTGAGGTGTTTTTTGAGTCGGTATCCATGTTGCTCTGAGGAATGCAAAAAGAGTCGAGTTAGAAGTCGAATCATAACAGAATATTGTGTACCGGTACTCAATTTGTAGTTTCGGAACTCAATGACCACCGCAAGAAGTTTAACTTTTAGCAATATTTAACTATATAACAACATTTTAATATATGTCACAAATTATAAAATTTAGCAATATTTTTTATTTGTGTTGCTAAATATATTTATTTGCTAACATTTAGACATAAATGTTGCTAAATAAAAATAAAACCAACACTAATTATTAAATGTTGCAATATTTAACAACATTTTTGAGATAAATGATAATAAATTTTTAAATTTTAAAAAGCACACTCAATTTTCAAATTTTTATTTTTTCCCTCATTTCAGTGATTTTTTCTTTTATCTTTCTTCATTTTATTTGTCTCTTCATTTTTAAACTCTCAAGGAGATTTTCCACTCTCATGACTTTTTCTTCTAGTTCTTAATTTTACAAAATATTTCTCATCAATTTTTTAAATTTCTGAGAATGGAAAAAGTATTAATATCAGAATATCAATTTAGGTTCTAAAGAAAAGTAAGTATCTTTTCTTTATAAAGTAAAGCAAATTTATATTTATTTCTAATTAAAATTATATTTTTATTATTTTTTTCTTTTTTTCTTAACTAATAAGAAATATTTTTTAATTTATGAAATTAGAGAAAATATTAATATCAGAATATCAATTTTGGTTCTAAAGAAGAGTAAGTATTTTTTATTTGTAAGGTAAAGCAATTTTATATTTATTTCTAATTAAAATTATATATTCAATTTTTTTTTCTTTTTTTCTTAACTAATAAAATTTATTGTGGCCAGAATGGATTTACCCTTTCAACTTTTTAATTCGTTGTTGTATTAGTTTATTACATTATATAGTATAATATGAGGGTTTTTGCGTCTTAACTTTTTTCAATTTTTTTATATTTTACTTCTAGATTTTAAATTTATAATTATTATATTACTTTATTTTAATTAATTTTTTTTCTTTATTTTTTTTTTAGGATGTATAGTTAATTTTGAAAGTATTAGAGCAAGTATGATGATCTCATACTATTTGGTAAGGACAATATAATTTTTATTTTTTAGTAGGTTATACTATTCTATATCTTATGACCAATTATATAAAATTTTAATTTTTGACTTTTCTTTTTTTTTTTTTATGGAAAAAACAAAATCAAGCATTTTGGAGACTTTTACGTGAATAAGGAGCGACTAATCTCTTATTTAATTTATCATGATTCATGACCATATTTATAATTATGAGAAAATTTGATAATTTTTATATTCAAACGTGTTATTTGATTTGTAAAATATTATAAATTTTGATTGTTTTATGCAATGGTTTTTGCCTATTTTGACTATCACTTGAATAAAAAGATTGTGATTAGTATATAACTAGTAAAATATTCTTATTATAGTTATAATTATTTTTTTATTAATTAATATAAATATACTTTATTATTACCAATTAATTATAAATTTTATAAATAATAATTAATTAATATAATATAAAAATATTTTTACCAATAATTCAAAATATTATTATACGTGGTTGTTTAGCGACATTTGATTATTATTGACTATGATTAAAATAATTAATCAAAAAATAATAATAATTTAATTTAATTTAATTAAAATATATAATTATAGCTATAATTAATGAAATATATTTTTTTAATTTAGAAAATAATAACTATATTAATGCAATAATTAATTAAATAATATAAACCACCATTTAGTAAATGTCTTTTAAAACTTTTCATATAGCAATATTTATTAATTATTGCTAATTTCTCAACATTAGCAACACTCTCTTTATGGTTGCTAAAAGATTCAACAACATTGGCATAGACAACACTAAACTTTAAATGTTGCTAAAAGATTTAGTAACATTATTTTGCTCATTTAGTAATATTTATAAATTAATGTTACTAAATTTAATTTTTTTTATAGTCGACGCAACTGACAAAATTTTTTATTGCGTACTGATATTCAAAGTCAGGTATCGATACCCTATACAAAATTCAAAAAGTTTTGTGATGGGTTTTGAGGAACTCCAAGTATGATTCTGGTAATTAATATAAAATTACAAAATTTTTAAAAATAAAGTTAACAAAATTAACCACGTACCCCAAATTTGATCTGAAAATAAATTATAAGTTAAAACCTAGTTCCCACAACCTCTTCTAACTCAATTTCCATTAATTAACTGTTCCAAATATTATAAATAAACTTAAATCACTATAAAAACTTTAATCATATGTACCTGAATGTCACCTTGAGTTCTTTGAAAAAAATTTTGAGTCTTCGATTATTGATTTGATAATTTAATTATTTCAAGACTCCGATTAAAATCATGAAATATATCAATATAAAATTCGTAACCGGATCCATTTTGATTCCATTATTTAATATTTAAGAATTTAGATTTTGATTTTAATTTGTTTTATCTAATCATTCTATAGGTTTTCCTTCAAAAAAAAATTTGGCTGTGTTGTTTATTTTAATCGGAATACAGTTACATAAATTTTATAAAATATTTTAAATTAAGTACGTATGTTAACCTATATAGTACATTCAATTTTAAAATAAAAAATTATTAAATAGCTTAATGTAATGAACTGCAAAGGTAGATACTAAAATTTAAAATCATGAAAGTTGAATAGTCAAATAAAAATAAGTTAATAGTTTAAATAAATTCTAAAAATTTTTACCTTACTTTTATTTATTTACTTTGAGACCTCGAAATAGCTAGTCAATAAATATCGAATATGATTAGATGTGTAGAATAGTATCAATGGTTAGAAATAAAATTAGGAGCTCATTGAGAGTTGAACACATGACCTGTATTCAATTAATCGATACAAATCGTTGGAATCCCCAAAATCGCACATTCTCGAAGTGTCATATAGTTTTCTTGTATATTCTTTTTGCTAATCGACGATGATCAGAATATTAAACAATCCCGTCATATATTTAATATTACAGAAATACATTTACAAGATAGATAATTTTTTTTTCAACATTGCTTCATCTTTTTTGGGAAGACAGTTGAGTTTCACCATCTTTTCTGTTGCTCTTAAATTTCTGAACTTATAAAATCTTATTAAATAATTATTTCATTATATTAATATTGATTATTATTTTTGAATAAAATTTTCCTTTTTGTGTTATTCTATATGCTAAGCATAAGTTATAAATTGAAAAAAAAAACAATCTTAAAATACTAGTTTTTTTTTTTTATTATTTGAATAGACATTACGGTTATAACGGTGAAAATTTAGTATTACATATATAGGAATAAATTTAAATATTTTTTGAAATTTTAGAGCAATATATTTGATAAGTAAAAAACCTAATGGTAATACATTTGAAATCATCTCAATGTAGAATAGCACGTGAGAAAGTCTAATATTTATACACTCAGAAAAGAGGTGTAGCTCCTGCCCCTAATTATAGAATTTACAATTTTTTCTTTAATTTTTATTAAAATTAAAATAAATTAATATGATAAAATATAAAATTAATAAACCTTTAATGGAGTAGACGTAAGATATTACTATAAAAAATTCTTAATATAAAGGTGTTTTTTTAAATGACACTTACGAAAAGTATCTCCTTCTATAATATAGAAACTATTGAGTCATTAAAAGGTTTTATAAATTTTATTATTATTTTTAATTTTTAAATATTTTAAAATATTATAATTTATTTTTTTTAAATATTTTAAAATATTTAAATATATTTTATTAAAATTTGATATTTACTGACGTTTTAACAAATTTTTTTATATAATGTTAGACTATATTATAATACTTTTAAATATTATTAAATATTAAAAAAATAAATATTAATTTTTTTTTATAGTAAATATATATTTTATTTTAAAATATATGAGTAATATTGCCTATATTACTGGCATGCACCTAGTTCCAAATTGGGATTAGTACTAGCCTCACACTTTCACTCCATCTTTATCTTCTCTATATTTATCCTCCGAGGAGAAAAGGCGATAGCGGGGAGGGGGTTCAGACATTGGAGTTTACCTCCTCCGTCTGCTGACGTATAAAAGAAAGTCTTTGAACCCGAGATATGAAGGTGGCGAGTGGCGACGTACGGATGGATATATATATATATATATATATATATATATATATATATATATATGTCGACGCGACATGCATGCGGGAACCACAAAAAATAAAAATCAGGACCCGTGTTCCAGTCTCAACAATGATACAAAAATCTGACAGCGTGATGATCGGTTTGCTCGGGCCTGTCTGTTCTCCATATCACCGTATGCCTCCAACATTATCCAGTTGGACATCCCCGCTTTATTATCTTAATATCTATATGTGTTTGTATTTGAATTATAAATAATTAGTCAGAATTATCACATTTGCTTTATGTACTTTGTAATTTTGATTGATAATATAATTACTGGTCAAAATATGTCGCTAATCGTTGATCTGATTCGATTCGCCATCAGTCTTCGAATTGACTTTCTGATATAATGCGTCGTGTGCTAAATGGGCCGAAGAGGGATCCTCTCGATCGAATTTTTCTCAATCGAATTCTTAATAAAGTTTAGCCTAGAAGAGCCGAGCTAGGACAAACGGGTATTGATCAATACGACTGGATTAGCCGATTCGCTTTGTATCGCTCAAAAGAAAGGGTTACAAGGAAACGATTACAAATACGACTATTTCTAGAAAAGATGTAAAGAAAGACTGTAAAGGAAAGTAATAGATACTGATATGAAAATCTATCTAGAAAAGCTATAGAAGCAGATATTGAAGGTATTGAAAAGCAGGGGTGATCACCGACTTACGAGATTGTAGAACCCCCTTTTCTTCGATGGCTCGCTTATTTATACTTGTTCGAACCATGTAGACAACTGTATATATCGTAATTGAAGGGGAATCATCGCGTATCACTCAACTACTTCTTTCCAAGTTGATTCATCTCGGTTGGGTATAGTAGCTCTTTTCCGTTCGCGTTCATCCCCAAGATTGTTGCGCTGAGGCGTAATCTTCGGCGCTTCCTAACCATTTCTATGTTAGTTGCGTGATTCGCGTCCAAAATCTCGCACCGTCCTTCCTCAGGATCTTTCCTTTTGCGACTCGAGCAGCCGCTACTTGATCCTGTTTTAGCCTCTTGTTATTATTCAGCCGAGACAGTCCGATGGTTTATATTCAGTCGAAGTCGGTCTCGATTAAGATGCGAGTACCTTTTCGTCGGCTACTTCTATCGGCTGATATCCTTGGCCGATGGTCTGTGCCACGTGTCACCTCCCAATATGACTGCAACACATTCCTCGTGGCGATAATTTTGACCTCAACAATGACTCCTCGGCAATCGTCTAATGTGCGGTTCAGGTGATTGTCGAAATATAATTAATGATTGGCGTGCGTCCCGAGATCTCCGGTCATCTTTTTCGTTCCCTGATAGTATATTTGCTCAGTGATCGAGGGATTCGCAATCAGAGAGATCCCCCTTGGGCTTTAGTCTGACGGCCGTAGATCGGCGATCCTACCTGTTGAGACCAGAATTTTCGCCGCCTAAGAGAGCAGCACGTGGCGAATACTGTCGGTCGACAGACATCAGCCGACAGAAGAATGAGTCAGAAGAAGAAGACTCGTGTCTCAATCGAGATCGGTCTCGGTCGCATAAAAATACAGCACGTGACGTATGCTATCGGCTGAAAGCATCAGTCGATTGGAGAAGCAGCCAACAAGAGATATAATGCCTCATCCAAGGTCAACTTCGGCCGCTATCAGACCTCTCCAGTCAAGCGACAAGGAAGGCAAAAGTCCAAGATAGCTTTTCGACTGTTCGAGCCGAGAAGGAAAAGATCTTTGAAGGAAGGAGTGCGAGACTCGGGCGCAAATCCTGCAACTGACCCAGAACGGCAAGCTGCGCCCAACATTGGAAAGCACTGCGGATCATGTTCTGGCGCGACGATAAGGGAATGAACTTAGACGGAAGAATAACTGTTATTCTTTTAAGGAAGTTTAAATTCGAGAGGAAGCCATTGAAGATTTCACGATGATTCTCGCCGAATTACGTCGACAATTCAAATTGACACTTAATAATATGGTTCGGGAAGTGTATAAATACCCGAACCAACGAAGGAAAAGGGGTCCGGCAACCTCGTAAGCCTGGTACCACCCCAGCTAGCTTCTTCATATCTTAGGAGTAGGTTAACTTAACTTTTATTGCTTTCCTTTACCCATTTCCTAGGAATAGGCTTAATTATAATTTCTATCCTTACCTTCTTTCTTGTATCCCAATCTCTAGCATCACAAAATTGTTATCGGCTCATCAGCCATGTCATTATCCTTGTATCCCCTTTCCAAGCAATATAAAGTTTTAATCGGCCAATCAGCCGTGTCTTTATTTGGTTTCTTATTCTATAAAGCTATAATTGGGTTCTTAGCCGTGTCTTTATCTTTATATCTGGTTCGGCTACACTAAGTCGAACCTAGCGATCCCTCTCTACCTTCATAAACCTGATTCAGTAATTCTAAGTCGAACGGTCACGAGAGTTACCAGAGGAGAACCTATGAGGACCTGTATTCTTGTGCAGCTGTTTATCACTGGATCAATGCTTTGACGACACCTTTTCGGTGTGTTGGAGTTCTCGGTGCGCAAAACGGACGCAAAAAAGGGATCCGGCGTGAAAAACTATGCGAAATACACTATTTTTGTGTATTTTTTGGTGAAAAATGAGAAAATCAGTTTTTACTGTGCGTGGACTGGGTCCACGGGAGCTTGCGGGTCGGCTGGTGCACGGGCGTGCACCGGCACACGTGCGCTAGCGCCTCTCGCGGGCTGGGCCGCGCGCGCGTGCGTGCGTGAGGGCGCCGCGTGGCCCCACGCATAGCGGGCCGGGTCTGCCCGCCCTGCTGCACCCGAATCCACTAGGGTGGATTTTTTTGTGGATAAGCATGGGGTAATTTGATCTTGTGGATCAATTAGGCACTGTTTAAGGGCTATAAATGGGACTCTATTGACTTGGAAAAATCCTTTTGGTTATCTCCTTCATCTTCAGCTGCAGAAAAGTGCCCTTGAGAGCCCCCATCACCTCTTTCTCCACTAAGGAAACTACCATTGATGAAGCTTGGAGCTCTCCATTTGAATTGGTCACCTCATCACATTTTCTTGCAGAGGACTCCCAGGACTGTAGAAGTGGAGTTTTGAAGTGATTTTTACGGAAAAATTTCCAGAACTTCGAGCTCTACATCTTTGCTATTTGAAGGGAAATCTAGTTTGGGCTTTAAACAAGAAAATTTTAGTGATCTTTGAGATTCTTTTTCTCAGCCTGAGTTTTTCCGCAGTGTTCAGTGTTTTACTTACCCTGGGCTGTACAGAAGAAGTTATGAGCTGCTTTTTTATGGGAAATTTCCAGGATTTGAAGGTCTTCAACTTTGATATTTTAAAGAACATCCAATTTGGATTCCAAGTCAGGTAATTTAAGCAATCTTTGGAACATTTGTGCACAATTTGATGTTTTGAGTAGTACTCAGTGTTTTAGCTCCCTTGGACTGTAGGAATGGAATTTTGAGATGATTTTTGTGGGAGAATCTTTAGGACTTGAATCTCCCCAACTTTGATACTGTTTAGAGAAGCTAATTTCTTTCATTAACTAGGCGAATTAACCCATCATTGAGCCCCTGTTTACAGAATTTAATTTGGACAACTTGTAGTAACTTTGGGATATCTCTTTCTTCTCTTTATGGAATGGTGAATTGCAAAGTTGAGTGATCTTCTAGACTTCAAGATGAACATTTTGACACCTTAAACTCAAAAATTGGATGAGAATTGATATACCATCTTTAATCATCTTTTCAGACCATGTTTGCTGAAAAATCTGCATGTATGTTGGAATGCCTTTTGTTGTTGATTGAGAGCTGGATCCTATTTTATGGTTAAGAATGACTTTATGGTCGATACAAATGGTTGAATGCAATCTTAGAAGCATATTGGACACTTCCTCTTTTGATTTCAACTTGTAATTATACTCAAAACAAGGATGTTTAGCAAGGTAGATTTCAGCTTGGAATTCTATTGATGAAATGTTGGATAGCATTGATACCCTTTATTGAGTGTTGAATGAATGGATGTAATTTTAGCTTTTTGGGAAACTCTTGATGCTTTTAAGTTAAATAGGAACTTAAGAACAATTTTTGGGCTGAGGTATTAAAGCCTAAAGAGAATGAATAGCAGATTATGAGTTCTTTCGCCATTTGTTTGAATTTCAAAAATTTCGCACACCTGGTGATATTTTGCTATAACTTTGGATCCGGTAGGGACTTTGAGGCGATTTCAGGTTCGTGGGAAAGAGTGCGACCATAGGATTGCGGTCGCCAAGTTTCAGACCGACTGAATTGCGGGGTATTGAGCTAGCAGGTGGGTTATTGAGCACATCGAAACGTCGGCTTACGTATTGACTCAACCAAGAAGTTAGCAACTATGTGGTTATTATGCTTATTTTATATATTTGATTTAAAGCAGGTTACAAGTGAGATTCATGTTGAGAACTTTATCTTTATTGCTAGAACTATTCCATGTTTGTTGGACATTTAGCTAAGTCGCATTTCTTTTATATGCTATTCTATCCTGTTGGATAAGAACTTAGGAGGAAACCTTTTATACTTTTCTCGTTTATTTTTGTTGCTCGGGTTAGAGAGCACGGATGGGGATAGTGTAGTTGCATTATAGAGTTGGGTGGGGATAGCACCAGATTGATAACTCGGGAGTCGTTGGCAACCACGGGCTTTGGGTGATTGGCCGAATAGTGTAATGTATCAATGGGGACAAGGTTTACTTAGGTGACTTGAGTTTTTCACCTTAGTCAAAGAGATGACTTTTGCCTACCAAACATTCTATTGAGATTCTTTTACTCAAGTTGGGTCGTACCCCTTGAGGGCCACTCCGAAGTAGGCGAGTCCGGGTAGGGGTACCGGTTGGTTACTTGGACCGGGTTGGTGTACCCGTTGAGAGTGATTGTGACATTGAGAGCAGGTAGAGCCGGGTTATTGGATCGAACAGTGAGTTGATTTATGCTCTAGTAGTTCATCATAGTGATGCATAGACACATACATATATATTGGACATCATACATAGAGCATTGGGCATAGTAGTTTAGTTTTTATTTCAGTTCTTATTTTTTTATACTTTATCATTTTCTACTTTGCCCTTATTGGTAGACTCAGTGGGTAGGGCGGAGGTTCGATGATTTACCCACTGAGAACTATGGTTAATAGTTCTCACACCCGTTGTTGCTTCCCAGAGACTCCTTCAACGCCCGCAGCTCGAGCAGATCGCGGAAAGGGCGTCGTAGATAGCTAGAGCTTCCCTCTGACTCTTACTAGAGGTGGACCACTTGTACTCTTATTTTTATAGTTGCTATAGAATTCAGACTACTGTACATATTTGGTCTGGCTGGAGCCAGCTTTATGTATTTGTTCAGTTGAGAGTTGTATTTTTAGAGCTGTGTATTTTGGAGTTGTTGTTATTGTTTTTGTTGGAGGGTTGTATGTTGTGATAGTGGAATATTGTATTATATTTTAGAGATGTACCTTGATGTAGTAGCAGACTTATTTAGTTGGACTTGTACTTTGGTGTTGTTGTTGCGGTGTGTTGTTGGTGTTGTATTTTATAGAGTACCTGTGGTTTATTTTGGTGTTTGGTTTAGTTTAGTGCTGTTCTTGTATACCTTGGGGTTTTTGTTGGAGTTTTCTTGTTGAATGATTTTTGGTTGTATGTTGTTATGTTTTTATACAGTTATCTGTTATTCATTTCTCGCTCTATATCACTTGTTGTGGCTATACTCATTCTTTTATACATCAACTTGTTAATTGAATTATTGTATCGCTTCGTATACGTGAAAATTATTGCGTATACAGTGAATCTGTTGTCGAACTCGGGTTCTGGTTTACACCCGAGGCGTGACAGATTAAGTTGGTATCAAAGCTTAGGGAATAGATCGTTTGGGACTTAGGAAACTCTAGACTATTGACTGACCCTAGGATGATAGCACGTGAGAGTCATGATTTTGTGAAAGTCCGTGATTTGGATTAAGGCAGTGCACTAGTGCCGGCGGGCTTTGGGAAGCTTGTAGTATGAAAGGTGGGGCATTAGAAGGGAACAACCTTATGATGATCGCGGCCACTTGGTGGGCACTATGGTTGGAAAGGAATAGGAGGATTTTTGAGCTAAAAAAGTGCTCCATGGATATGGTTTCGACATAGGTTCGAGCGCTTAGGGTCATCTGGGGTCGTTTTTGTGTCTAGTTTCATTTTTGTTTTTTTTTTTTTTTTTTTCAGAGAGAGAGAGAGAGAGACCCTGTTGTCTCCGGATGCTGCTAAATTCACCATTTTTTTGAATAAAGCGGTAGTATATTACCTTTGTTCTCAAAAAAAGCCTACGGACCGATGAACAACCATTATATAGAGATCATAAATCCATGGATGACCAAGGAGTGAAGGAATTTGGAGACCAAGGAATTTTGAATATAGGAGATCAAGGAGAGGAGAATAGAGATCACCTTACCAAAAATATGGATGGTACTGATGGAACAGATATAGATGATTCAAATGTGGTTTGGTTGGAGAATAGTTTCATTCTCTTTGTAGTAGATATAGATGATTCAAATGTGGTTTGGTTGGAGAATAGTTTCATTCTCTTTGTAGTTTTGATTCGGGAGAGGAGGTTGTAGATTACCTTAGTGATGTTTATAAGGTTGATAAGGAGAACCCAGCCATACAGGTTGGATCTATATATGTTCCCTGACAAAGATACTTTAAAAACAGCTTCATGAATTTGAAGCCACACTACAATAAAATTAGGTTATAAGAATACATTTTTGTAATATTTTTATGCAAGTGTCATATCTATATTCCATCTATATCCAAAATTAAGTTATAGGGACACATTTTTAGGACACATTATAATAATGTGTCGTTATACACCCTAGCGACGGCACATATAGCGACACTAATAATAAATGTTGATATTTTTGGTAGCATTATTTTTTTCATATTTTATAAATAATTAAAAGTATCGCTATAGCTCAATTTTATTGCAGTGTAAGAATAAAAAGGAGCGACAAAACAAAAAAAAGATTGACTATAGTATAAAAAGATTGACTATAGTATGTGCCACAGAAAGTTGCAAATGGAGGCTTCATGCATCCATCCTTCAAGATAGAGTCACATTTCAGGTGTTGATTAAAACAATATTTTACATTTTATTGTTGACATTGCTTGTAAGAATTAATAATTACTTTTACTATATATCTTACCAAAGTAGGCAATGCTATGGTCTGATGACTATTCCTGCTTTGTAAAAGCATGACAATTCATGCTTTTGCATGCAAAGCTAGTTTTTCTCTTTTATGCATGTGTTGCTATTTATGCCATTTTTACATGCTGTATAGCTTTCAGAATCTAGTCGATTTAGATTTTACATCCTTTGTTTTTAAAATTTTATTTGGAATGGTTGCTTCTAGTCTTGAATTGGGTAGGAAAGAAATAAGATTCAAGTGAAAAGATAAAAGAGAGTGACATCACATGTATGCTCCATTTTTTTTCCCCCAAATTCAAAGTATTGTAAATACTTATTTTAATTTTGTAGGTAAAGATAGTGCAAGGTGAACAATGTATGCCCATCAGTAAATAAATGTGGCAATAAAGATGGCATCTCAAGTATGGATATGAGATAGAGTTGTCGAATGATTAAGGACGTACAAAGAGAGATTTAATTATTAGTAAAGGAGTTGCGGAAGAGGCTGCGAAAGAATTATAATGTTGAAGTGTCATATCTTAGATGCTTTCTGGGAAAAGAATTGGCAATTCAAGAAATATTTGGCAAATGGGAAGATTTCGTATTTACAATTGGCCGCTTTTAAACCCGAATTGATTCGAAGAAATCTTGGAACTTTAGTGGACTTGAAGACACAAATAGCACCTGATGAGAAAGTTTATTTTCATCAAATTTTTGTTGCATTAAACACATGTCTCAAGGGATTCACTGCAACAAAATTAGATTATAGGAATATATATTTGTGACACTTTTGTATAAGTACACTATCTATATTCCATCTATATCCAAAATTAGATTATAGGGACATATTTTTGGGACACATTATAAAAATGTGTCGCTATACACCCTAGCGACGGTACATATGGAACAGCTTGCAAGCAGTTTCGTTGTTTTGTCAGCGATATTTATTTCTTAGATTGTACCCAAAGACACAAAACACTTAAAAATATCGAATTTTTGTTGCTATACACATGCCTAGGGATTTTCGCATGAATGTAGGCCTTAGGCATGGATGCACGCCACTTAAAGGGGAAATGCAAAGAAGTACTAGCAGCAGCCACTGGGATAGGTGGAAATAAATACATGTTCGTGGTAGCATTTGCTGTAATGGAGTTGGAGAATGCAGACAGCTGGAAATGGTTTCTTAGAAATTTGAAGCTTGGAATTGGAGAACCAGAGGGCCTAACCATTTCATTAGATAGACAATAAAAAGGATTAATTAGACGACGTCAAAGGTTATATTCTGAAATAGAACATAGAGAAAGTTTCGAGGAACATGTAGAACTTACAACACTGGTTGTATGTTGCAGCATTATCCTATTCAACAACCCAATATGCAACTTATTAGTCTAGGTTGGAGGCAAATCTAGATGCTTATGGCATTGTTTGTCTCGGGAACAAGAATTGAAATAAGATTTTGTTTCAATTTTGTTTTCGAAATACACGTTTGATTTGGATGGAAATAATAATTCTCGTCTCTTTGAAACAAGCAGGTATAAGGTTAGACTTATTGTTCCAACTTTTTTTCTAGAACAAATTTATTCTCACTTGAGAATAAACTTAATTAAAATAAATATAATTTTAATTATTGTATTAATTCTTTAATTAATTTAATATTTTGACTAATTTAATTATTTTATTAACTAATTATTTAACTATTAGATAATTAACTAACTAAATTATTAAATTATTAAATTATTTGTAGTTAATTAAATTATTTATTAACAATACTCATTATTGTTAATTATTTTATCAATTAATATTTTGAATTATTTAGCAATAATTAATTAAATAAATTAAATTATTATTTAATTAATAATTTTATATTAATTAATTAGATAAAATATTATTAATTTAAAATTATAATTATTTTTATTTTTACTATTCCAATCTAACTATTCAAATATTATTTTTTTTTATGTTAAGAAACAATCTAATTTTTATCCAAACGTAAAATTGATGTTATTAATATTTGTTTCTGAACTTATACATAGTTTTAAAATAAGCAGTTCTAATTTATATCTGAACTAAACGCAATCTATATATTTTTGCAAGAGAACCATAGCGAAATGTGATTACATACCTAATAATTTGTCGGAATACTTCAATGCATGGGTAGTCGAGGCACCGTTTAGACCTGTCTTAGATCTCCTCGATTGCATTCGTCGGAAAATAATGAAAAATATGGAGTCGCAAAGAAGAAAGTCGAGGGAATGGACAAAACCTTTGGTACCAACAGTCATGACATACATTAAAAGTGAAAGCATGGCATGCATGTACCCAAATGTTACTATAGAATAATTCATTCCGTATTTTAATCTATTATTAACTCGTCTATTTTTTTTTTTTTTTTTTTCTAATTATTACAAGGGACTGGGATCATACAAAATATGTAGAAGTGCGGGCAATATGGCAGAAATAATTAGTTCCAATTACCGATGTGATTGAATCAAAAAAGAGTTGTACATGCAGGGCTTGGGCATGCAACTCATTTAATATTAGCATCATTGGATTCTTTCTACTATATTTCTAGTCAATAGTGTTTTTAGAATAATAACTCTAAACTGTTTGTTACTCCTCGAGATTATTAATTTGGTCGGTTCGAACACGTCAATAGATCTGTCAATCGGATATGATCTCTTTTATATTCGAAAGAAACGATAATCATTTCAAACAATATAATTTGTACAATAAGATACATAATATCAAAATAAAACTACTAAATTATAACATTCAACTTTTAAATAATAAGTTATAACAAGTTGAAAGTAAATAGTACAAAAGTGAACATCAATACAGTATTTAGCTATAATTTTTCTTAGCTCTTTTTCTCCACCTAATATATAGTTCACTCAAAATACAAAAATAATATACCACTAGACCCTCTAGATCCATTATACTGCTGGACCCTTATCCCTGTCGTGTACCTCACTGATAGTACCTAGATCTGCAAAAAAAAGTGAAGTCATAGGGTGTGAGAACTACGAATAGTTTTCAGTGAGTTTATCCACCGAGAAATATGTTCTACATCTCTTAGTCCAATGAAAATACTAATAGCGAGATTGTGGTGTCCCGGTTTTCCCGTACGACCTGATTGGGTGGTCGGTGGTGAGAAAATACCTATTATTGGTGTATCGAGCCCGTTGTGCATTAAACGGATGCCAAAAACGGACTCAGCGAACAAAAACGTTGAAAATTGGCTATTTTCGGACAAAAGGAGCCTAACGAGCAGATTTTTTCGAGTGGGCCGGTATACGGCCCACTTAGCTTGCACCGGGACCAGCGGACGCGGCGAGGTAGCCACGTGGCGCGCGGGGATTGGGCGGTCAACCCACACGGGATAGCGTGCGTTTCGCGCCGGGCGTGGCGCACGGTGGATCGCGCCAGGCCACGTGTCGCCCGTCCATTGGCGAGCGCAGCGACCCGGCTGGCCCGGCTGGCCCGGCGCAGACCGCGGTGTGTGCACCCCGTCGTGGACCGCGCCGCCATGCGGCGCGCCGTGATTGGCCGGCGCTCGGGACACGTGGCGCGCCTGGGTGAATCCAGGTGCGCATAGTGGGCTGGGCTGGATTCGGGCACCCGAATCTTGCGCCCGAATCCGGATTCCCCTATTGTGTGGGCTTGGGCTATAAATAGCCCATTTGGACTTCTTTTGGGCTTCTTCTTCCGGGTTTTTTGAGCTCATCTTCAGCAGGGAGCTTCACCTTCGAGTTTTCTTCGATATTTGGGATCCCGAAGATTTTAGGGAGTCGTTCCATCAGCGTTCTTCTCGACATCGCGAGCTTCGACGTGCCTTCGAGATCGATCTTCTCCGTCGATGTTTCTTCCGCGAGCTCTCCTGGACTGACAGGAGGAAGTTTTTGGCCGATTTCTGCTGCATCGGTTCCACGAGAGGTAGATCTTCGTTTTCCGTGTTTACCTTTCCTCTCAGTTTTGGGTTTTTATTGGGGTATTCGGAGCATTTTTGAACCCCTTTCTTGCTGCTGGTTTTCTTGGAAGCTTGTTCGATTTTTATCTCCGCGCTCGGTTATCGGATTACGGGCTGTGAGGACTCGATCGACATCTACGCTTCGGAAGGATTGCAGCCATATTTTTATTGAAATTTTTGGAGATCATATCGCAGGTGATATTTTGGCTTCTTTCGGACTGACTTTACTATAGATTTGTGATCGTGGGGATTTTTGCTTACCGCGATGCTTGGACTGTATCTTTGTGCCCGGAAGGAGTTTTCATGTGTTTTTGGGCTCGTTGGAATCGTGGGAACCTGAGGATTATCCACGTTCAGTGTCGGATTATTTGGACCTTGGATCGACGTGCTCATTCAGGTGGGTTGCTTTCGTCTTCAAAACTGGTGGACGGTTCTCTAATTCTAATTGATAGTGAGCATGCATGTTGGTGAGATGAGATAGAAAGCATGTTTGAGAGAGATGATGTTTCTTGTGTTGTTATTGAGATCATGTCGGTTAATGTTTCCTATTTATGTTGAATTAAATGCTATTATTGAAACTTGACCTAGCACCCTGTCATATAATACATGTTTTAACTAGAGTAGAAAACTCCAACTTGGGCTAGTTTATTTATGCTTTAGACACTCCCGCACATTTCTTCTTTTCACCTGGACTTAGAGTGTTCCTCGCCCGGCTAGTGGGCCGAGTGGTCGGGTTATTGTGGGATGCTTGTTGCACTCGTGCTTGGGGACCGAGTGGAGTCCAGTAGCCGTGGCTAGTCTTGTACTAGTGTCGGGAGCTGTTGGGTAAACGGTGGTCCCGGATCATTGAGTTTCTTCGATCTATTTGTCGTCACGGTGTTCGTGGCTGTAGTGTACTAGTGATAGCAGGACCTTGAACCCAGAATCCTTTTGGACACACATAATTTTAGTAAACCAATGCTTTCCTTCCAAATGTCGAAGGGTGGCCAGAGCCTGTTCTTGTTTGATTGGGCAAAGGCATTAACCATTCAGGGTTTGGAAATAAAACTTGTTTTCTAACTAATTTTCCTAAAAGAGCTAAAAATCATTAAAATAGGTTTTCTCAAATCAAGATGGTTTTATAAAAAAAGAACTACTGTCCTCACCCCGAGGGGGTTCGAGTGAAAATAGTTTTCAGTAATAAATATCACATTTTTCCGTAAACTTCCTCACCCAATAGGGTTCGAGTGATCTGAGTTCTAAGGGTTGCTCCTTCTTTGGGTCGAGAACAACGAGAGGCTATGCCTAAAGTATGTTCTTGTTTGATTTGGATTGTAGGTACTAGTCTTTCGGGGTGTTTGAACCTTTCATTGTCGTCGGCTGTGGAGTATCTCCAGTCCAGTGGGATTTCGTATGTTGAGTTTGATGTCCTGATGTGGGAGCCGTCGGGTTGACGGCGGTCCCGGCTGTCGAGTATTTTCAGCCAGTGAGTTAGAGATGTGATTTGGGTATTGTCGATCTTGTTGATCGTGGATTTGGATTATAGTCTGCATGAGCCATATTGAGCTCGACAGAGATGCGCGAATACTTTCCTCGGTGGGGTCGCGCCCCTCGAGTGCCGCTCCGGAGCTGGGCCTGTTACTTGCTATCGCGACTTGTCGACACAGTCCCTTTGGCTGGGCTTTTTTTAGGCAGTCACGGACGCCCTACGTAAGTCCAGTCCTCCGTGGATGTAATGGCAGTAGGTGGGCGCAGGTTTGACTGGACCCTATGTGGCAGTCAGTGTAGATTGGGTGATTGTTTTATCGAGAGATAGTAGGTGCATCATGTTTCATCTGTATCACCCCTTGAGTATTTAGATAGAGGCATAGTAGCTGTAGAGTTATTTATAGCCTTTCCTTTTCAGTACTGTATTTGTTATTTTATGCCTCTAGTAGATTTAGTGGGCAGACCGTCGGGCTTGGTGGCGGTACCCACTGAGAACTACGTGACGATGTAGTTCTCACACCCTCTGTCGGTGACAGTTTTGCAGAGGCATCTTCACCAGTTCCTACTTTGTTGTTGCTGCTTCTTCTGATCGAGGCGAGGGAGTCATGAGCTAGATCCCTACCTATCTTTGGAGAGTAGCTGTACCCCCTTATTGGAGATTTATAGTACAGTCTGTTAGATTAGTATATTTTACTCTTTTGAGAGTTTCTTTATTTTGAGAGACTGTTGTATGGTGAGGATCTGACTTGTACTATGAGCCTGTACACTGATGTATTATTATTTTAGTTTATCTTCCCGTTTGGGTTCTTAGATATTGTATCAGATGATGATGTATTAATGATTTTTGGGAGATGGATAGTGTATTTTTTTTTAATTTTCAGTTGTACAGTGATTGAATTTTTAGTTTTACAGCAGTTTACTTTCCAGCTCTGATATCTATGTTGTAGTTGTAGTATCTTTTGCAGGTTAGTCGCTTCGTCTATATGGGATTTTCCGTATGGGTGGCGGATCTGTTGGCAGGCCCGGGTCGCAGTTTCGTCCTCAGGGCGTGACAAAGATAATAGAAAAAGTAGTAAATACTACACTAGCATGTAGATATGAAATCGCTACACTATTAGTTCATGCTCAATGCCATAATACTACTCAACTATGCTACACTAGGCTACTCAACCATATCTCAGCCACTATGCCGCTACTCATGAGTCACATCTGACCTGACCACACTTGGTCACTTTACACATTATACTTTAAGTTTTATAATTACCATAGTTTGTCATGAATGAGTTTAAAGTATCTTGCCACTCAGTTGCACCGGGAGTCGATATATACTCGCACCCTTCCATTAGTACTTGTCAGTTTTTAAACATTTCGAAAGTATCTCGTCCGATGGGCCTCTACCCTAGGAGCCGCTATACGCACTCACTCCATATTAATGAGTCTCAAATTCGAAGGTGCATTTTACATTCTTTTTTCACTTTTGCCTCTAGGGTCACAATACATGTCTCATGGACATTAACTTATTCTTTAGATTTTTGTTCACTTTTTAATCCTTCTGAAAGTATCTCGTCCGATGGGCCTTTGCTTTAGGAGCCGTTATACGCGCTCACTCCCAAATGACGAGTCTCAAATCCAGAGTTACATTTTACATTTTTCTTTCATCTTTACCCTAAGTTAAGACTTTAGGGTTCCAAGATGTCCCAAGAACACCAATCTTGTCTCATGACACTCTAACCTAGAGTTCAATGACTCTATATTGAGACTACCAATTCCACCTTATATTTTTTCCTAAGTGCAACGCCATTCAAATCTTGCCCTAGGTTTTCTCCTAAGTCATATTCATGCAAAACAATCTACATTTATATGTCTTGGTTCACATATATGCAAGGTTAGATCTTGGAACTCATTTTTCACTACTTAGGGTGAAACCCTACATTTTACTCATGAAACCTTATGTCTCTACACATCTACTCTTACAACAATATTTCTAATCATGAAAAGTAAGAAAAAAATAGATTAGTTCACTCTTTTTGTAAAATCCCTCACCTTCTGTATTTTCTTGTAAGAAAAGAGGGTTTGACCACTTGAATCTCTAAGAAATTCCTAAAAATAGAATAAAAACTCATAAGATATAATAATATCTTTTCTAAAATCCATAAAACACATGAACCCCCCTGTTGAGACCAAAATTTTTTGTTACCTGAGGAGATGACACGTGGCGTATAGTATCAGCTTAGGGCATCAGCCGATAAGGGGATAAGCCAGCAGAGGAGAACCCGCGTCTTGACCAAGACCGTGTTGGGTTATATATATTGGATCTAAATAGGGAAAAAAATACCTAAAGGGGGGTGAATAGGAGTAAACAGTAAACACTCAAAAATCGTTGCGCAATAAAACCCAATGCGGAAATAAAAAATAACACGCAAGATTTTTACGTGGAAAAACTCCAAACCGGAGTAAAAAACCACGGGACCGATAACACGGCGAAATCCACTAGAATTAAACACGTACAAGGTGATATACCGTACTCACAGACGACTCAACCTTTTCCATACGCTCCTAGTAGATCTTCTCCGCTCGCTCCACAACGCTTCTCGAATCCACGATCAGCGCCCAACGCCGAATCCACAGCGTCCAACGTCGAGTCCACGACGTCCGACCGAATCCACGGTCTTCACCCAGTAGCACGCTTCGAATCCACGAACGTACCTCGCTCCGAATCCACGAGAGCGGTTGCACCTTGAATCCACAAGGCCACGCGAGTCCACGCGCCGATTTAGGGTAAATCGTTGTTTTTGGGTGGTGATGATCCGCCGAATACTTAGATTAGAAATAGATCGGAAATACCATCTAAGTATTCATTAATTTGATTCTACTCAAAATCTGAGTTTGGAAAACCTAGAATCAAATTAATCAATATAGATGAAGAAACATAGAATTAAATCTATTGATTTCCTTTCTTCTCTATATGTGGATTTTTCTTTTTCGGTCGTATCCGGATCTATACCTTACCCTAGAAAATGAATCATAGGGTCTATTTATAGGTTAGAAACATTGGAAGAAGATAAGGATCAAAAACTTACCTTTTCTGGAATTTTACAGGACGGCGATCCGGATTGGAATTATGGCGATCCGGACTGTCACAGCGAAACAGACTTTTTCCAGAAAAAAGACTTCGGGATCCGGATGAAATTTCCACGGTCCGGATCGTTCATGCAATTCCTGCAATTTCCACGTTCGGGATCCGGACTGAAATTCCCATGGTCCGGACTGGAATTGCGCATGAACTATCTATGTTCGGGATCCGGACTGTGATGCCCGATCCGGATCCTGAACATGTCCCATGTCCAGTTTTTGATTTTTATGCAATTAAACATTCTTCCAAGTGTTTCTACACTATAAGAAGTATTCGGATCACCAAAAATATTTAGTTAAACGTACCTGATCCTTTTGAATTCTTCTTTCTTGAGATTGAGGTATATGATCCAAACTTCTTCATCTTCAATCTTCAAGACTTAACCAATTTCACGAAATACGCCAACTCAAATTCCGTAACAATCTCCCCCTTTGGCGGTTTCGTGACAAAACACAAATCCACTCAAGAAAATTCAAAAAGATATTTTTGTTGCTATCACCATACAAAAATTTACAAAGGAGATCCAAATAAAGATAAATACATGAGATAAACTCCTAAAACAGACTCTAGACTTAGACATCTGTACTCTCTGCAAAAAGGAAGCATTCTTGACAAACAAAATCGTTAGATACCTCAAGAATTTTATCATACAAAACCAAACACAGAGATAGAGTTTATACTCACCATGACATTTACAAATTCAGATATGTAATAAGATCATAATAAAAAATCAACATATCTTCTAAACAATAAAAATCCAAATGTCATAGAATTGTTAGTCAACATCAACTTGTTAGTTATATTACATGCCCAAATAGTTAGTCGAATAGTTAGCTGAGGCATGCATCAAAACACAATATAAAACCAAAGTTGAAGTTACTTACCTTTCACAGTTCAAAGTTAGTTCAAAGTTCATAACTTCACAACCATAGTCGATCATTGTTTGTTCTCTCTCTCTCCCCCTTTTTGTCACAAAGAAAGCCAAAATTACAAAATTCAAGGAGAGTTAAAAGTTTCAAAAACAAGAAAAACCTGAGAACTAAACAAAGAAAAACTAAAAACCTGCAAAAGAAAAGATTAGAAAGTTAAACAAAAATTAATCATCGGAGTTTGAATCATCTGAGGTGCTACATCCCATTTTCGAAAACATCTTCTTCATCAGCTTTTTCATCGAAGAGACTGTTTTAGTCAAAGTGATCTGGGATGTAGTCATGAGTTCAAGTTCTTCTGAAATTCGCTTCTGCTCTTTCGTAATCTGTTCTTGTTCAAAGGATAAACGTTGTTGCTCCTTATAAATCGATGTCACAGACGCTTCATCATCTGGTGCTGGTGCTTGCCGTGACGGAGATGCGGAAGTGCCGACGCAGGGTTTCGTACCGCATGAAGGAGTCGGAGTGACATGAGGTAGCTTATGAAGGGACTTAACAATGGTGGATTCATTGATCATGCCTAAGCAATGTTGATACGATGTTGAACTGATATCAATCTGAAACTTCTTCAAGATCATCATAATGATCAATGGAAAAGGGAGTCAAACTTGCTCGTAAGCATTTGCAGTTTTTGAATTTTCACAAGGTTTGTTCCCTCATGTGTAACTTGTAGAACATCCCAGATTTCTTTCGCAGTCTCACATGCCGAGACGCGAGAGAACTCAGTTTGTGACAAAGCATTAAATAAACCGTTAACACCTTTGCCATTGTAAGAAGATGCATCAACCTCTTCCTTGGTCCATTTCGACCTAGGTTTGATGGTGCGAACATCAGCAATAATTTCAGTTGGATTAGACCATCCTAATTCAATTGATTGCCACACCCGTTCGTCGATGGAAATTAAAAAGGCTTTCATCCATACTTTCCAGTAGGGATAATTTGTTCCATCGAAGAATGGGGGTCTGTTGATGTTTCCACCTTCAACCATTGTTTATAACCCTATTCCCGCTCCGATACCACTTGTTGGGTTATATATATTGGATCTAAATAGGGGAAAAAATACCTAGAGGGGGGTGAATAGGTGTAAACAATAAACACTCAAAAATCATTGCGCAATAAAACCCAATGCGGAAAAAAAAATAACACGCAAGATTTTTACGTGGAAAAACTCCAAACCGGAGTAAAAAACCACGGGACCGATAACACGGCGAAATCCACTAGAATTAAAACACGTACAAGGTGATATAACGTACTCACAGACGACTCAACCTTTTACCATACGCTCCTAGTAGATCTTCTCCGCTCGCTCCGCAACGCTTCTCGAATCCACGATCTGCGCCCAACGCTGAATCCACAGCGTCCAACGTCGAGTCCACGACGTCCGACCGAATCCACGGTCTTCACCCAGTAGCACGCTTCGAATCCACGAACGTACCTCGCTCCGAATCCACGAGAGCGGTTGCACCTTGAATCCACAAGGCCACGCGAGTCCACGCGCCGATTTTGGGAAAATCGTTGTTTTTGGGTGGTGATGATCCGCCGAATACTTAGATTAGAAATAGATCGGAAATACCATCTAAGTATTCATTAATTTGATTCTACTCAAAATCTGAGTTTGGAAAACCTAGAATCAAATTAATCAATATAGATGAAGAAACATAGAATTAAATCTATTGATTTCCTTTCTTCTCTATATGTGGATTTTTCTTTTTCGGTCGTATCCGGATCTATACGATTACCCTAGAAAATGAATCATAGGGTCTATTTATAGGTTAGAAACCATTGGAAGAAGATAAGGATCAAAAACTAACCATTTCTGGAATTTTACAGGACGACGATCCGGACTGGAATTATGGCGTCCGGACTGTCACAGCGAAACAGACTTTTCCAGAAAAGAAGACATTCGGGATCCGGACTGAAATTTCCACGATCCGGATGTTCATGCAATTCCTGCAAATTCCACGTTCGGGGTCCGGACTGAAATTCCCATGGTCCGGACTGGAATTGCGCATGAACTATCCTATGTTCGGGGTCCGGACTGTGATGCCCGATCCGGATCCTGAACATGTCCCATGTCCAGTTTTTGATTTTTATGCAATCAAAAATTCTTCCAAGTGTTTCTACACTATAAGAAGTATTCGGATCACCAAAAATATTTAGTTAAACATACCTGATCCTTTTGAATTCTTCTTTCTTGAGATTGAGGTATATGATCCAAACTTCTTCATCTTCAATCTTCAAGACTTAACCAATTTCACAAAATACGCCAACACAAATTCCTTAACAGACCGGCCTCGGTCACGTGAGCGCACGACACGTGGCACCCGCCATTCGGCCAAAGACATTAGCCGATAGGAGAAACGGTCGACACCAGGATTATCGTCTCATCCAGGACCGTCATCGGTTAAAAACAAACATCAGGCCACCTTAGTCGAGCGATGAAAGAGGCGAAGTCAGGGTCAATTCTCGATATGCTGGAAGCCGCAGACGGAAAGATTCTGAAATGAATGAATGCGAGATTTGGGCGCGAATCTTGTAACAGCTTTCGGAATGGCTAGCGGTGCCCAGCATTGGAAAGTGCCGAAGATCACGCAACGAAGCATCGTTTAGGGGATAAACCTGGATAGAAAACAACTATTATCCTATTGAGGAGAGTCGACTCAAAAGAAAGTAGTTGAGGAATTTACGATGATTCCCCTTATATCACGTCGATTTCTAAAATCGGCAGTTATACACATTGGTTCGTAAATGTATAAATAAGCGAACCAACAAAGGAAAAAGGGTCTTGTAACCTCATAAGCCAGTTACCATCCCTGCTTTTTCATATCTTTCACATCTGCATTTACTATTTTTCTATGAGTAATTTAATTATAATTGACTATCAGTTCCCCTTGTAACCCTTTTCTCAAGCAATACAATTTCTAGTCGGCTCCTTAGCCGTGTCAAATCTCTGTCTCTACATTGGTTCCGCTATTTTAGGCCGAACTCTCTCTCTCCCTACCTCCACATTCCGATTCGGCTAATCTAAACCGGACAGACGCGAGAGTTTGAATGAGAAGAACCCGGCCGAGTGGATCCCTCCTTGGCCCGATCGCTTGAGCCATTGGCACGCGACGCATCACATCCAGAAGGTCAACCAACCTGGAGCCTATCGACGACCTAGCCCGGTCAACGGTGAGCACGACATTTTCGACCCCAACACCCCCAAACCCTAATTTTCTCATATATCTTTCTCAAGCTTCCAAGCAAAAGAAATGAAGAAAATGGCTCATTTCTTCTCCCAAAGCCTTTTTGGAGGTTCTCTCCACTTTTTTCCTTACTGTTTGGAGATCAAAACGCCAGCCACAGGGTCTCCACAGTGCTGCATCCACTTCCCCCCACCTTCTGCTTCTTTTTCTTCTCTGGAGAAAATGCAGGGAGAGAGAGATATGGAAATGGGAGGTAGAGAGAGTGAGAGGGAGAAGGGTTTCAAATGGGTTTTATTAGGGAGGTAGGCAGGTGTAACATAGAGGGTGAAATGACCCTTTTTCTTCTAAGAAAATTCTTTATTTTCCTCCAAACCATGTCAGTTACCGCTCAATTCGAGCACCCACGACCCTATTCTGGGCATCCGAATCTTAGTAGTAGCTACAGTCCCATGAGGTTTCCAGGGCACTCACAGAACAATTAGGGCGTCCGAAACCCCACGCGCACAAAATGGTTACTCTCGGGTTTAGAATTCGCAAGTACAGACCCGGACGCCCTCACCTATGCCCGCCACTGTAGCTCAAGGCGCTCACAGGGCACTCCGGGAGTTCGAAAGCTCTCACGCACCAAAAACCAACTCTCGGGTTGAGAGTCCAAATGTACGGACAGGGCGCCCGCCCCAGCGCTCGCTATTGTAGCGCTGGGCGCCTACACCCTATTTACGGCGCCCGAAAATGGCCAGAACTCTAGATTGAGTTCTTCTCACCCATTTTCAACTCAACTTTGGTCTAAATACATTTTGCTTTTGTTGGGGCCAAAATATGGCTTGCGCGCGATCGGCCCCTGCTGGGTGACCCTCCGGAAGGTGTCGAAGTGCGCCGCGTGCCAACAATCAAGCGATCGGGCCGAGGAGGGATCCGCTCGGCCAGGTTCTCCTCTGGTAACTCATCGCAACCGCAACGACCAATGACTTTCGAAGCGGGTTCGCGGAGGTAGAGAGGGATCGCCGGTTTCGATTTAAATGAGTCGAAACGTGTGTATATAAATGTACGGCTGATGAGCTAATTATAACTTTTAAGCTCAAAAAGGGCAAATAAAGACACGACCAGTGGGTCGGTTTACACTCTAAATACAAAAAATAAATAAAGACACGACTGAATGGCCGGTTTACACTTTATATTGATAAAGAAGAAGGGGATACAAGTGGAAAAAAGGGATAGAAGAATTAATTAAGCCTACTCCTAGGAAAGCAGAAAAAAAAAAAAAAAAAAAAAAGTTATGTTACACCTACTCTTAGATAAATAAAGAGCTGGGGTGGTACCGGGCTTATGAGGTTGCCGAACCTCGAGCTCTTTGATGGTTCGGGTATTTATACACATCCCTGTTGGGTTATACTAATAAGGATCTAAATAGGGGAAAAAACACCTAGAGGGGGGTGAATAGGTGTAAACAATAAACACTCAAAAAATCATTGCGCAATAAAACCCAATGCGGAAATATAAATGAACACGCAAGATTTTTACGTGGAAAAACTCCAAACCGGAGTAAAAAACCACGGGACCGATAACACGGCGAAATCCACTAGAATTAACACACGTACAAGGTGATATAACGTACTCACAGACGACTCAACCTTTTACCATACGCTCCTAGTAGATCTTCTCCGCTCGCTCCACGACGCTTCTCGAATCCACGATCTGCGCCCAACGCTGAATCCACAGCGTCCAACGTCGAGTCCACGACGTCCGACCGAATCCACGGTCTTCACCCAGTAGCACGCTTCGAATCCACGAACGTACCTCGCTCCGAATCCACGAGAGCGGTTGCACCTTGAATCCACAAGGCCACGCGAGTCCACGCGCCGATTTAGGGTAAATCGTTGTTTTTTGGGTGGTGATGATCCGCCGAATACTTAGATTAGAAATAGATCGGAAATACCATCTAAGTATTCATTGATTTGATTCTACTCAAAATCTGAGTATGGAAAACCTAGAATCAAATCAATCAATATAGATGAAGAAACATAGAATAAATCTATTGATTTCCTTTCTTCTCTATATGTGGATTTTTCTCTTGGTATATTTTTCTATTTTATTCCGATTATGCGGATGCCCTAGAAAATGAATCATAGGGTCTATTTATAGGTTAGAAACCATTGGAAGAAGATAAGGATCAAAAACAGCCTTTTCTGGAAATTTTACGGACGGCGATCCGGATTGGAATTGGCGATCCGGATTGCAGTAGCAAGAAAGACGGTTTCCAGAAAAACACTAGTTCGGGATCCGGATCGAAGTCCCCGATCCGGATCGTTCATACAGTTTCACCAAACATCAACGTTCGGGATCCGGATTGCAAATCCTGATCCGGATCGTGCAAGCAAAAAGGTAAAACTAGTGTTCGGGATCCGGATCAGAGGATGCTGCGATCCGGATTGAACCAGTGTATGAACGAACACCCTTCGGGATCCGGATTGCAAGCCCGATCCGGATCCTGAACATGTCCCATGTCCAGTTTTTGATT
This sequence comes from Tillandsia fasciculata, assembly GCA_029168755.2. Classification (NCBI taxonomy): domain Eukaryota; kingdom Viridiplantae; phylum Streptophyta; class Magnoliopsida; order Poales; family Bromeliaceae; genus Tillandsia; species Tillandsia fasciculata. Next base: position 7,843,625 of record CM054936.1, read on the forward strand.
TTTATGCAATTAAAAGTTCTTCCAGGTGTTTCTACACTACAAGAAGTATTCGGATCACCATAAATCTTTAGTTAAACATACCTGATCCTTTTGAATTCTTCTTTCTTGAGATTGAGGTAAATGATCCAAAGTTCTTTCATCTTCAATCTTCAAGACTTAACACTTTCCACGAAATACGCCAACTCAAATTCCGTAACAATCTCCCCCTTTGGCGGTTTCGTGACAAAACACAAATCCACAAAGAAAATTCAAAAAGATATTTTTGTTGCTATCACCATACAACAAAAATTTACAATGGAGATCCAAAAATTAAAAACATGAGATAAACTCCTAAAACAGACTCTAGACTTAGACATCTGTACTCTCTGCAAAAAGAAATCATTCTTGACAAAAAGAAATCGTTAGATACCTCAAGAATTGAAACATACAAAACCAAACAGAGATAGAGTTTATTCTCATCATGACATTTAGTAATTCAGATATGTAAAAGAACAATTAAAACCAACATATCTTCTAAGCAATAAGATTCCAAATGTCAAAGTTTGTTAGTAACAAACAACTTGTTAGTCATATTACATGCCCAAATAGTTAGTCGAATAGTTAGTAGGGACATGCACAAATCACAAATAAAACCAAAAGTTGTGATACTTACCTTTCACCAAAGTCAAAAGTTTGTTCACACATTGTTCAAAGTTCTCTCTAAACTCTCTCCCCCTTTTTGTCACAAACAAAGCCAAAATTACAAAACAAAAGAGAGTTAAAAAGATAAATAAACATGAAAAGTGAAAATCCTGCAAAGAGCAAAAGAAAGTTAGAACAAAAAATTACTCCTGAGAGTCGGAGTCATCAGAGGTGGTGCATCCCATTTTTGCAAACATTTTCTTCATCAGTTTTTCATTGAAGAGACGGACTTGGTCAAAGTGATTTGAGAGGCAGTGATGATTTCCAGCTCCTTTTTCACTACTTGAATTTCTCCTCTCATTTCAGTGAATTCAGTGACATCCGTTCTTGCTCATTTGAGAGTCGCTGTTGTTCTTTAAAAATTGAATTAACTGAAGCATCATCTTCAGAAGTTGATGGAGGTGCCTGCTGTGCTGGTGGAACAGGAGCTGTAGAAGTAGTTGCTTGTGGTCGAGCTCTTTGTCGGATTGGAGGAGATGGAGGATCATCTTGTTTTGTCGATAGAGACTTCACAATTGTTGTCTCATTAATTGTGCCCAAACTGTACATGTATGAGCTCGCGCTTGTATCGACTTTAAACTTTCTAAGGATGCGCATGATTATCATTGGATAGGGTAGTCTCTCTGTGGGGTGAGAGTGTTCCACATACCGCGCCATCCTTGACCAAATGAGGTAAGGAATATTCAAGTTTGCTCCCATCAATGCGGCCGGGTTTCCAAGAAGATAAAGGAATAACATCCTATCCCATCGAAGAACCTTCGTGTTCATGTTGGGAAGAATGTTGTAGCAACAATGAAGTTTATATACCGATACTCTGGTCGAAGCTCTTTAGAGAAAACAGAATTTCCGGTTGACAAAGTATCCGGAAGACAAATTCCATTGACTACCACTCTCCAGGAGTTGTCGTTGAAGCTTTGAGTTTTCAGGTAATGGATTCCATCAGATCTGGCTTTCATTCCTAGCACTTCTCCAATCAATTGGGGGGTGACTTTGATTTTGATATTTTTAACCAAAGTATGAAATTCTCGACGTCCGTCATCGTGATCAATTAGACTTGCAGCGTTCTGATAAAACATTCGTACTGAGTGAGGACAATACCCAGTATTCTCAGGAAGTTGCATATTGGACCAAGACCGGCTTGGTCAAACAAAGTCCCAAAGATTGTAGATCTTTCTCTCAATGCTTTGACATTTACATGTCTTTCGCCAATGCATTCCCTCTTCTCAAAATCTTTGATTCTTGCGGAGCTGATGAAGTCTTGTGGAGGAGGCTGGCTAGCAACTGGTTGCTCAATGGAAATTCCTTGAGCACTGCCTCTCTTTCTTGCACCGGTTTTTCTTCTTGTTCCAATTGGACTTGGATCCATAGGTGCTTTTCCTTTTTCAGCTGCAGTAGGAGGAGGCTTTGTCTTTGAAGCTTCAGCAGTTGCTTTCCCTTTGGAGATAATGGGGACAGTTTGCTCGATCTCGAGGTTATCCCAGTTAATTGATTCCGTCTCAGATTCTGTCTCGGAATCACTCCGAGTTTTCTTCGCTCTCTTAGCCTTCTTAGGCTTGGCAGTGTCTCTAACATGAACCATGGCAGCAAGTAGGAAAATGATCCAGGTGATCACCATTTTGCTGCTTTGAGAGATGTGTCCTGTGAAGACCAACTCAAGAACACATGAAAAATTGTCAATTTTGAAAAATTTGAAAAATTGTACCCAAACAATCATAATCATGTAGAGAGCTAAGAATCAAATTAGTTTTGCAAAAAGAATTTTAAAAATAGATCAATTCCATGATTTTCAAAAATTCCTCTTTTATGCCCTAAAACCGAATTTTTAGAAATCGAAGCCCAAAAATTCGTTAATCTTGAGAAAACCCAGCATATAATCAAAACTAATCTACCCAGAGTTCTTATTTCAAAAGAAATTTGATCAAAAACCATTCACAAACGAAAAAGATCCAAAATTTCATCACGTTTTGAAGAAATAGAGAAAAACTGTGAAAAACCGAGATTTTGATCAATAAAACTTACTTGGATTCGAAGAACTTTGAGTTTGAAGGCTCCAAGATGCAAGAAATCTAGAGAGAGAAGCTCTAGAGACTTAAGAACAAAAGATTAGGGTAAAAGAAATCAAAACCCTTTGTTCTTATTAAAACCCTAGCCGTGATCCGGATCGGATCGAGAATGTGATCCGGATCGGCTACCCGCAGGAAAAATCCTGCGTTCGGGATCCGGATCACTTGCCCGATCCGGATCGGCTCCAACTTTTTCTTCAGAAAAATTTAGAAAAATTCCATAAAATCCAGAAAAAGTATGTAAGCACTTTTACCATCAACTTTAAACAAAAATCATCGTTTCATACAACAAGAAATAGATTATACAAAATCTATCAAAAATACTCAAAAATGAAACGAAAATTTACGAAAATTAAAACCTTAAAGTTGAACAACTTCAATTACATCTATCCTGATCTTATGTGTAATGCCTTTATCAAATCATCAATTTGGTAAAGAAAATGAAATACCAAGATCAATAGATGTTTGAAATCCCAGATAAGTTAGATAATATATCTAGACAATCTGTTGAAGGAGTGGCTCTTTGAGCATCTTTTATTAAAAATCCCACCTTATACCAACCATGAAATTTGACTGAGTCAAGTATTTCAATATGCATTTTATTAATCAAAAATTAAAAACCATGCTTGGTATTCATTGGTAGCTGCACACAGTACTCGGACGACCTTTCTTTCCTCCATGTGGTGGTAGTTTTCACACTCCTCATTGGGATGTAACTCTTTCCACATCTTTTGAGCATTTTACATTTCTTTGACTCCCCCTCAATTGGCTATCAATTATTTAATATATAAGGTATTCAACCAAAAATTGATCTCGCATTCATACTCGACTAAGCAATCAAATAAGATAATGACTATACCAAGAGATCATTGAGAGAGAAATTGACTTTGATCACTTAAAAGATGGTTTAATTAACGTAAATGATCATTGCAACATTGAAATATTATGATATCAAAAGCATAATAAATTTCTAAATGCATAAAAGGATGCAATTAAAGTCAATTATGATTTATGCTCAATTAATGTCCTATGTACAAACATAGATAAAGAACAAAACAAAACAAAAACAAAACCTAACCTAAGCAAAGGTTTCAAAAAGATTATTTCAAGGAAAGCATGCCAATTGCTTTACGCAAGTGAATAAAACGTTTTTGATCCAAAGGTTTTGTTAAGATGTCAGCTAATTGATCCTCAGTTGAAATATATGACAGTTGAAGAATATTTGATTCAACTAGCTCTCTAAGAAAATGATATCTAAGTTCAATATGTTTTGTTCTAGAGTGCAACACAGGGTTTTTAGAAATGTTAATAGCACTAGTGTTGTCACATAAAATGGTTACCGAAGTTGCTGAAATCCGGAAATCGCTCAACACGCTTTTCATCCAAATCAATTGGGTTGAACAACTTCCTGCTGAAATGTACTCCGCTTCGGCAGTCGAGAGTGCTATGCAATTCTGCTTTTTACTGTGCCATGCAACAAGGCAATGGCCAAGATAGAAGCATGCACCACTCGTGCTTTTCCGATCATCCACTGATCCAGCCCAATCGGCATCTGAGTATCCAACAATATCCAAACTTGTTCCCATAGGATACCAAATTCCGAAATTATTGTACCTTTGATATACCGGATGATCCGTTTCACCGCTTTCAGGTGAACCTCCTTCGGTGCTGATTGATATCTCGCGCAAATCCCAACACTGAAGGATATATCCGGGCGACTAGCCGTGAGATAAGTAGACTTCCAATCATACTGCGATACAGTTTCTCGTCTACATTCTCACTATGTGATTCACTTCCAAGTCCCTTATGGCTAGTTCCCATTGGAGTCGGAAAATCCTTAGAATTTTCAAGATCAAACTTTTTGACCAACTCCATTGCATACTTGGATTGACACAAGTGAATTCCTTCATCGTTTTGTTTAACTTGTAATCCAAGAAAATAAGTCAATTCGCCCATCATGGACATCTCAAATTCGCTTTCCATGGTCTCCGCGAATTTAGAAGCATCATTATCTCTTGTTGCGCCAAATACAATGTCATCGACATAGATTTGTGCTACAATGAAATTGTTTTGATAATGCTTCACAAAGAGAGTCCTGTCAGCTCCCCCTCGAGTATAGCCCTTTTCCAAAAGGTGCTTTGTCAACCTTTCGTACCATGCTCGCGGTGCTTGTTTCAGACCGTAAAGAGCCTTTTTCAAACGAAAAACATGGTTAGGTAGTTTATGGTCCACAAAACCTTTCGGTTGAGCCACATAAACTTCCTCATTTAAAAACCCATTTAAAAAGGCGCTCTTAACGTCCATTTGAAATAATTTGATTTTAAAATGACAAGCAATCGCAAATAGGATACGAATGGACTCGAGTCTAGCTACAGGGGCGAAAGTTTCATCAAAGTCTATACCTTCTACTTGAGAGTAGCCTTGAGCAACTAACCTTGCTTTGTTCCTGATGATAGTACCATCTTCATTTTTCTTGTTCTTGAAAATCCATTTGGTACCTATCACATTGTGTTGCTTCGGAGGCTTCGTTAATTCCCAGACTTTGTTTCGCTCAAATTGATGGAGCTCTTCCTGCATTGCTTCAATCCAGTAGTCATCTTGAAGAGCTTCATCAACATTCTTTGGTTCGATTTGAGATACGTAGCATGCGAATCCGCAAACCAATTGTCTCCGAGTTCTAACTCCTTCTTGTGGATCTCCAATGATGTTCGATTCAGGATGATCCTTGGAGATGCGTAACGTTTGAGGTAGAGGAGTAGTCGGAGGTACACGAGATGATTCCTGCACATCAGATAAACTTGAAGAACCGTTAGATGCATCATTATTATCGAAAGAATTGTTAGAAGAAGATGCATTAGCAGGTGTATCATCATCAAGAGAGATATCGAGGGTAGATTTTTCAGATTCAAAGTGAAAAGCTTCATCTACCTTAACATTTATCGATTCTACGATCGTCTTAGATTCTAAGTTAAAAACTCGATATGCTCTACTGTTTGTAGAATAACCTAAGAAAATCCCTTCGTCACTTCGAGAGTCAAATTTTCCAAGATTTTCGCGATCACGTAAAATAAAACACCGACTCCCAAAGATACGAAAATATTTGATGTTAGGTTTTCTACAAAACCATAGTTCATATGGTGTATTCAAAGTCCCCGGGCGCAAATACACTCGATTAATTACATAGACAGCAGTGTTCACCGCTTCAGCCCAAAAATATAACGGTAGGTTCCGGCTATGAAGCATAACACGTGCCATCTCCTGTACGACCCTGTTTTTGCGCTCGACTACACCATTTTGTTGAGGTGTATAAGGTGCTGAGAATTCATGTTTAATGCCATTTGAAGTGCAAAAATTAATGAATTTTGAATTTATGAATTCTCCACCTCTATCACTTCTAACACGAATAACCTTTTCATTCTTTTCAATCATAATACGAAGGCAAATCTCGTGAAAAGAATCAAAAGCATCAGCTTTCTCTTTTAAAAATGCTACCCAAGAATATCTAGAGAAATCATCAATCATCAAGAAAATATACCATTTACCTCCCAAAGATGGTTGACGAGTTGGCCCAAAGAAAGAAAAATAGTCTACATATACTGCACAACATTTAATCGTAAAAAGATTAAAGACAAGGAAAGATTTCACCTTTGCATACCCAAACCTTTTTGGAATGCGTCGGTAATGGTCGTGAGGTTAATCTCCTAGGTGAAAGCGTCTTGCTAGATTGAATGCTGCTCCTTGATGATGTCGTCTTGCGCGGTGAACTACCAAGGCTCTTTTCCTTCAAATGATTTGCATTTGATTTCCGAGGAATCACCTTTGAGGTAGTCATTGCAAGAGGTGCTTGAGGTGAGCGTTTGGCTCCCGTCTTGCAATTTCTCCTTATGTGCCCTGAAATGCCACAACGAAAACATACCTTAGATCTTGACGATCCCGAAAAGGATGAAGTAGGCTTGTTGTCGTTGCTTGTCGTGAATTCCGGTGTCGGAGGAGGAGATACCGACTGAGGCACAAACACTGTCCCACTCGAACTTGGAATGTCTCCAGTTTGAGTGTATCCGAGGCCGAACTTATTTGTTTGACCAAGACCAAGAAGCTGTCCAACTTACTCCTTCCAGAAGAAAATCGCTTTAAGTCATCCTTTAGTTGGCGTATGGTCTTTGTCATTTCCATTTTTCCTGTCGAGCCTCGCCGTAGAGCTTCAAGAAGTAATTCGCTTTGTCCACCATTTTGTATGTTCTTTCTCAAGAAGCTCATTGGACTCTTGAAGGGAAACATTTGCTTTGACTAAATTATCCCTTTCCACTTCAAGAGCGTTTGAGAGAGAAGATGCCCTTTTTACTTCTTCTTCGAGATCCTGCAATCTCCCTCTCAACCCCTTGTTTTGCTTTGCCAGTTTCTTTGAATCCCTCAAAAGCTTATGGTAGGCAAGAGCAAAATCTTCACCTTCAGAATCATCGATTCATCGTCCGTTGCAATCTTTTCAACAGGGAGGAGTTGGACAATGAATCGGATGTACTTGCCATTAAGCACATGAAGGGTGAAGATGTGGACGCGTGGAATGCTGTCGCGTTGTCTTCTTCATCACTTGAGGATGACTCATTTGACGTTGAGTTGTCATCCCAAGTGACGACTTGCATCGCCTTCTTCTTTGCCGGATTCTTGTTGGGACACTCCGTTGCAATGTGGCCGTAGCCTCGACATTTGAAGCACTGAACTTGTCCCTCTGAACTTTTCTTATCCCTTGAGAAGTTCTCTTGCTTTCTTGACTTGTAGCTTGAAGAACCCTTGCCTTTCTTCGACTTTCCGAAGGATGGAGTTTTGCTTGGATTACCCCTTCGAAAGTTGCGGCGAAACTTCCTTGTCAAGAGAGCGAGCTGCTTCTCAAAGTCCTCCATAGATAGGTTCTCGTCATCGTCCGAGGAGGATGAATCCGCGTCTTCTTCTTTAGTTGTTTTCAATGCATAACCTGAAGACTTAGAAGAGGATGCCTTTCCAGAAGAATAGTTAGTAGGAAATGTCATTTCATAAGTTTGTAAAGCACCAACTAATTCTTCTACACGCATTTCGTCCGGGTGTTTAATTGTTTCAATGGCTGCGACCTTCGGGCGAAATCGTTCAGGAAGAGTTCTTAAATTTTTCTTACAACTTTAAATTCTGGAATCTTCTCTCCCAAGTTAGCACATGAGTTTACGATGTCTTGCAATCGTGTGTAATAGTCAGTGAAAGATTCATTTTCTGCCATAGAGATAGAGTCAAACTTGCTCGTAAGCATTTGCAGTTTCTGAATCTTCACAAGGTTAGTTCCCTCATGCGTAACTTGAAGAACATCCCAGATTTCTTTCGCAGTCTCACATGCCGAGACGCGAGAGAACTCAGTTTGTGACAAAGCATTAAATAGAGCATTAATTCCTTTGCCATTGTAAGAAGATGAATCTATCTCTTCCTTGGTCCATTTCGACCTAGGTTTTAAGGTGCGAACATCATCTAATAATTTCAGTTGGATTAGACCATCCTAATTCAATTGATTGCCACACCCTTTCGTCGATGGAAATTAAAAAGGCTTTCATCCGTACTTTCCAGTACGCATAATTTGTTCCATCAAAGAAAGGGGGTCGATTGATGTTTCCACCTTCAACCATTGTTTACAACCCTATTCCCGCTCTGATACCACTTGTTGGGTTATACTAATAAGGATCTAAATAGGGGAAAAAACACCTAGAGGGGGGTGAATAGGTGTAAACAATAAACACTCAAAAAATCATTGCGCAATAAAACCCAATGCGGAAATATAAATGAACACGCAAGATTTTTACGTGGAAAAACTCCAAACCGGAGTAAAAAACCACGGGACCGATAACACGGCGAAATCCACTAGAATTAACACACGTACAAGGTGATATAACGTACTCACAGACGACTCAACCTTTTACCATACGCTCCTAGTAGATCTTCTCCGCTCGCTCCACGACGCTTCTCGAATCCACGATCTGCGCCCAACGCTGAATCCACAGCGTCCAACGTCGAGTCCACGACGTCCGACCGAATCCACGGTCTTCACCCAGTAGCACGCTTCGAATCCACGAACGTACCTCGCTCCGAATCCACGAGAGCGGTTGCACCTTGAATCCACAAGGCCACGCGAGTCCACGCGCCGATTTAGGGTAAATCGTTGTTTTTTGGGTGGTGATGATCCGCCGAATACTTAGATTAGAAATAGATCGGAAATACCATCTAAGTATTCATTGATTTGATTCTACTCAAAATCTGAGTTTGGAAAACCTAGAATCAAATCAATCAATATAGATGAAGAAACATAGAATTAAATCTATTGATTTCCTTTCTTCTCTATATGTGGATTTTTCTTTCGGCTATTTTTTTCGTTATTTCCGATGTATGCGGATGCCCTAGAAAATGAATCATAGGGTCTATTTATAGGTTAGAAACCATTGGAAGAAGATAAGGATCAAAAACTTGCCTTTTCTGGAAATTTTACGGACGGCGATCCGGATTGGAATTGGGCGATCCGGATTGCAGTAGCAAGAAAGACGGTTTCCAGAAAAACACTAGTTCGGGATCCGGATCGAAGTTCCCGATCCGGATCGTTCATACAGTTTCACCAAACATCAACGTTCGGGATCCGGATTGCAAATCCTGATCCGGATCATGCAAGTAAAAAGGTAAAACTAGTGTTCGGGATCCGGATCAGAGGATGCTGCGATCCAGATTGAACCAGTGTATGAACGAACACCCTTCGGGATCCGGTTTGCAAGGCCCGATCCGGATCCTGAACATGTCCCATGTCCAGTTTTTGATTTTTATGCAATTAAAAGTTCTTCCAGGTGTTTCTACACTACAAGAAGTATTCGGATCACCAAAAATCTTTAGTTAAACATACCTGATCCTTTTGAATTCTTCTTTCTTGAGATTGAGGTATATGATCCAAACTTCTTTCATCTTCAATCTTCAAGACTTAACACTTTCACGAAATACGCCAACTCAAATTCCGTAACAATCCCGAACCGGCTTATTAGGCGCCAATTTGAATCATCAGCGTGATTTGGGGGAAGTTATCAGAAAATCCTCAACCACTTCCTTTTGAGCTGACTAGCCTTAATGAGATGATAGCAGCTTCCCATCTAGGTTCATCCCTTGATTGTTGCGCCGGGGCGTATTTCTCGGCACTTTCCGGTGATGGGCGTTGCTTGCCCTTCCGGATTAATTGCGGAACTCGCGCCCGCATTCCTTTTCGAAATCCTTCCTTTCTCGATTTGAAACTCCGCACACTAATTCTGATTCCCGCCCCTTCCGTCGATTGACTGAGAAGGCCTAGTGGGTGCTGTCAGCCGAAGTCGGTCTTGAGAGATCCATGACTACTTCCGTCGGCAGATTCTTCTGTTTGCTGTTTCTCCTGGCGTCTGATATCCTCAACCGATGGCGGGTGTAGCGCGCTGTGCTCCTAAGCGACTGAAATCGATCCAGATCAGGACATGGGCCTTTCTTCGGTTGACCCTTTCTTTCATCGGCCGTTGATTTTAGCCGATGGTGTACGCCACTTGTCGCTTTCTGGTGTGGTGAAAAATCTGGTCCAAACAATACGCCATCGGCAATCGGCTGATATGCCGTTCAGGCGATTGCCGAATATGAACCACGTCTTGGCACGGGTGACGTCATCTAGCGAATATCCCTACACCTTGGCAAGAGATTTGTTTACTGCCCAAGGTCGCGAAAAACTGTCGATCTTTTCTTGGTTTTCGGCGTACCTGTCCTTCGCCGTTTCCTTTATTGAATATTGTGGCTTTTCGGCCTGCGATTGTTCGTTCATTTTCCTCAGTCTATTTCGTCGGGCCGAAATGGCCGGCTTATGCGCCGGCTCGACCTTTACACTAGTTTATTCCTTTGAGGCCTTCACATGGCCTCACTTTATTGGCCTCCTATGTGCCACTTGATCCAGGCCGAGGGGCCATCACCAGCCGTTATCTGACTGGTTTCATCGAGGAGCTTCACCTGCACCTCCTCTTCGGTTACCCGGATGAAAGAGATTTGATCCGGGTCTTCATCGGCCCAATTTACATGGCCAATCGTTTCCATGCTTACGTCTACGAGCTGTGGCCTCACTTCGACCATAACTTCCTCCACACTATTGCCCACCCATTGGAATAACGTTCCATGGAGCGTAGAGGGGACGCATTCATTAGCGTGAATCCATACACGCCCTAATAACAGGTTGTAATGGCTCATTGCGTCCACTACAAAAAAACGCGGTCCTCAAAGTCTTTGAACCGACCGTGATTTCGGTCATAAGGACCCCTTTTGCTGCCTGACTGTGAGGACCCGAATCCCCGCAAGAGGATTACTGTTGGATCAGCAGCTTCTGGAGGCCCATGTTGTGGGTTAGAGATGGTTGCGCGCAAATCAGACTTCAAGATTGGACCCAGCGCGAAATTCGAATTAAAAATACCTGTCCGGATGCCTTTGGGAAATTTTAGAAGTGGAATTGGGCAAAACAGACATCGGATTTGGACTCAGCGCGCGAAAACGATAAAAATGGACTATTTACTTGTATTTTTCGAAGCCCGGATGCCAAAATACGAATTTCGAGGCATGATTTACTATTTCGACAGGCTAGGGCAGCGCCGGCGGCGACGGGCAGCGGCGGAGCGCGACGGCGAGGGCGCTTGCAGGCGCTTGCGAGGCAGCGGGCATGCCGGTCCACGAATTTTGGCGTGCACTGGGACCAACCAACGTTGGAAAAGCCACGTGTCGCGCGCTGATTGGGCGGTCAACGCACGCGCGACAGCACGCCGGGCGCGGCGCACCGTGGACCCCGCCAGGCCACGTGGCGCCCGCTGGTTGGCGGGCGCAGCGACCCGGCTGGGCCGCCGTGAGCCGCGGCCCACGGTCCCCGCCGTGGACGGAGTCGCCACGTGGCGCGCCGCGATTGGCGGGCGCGCGTGCGCCGGGCACGCGGGGGGCGGAGCGGGTGACGTGGCGCGCCGTGAGGGATTCGGGCGCGCACAGTGTTGGGCTTGGGCCGGATTCGGGTGCCCGAATCCGGCGCCCGAATCCGAACCCCTTCTTTCGTGGATTTGGGCTATAAATAGCCCTTTGGGCTTCTCTTTTTGGGCTTTTTCCGAGCCCTCTTCCGCCCACCTTCGACAGAGAGCTTCACCTTCGAGTTTTCTTCGATTTTTGGGATCTCGAGAATTTTTGGAGGTCGCGGCATCGGCGTTTTCTGCAACGCGGCGCACTTCGACGCACCTTTGATTTTGGCTTCTACCGTCTCATTTCAGTGCGCGAGACCCCCTGAGCTACCCCGATGGTCTTTTGAGCTGATTTTCACGGCAGCGCGTTCACGAGAGGTACGTCTTCGATATCCGTGCTGATCACTTTGCCTTATTTTGGGTTTTTGGCATGGTTCCCGAGGTATCTTTTGACCCCTTGTACCGCTGTGAGGTTTTGGACAGCGGTGGAGTATTGTTAAATTTTCTCGATCTACGAGCATCGGAATGAGGCGTTTAAGGACTCGATCGACATCTACGCTTCGAGAAAAAAGCACCTGTATTTTTATCGGAATTTTTGGATGTCATTTCGAAGGTGATGTTTTAGCTTCTTCGTGACTGATTTCCGCAGATTTGCGAGTTGTGGATTGACTGACATTCCGCGGTGTTCTATTTATATCTTGGCCTATAGGTGTCGGGATAAGGTGTATAAATACTCGATTTGCATCTACTCATCGCGAGGATCGCATCTGTTATTTTTCTGGATTTTTTTGAGGACAGAATGCAGGTGAAAATTCCCCCTCTTCTCTGCTGGTTTGTAAAAATAGGATGTGCTGTTTTGGATGTAGGGGGGGGGGTATTGATCATGTTGTAATTGGTTGTGTTGTTTGTTATGCTGAGGCTTGCGCGACTGTGTATCGAGGGTGCTGCTCGGTGGATTTTATTAGTGAGTGACTGCGCACTTCACCGACTTCGTCTTTGCCTGCGAAAAGCGTTTCAGTGGGGTATTGCGGCGACCGTGGATATTGGGCGGTTGACCGGATGTTTATTTGTGCCTTGGATTTGGGGATTGGTTTTCTCTAGTGGTTGGAGGTTCCCACTTGTTGTTGTTTTATTGCATTAGACCGGGGGATCGGGTTATCTTTAGTGGAGGGATTTTCCACTTCCATTAGTGTCGCGATCCAGTCCTGCTTTAGTGAGATATCGAGACATGGTTACTTTACTCATGTGGGTCGCTCCCCTCGAGTGCCACTCCGGAGTAGGCGATTGACACATCGACCAGTGAGTGACAGATATTGATTATTGGCCAGTGAGAGCCAAACCTTCTGTATCGGTCAGTGAGTACCGATTTGTTAGTAGATACTTGAGACAGTTTTAGCAGGCAGTACCAGTGGTTACTGGACCATCGATTGGGTCTTTTCAGACAGATAGTTTTACTGATGCATGCATTCAGTTACTCCTTTCGTTATTGCATTTAGAGGCATATTAGTGGTAGCTTTCCTTTATCAGCTGTTTTATTAGCTTACCACCTTTCTCCTTATCTTTTTGCCTCTGGTAGACCTAGTGGGTGTGTCAGGGTTTGAGGCTTTACCCACTAGGGGAGGCTACTGTTTTTATAGTAGTTCTCACCCCCATCGTCTTTTTCTTTGTTTTTCCCCCTGTGTTTTGCAGAGTCCTCTGCGGGAGTTGCTGGGCCGTCCGCATCTGATCGAGGTAAGAGGATAGCGGACTAGATAGAGAGTCCACCCGACAGTTGCTAGCTGGACTTTTGATGTACCCTATCTTCTCAGACAGTTTTATTGTATTTTATTTTGGGGTCTGGCTTTAGCCAGCTAGTTGTATATTTGTGGTGAGCTGGGAGGGATACTTGTATTTATTTTACAGTTGTTCTTTACTTTATTTCCAGCTTTTGTCTGAGATGTAGTAGTTTTAGTTCAGCTCTGATTTTATGCTCTTTTATTATTATTTCTTATATCTGAGCAGGTTACCGACGCTTCGTGTACACGGGAAATACCGTGTGCACGGCGGATCTGTAGACGGGCCCGGGTTCTGGTTTACACCCGGGGCGTGACAGATTAGGTGGTATCAGAGCTTAGGGATAGGTCAGTTGGGACTTAAGAAACCCTAGACTTTTGGGCAGACCCTAGGATGATAGGGCGTGAGTGGCATGATATTTCGCGAAAATCGGTGATTTATTTAGTTGACTCTTCCTGTGAGTGAAGAATGATCGACATACTCTATTTCTGTTGAACAATTATGTTGGCTGCAGACAACATAAAGTTACAGAAATAGGGGGATGTCTTTTGACTTTCGCTAGATTGGGTCGTGTGGGGTTTTGTTGCTGATGTGTGGTTTCTTGTGGCAGGATGCCTCCCCGACGCCAGATCCCTACCCGGGGTACTCCTATACCCCCGGATGAGCCGGAGCAGTCCAGACCCTCTGAGCTTAGTGAGTTGAGGGCCTTGGTGGCCCAGTTGGCTGAGAGTCAGCGCCGACAGGAGCAGAGGATGGACCAGTTTCTTGCCCAGAGAGAGGCACCACCCCCGGCTGTTTCTGAGGCCCCTGTGCCTCCAGTTGTACCATCTGTGCCGAAGGCACCATCGTCTAGTAGCGGGGCTCCGGGAGCTATCTAGCCTTTGACATCGGAGGAGGAGCAGGATATCGCTGACAAACTCACCAAGTTCTGTCAGCAAGGACCGCCTAGATTTTCAGGGCAGGATGCACAGCCCTGGGACATTGGGATGTGGCTTTCTGCGATGGAGAAGCTTTTTAGGGACTTCTTCATAGATCCGAGGTACCGAGTGCATATGGCGGTGCATTGTTTGGATGGTGATGCAGATGCCTGGTGGCATCGGATAGAGCCGCTAGAGTTTCAGATTACCCAACAGCTACCATGGTCCGAGTTTCGACGGATGATATTGGATACCTACTTTTCGACCAGTGTGAAGAGGAAACTGGAGGATGATCTTAAGAACCTTCAGCAGGGCGACCGACCGGTTCAGGCATATTATCAGGAGTTCATGCAGTTGCTCAACTGCGTGCCTTTCGTCGCTCATGATGGTCCCCACCAGGTAGAGTTTTTCGAGGCAGGCCTCCGTTCCGAGATATACACCTTAGTGCATGCCCAGAGGCTCCAGACTCTCGAGGAGGCCGCGGAGCATGCTCAGTGGGTTGAAAGAGGTGATCATGTGGTAGCTAGACGGGGGGGTATGGTCGCGCAGAGCTCCGACAGAAAGAGACCAGCCCCAGATGACGGAGGACAGGCCAGTTCATGGAGACCGCCACGACCGCCGCTGCCCCAGTTTTCTGGCCGTGGGCGTTCAGAGAGGCGAGGGCCTGGTGGATCCCAAAGGCCACCGCAGTGTTGGGTTTAGGTTAATAAGGATCTAATAGGGGAAAAAACACCTAGAGGGGGGGTGAATAGGTGTAAACAATAAACACTCAAAAAATCATTGTGCGATAAAACCCAATGCGGAAAAATAAAAGAACACACAAGATTTTTACGTGGAAAACTCCAAACCGGAGTAAAAAACCACGGGACCGATAACACGGCGAAATCCACTAGAGTTAACACACGTACAAGGTGATATAACGTACTCACAGACGACTCAACCTTTTACCATACGCCCCTAGTCGATCTTCCCGCTCGCTCCACGACGCTTCTCGAATCCACGATCCGCGCCCAACGCTGAATCCACAGCGTCCAACGTCGAGTCCACGACGTCCAACCGAATCCACGGTCTTCACCCAATGGTACGCTTCGAATCCACGAACGCACCTCGCTCCGAATCCACGAAAGCGATAACACCTTGAATCCACAAGGCCACGCGAGTCCACGCGCCGATTTTGGGGTAAATCGTTGTTTGTTTGGGTGGTGATGATCCGCCGAATACTTAGATCAAGAGTAGATCGGAAATACCATCTAAGTATTCATTAGTTTGATTCAACTCAAGATGTGAGTATGAAAACCTAGAATCAAACTAATCAATATAGATGAAGAAACATAGAATCATCTATTGATTTCCTTTCTTCTCTATATGTGGATCTAAGGCCGTATAAAATGATATGTGAAAATGACGGCTCTATTTGGATTCACCCTAGAAAAATGACCATAGGGTTTATTTATAGGTTAGAAACCCTAGGAAGAATATTCGGATCAAAAACAAACTTTTCTGGAAAGTTTTACCGACGGCGATCCGGATTGTATAAGCCACGATCCGGATCGCAGACGCACAGAATGCAGTTTCCAGAAAATCACCTGTTCGGGATCCGGATCATAATCCACGATCCGGATCGTTCATACATTTTCACAAAACATCCCATTCGGGATCCGGATTGTACAAGCTGTGATCCGGATTGCAGCAATGTATGAACGAACACCTTTCGGGATCCGGATTGAAAGTCCACGATCCGGATCCTGAACATGTCCCATGTCCAGTTTTTGATGAATAAGCAGTTAAAACCTCTTCCAGGTGTTTCTACACTATAAGAAGTATTCGGATCATCAAAATTATTTAGTTAAACGTACCTGATCCTTTTGAATTCTTCTTTCTTGAGATTGAGGTATACGATCCGAAGTTTCTTCATCTTCAATCTTCAAGACTTAATACAATCACGAAATACGCCAACTCAAATTCCGTAACAATCTCCCCCTTTGGCGGTTTCGTGACAAAACACAGATCCACAAAGAAAATTCAAAAAGATATTTTTGTTGCTATCACCATACAACAAAAATTTACAAAAGAGTTCCAGAAATTAAAAACATGAGATAAACTCCTAAGACAGACTCTAGACTTAGACATCTGTAACCTCTGCACACAGAAAACATTCTTGACAAACAAAATCGTTAGATACCTCAAGAATTGGAACATAGAAAAACCAAGTGCAGAGATAGAGTTTGATCTCACCATGACATTTAAAAGAATCAGATATGTGAAAGAAACATAGTTAAAACCAACATATCTTCTAAGCAGTTGAAAACCAAATGTCAAAGTATGTTAGTCCAACACCAACTTGTTAGTCATATTACATGCCCAAATAGTTAGTCGAATAGTTAGTATAGAAGCATGTCACAAATCACAAAAGAAAACCAAAGTTGAGTTGAGATTCATACTTACCTTGATATCATCGATATTCACAATCATTGTTCAGTTCATCATTGTTCATTGTTTATCATTGTTCAAAGTTCATTCTCTCTGTTTTCGCTAACTCTCTCCCCCTTTTTGTCACAAAACAAAGCCAAATAATTACAACAAAAGGAGAGTTAACAACATAAACACACATCATAAACCTGCAAAACAGAACAAAAAGCAAAGTCAGAGGAAAATGATTATAACATAGATTTACTCCTGAGAGTCGGAGTCATCCGAGGTCGTGCAACCCATTTTCGCAAACAACTTCTTCACAAGTTTCTTTACTGAAGAGACTGACTTGGTCAAAGTGACTTGAGAAGCTGTGATAATTTCCATCTCATTTTTCATAACATGAAGATCGCCTTTCATTTCAGAAAATTCAGCGGACATACGTTCCTGTTCATTTGAAAGCCGCTGTTGTTCTTTGAAGATGGATGTCACCGAGGCATCATCGTCAGAAGTAGATGCAGGTGCCTTCTGTTTCGGAGGAACGGGGGCAGTGGAAGAAGTTGCATGCGTTCGAACTCGTTGGCCAATTGGAGGAGAAGGGGGATCATCCTGCTTTGTTGTCAAAGACTTGACAATGGTTGTCTCATTTATTGTCCCCAAACTATACAAATACGAACTCGCGCTCGTATCCACCTTAAATCTCCTAAGGATGCGCATTATAATCATTGGATATGGTAGTCGCTCAGAGGGTGTGAGTGTTCGACATACCGCGTCATCCTATTCCAAATGAGGTAGGGATGTTCAGGTTTGCTCCCATTGCTGCAGTTGGGTTTCCAAGAAGATAAAGAAATAGCAACCTATCCCATCGGACGATTTTCGTGTTCATGTTGGGAAGAATGTTGTAGCAATAATGAAGTTTAAGTACTTGTACTCCTTCTTGAGTTCCTGGAGTAAACTGAATTCCGGCAGACGTAGTATCCGGAGAGCAGGTTCCATTGACTACTATTCTCCAAGATTTGGCTGTGAAGACCTGAGTCTTCAAATAATGAACTCCGTCTGAGATGGCTGTCATACCGAGCACCTCTCCAATCAGTTGGGGAGTGACTTTGATCTTGATACCTTTTACAAAGGTATGAAATTCTCGGCGTCCATCAGCTTCATCAATAAGACCTGCTGCATTCTGATAGAAGATCCGAACTGAGTGTGGACAGTACCCAGTTTCTCAGGAAAGTTGCAGATCGGACCAAGACCAACTTGATCAAACAGAGCTCCAAACTCTGCAGATCTATTCTTCATCTGTTGTACATTGACATGTCGTTCTCCTATGCATTCCCTCTTTTCAAATTCTTTGATTCGTGTGGAGCTGACGAATCCCTGAAATGGTGGCAGGTTGTCCATAGGTTCATTGATTGAAATACCTTGGGCACCACTTCTTTTCCTTGCCGAGGTTTTCACTCTTTTTCCGGTAGGCTCCATTGGCGCCTTTCCTTTCTCAGCTGCAGTAGGAGGAGGTTTAGATTTGGGAGCTTCAGCAGGAGCCTTCCCCTTTGCAGAAGTTGGGACAGCTCCTTCAACTTCAATTGTGTCCCAGTCAATCGATTCAGTTTCCGATTCAGTATCGGAGTCAGCTTTTGCTCTTTTTGTCCTCTTGCTTCTCTTCGGCTTTGCAGAGTCCTTCACATGAACCATGGCAGTGAGCAGGAAAATGATCCAGGTGATCACCATTTTGTCAGTGCTTTGAGTTTTAGAAAATGTCCTGTGAAAACCAACTCAAGAACATATGAAAAATTGTCAATTTTGAAAAATTTGAAAACATTGTACCTAGACAATCATAATCATATAGAGAAGCCAAGAATCAAATTAGTTTTCCAAAAAGAATTTTAAAAATAGATCAAATCCATGATTTACAGAAATTCCTCTTTTATGCCCTAAAACCGAATTTTTAGAAATCGAAGCCTAAAAACTCGTTAATCAAGTGAAATCCCAGCATAAAAGTAAAACTAATTGACCCAGAGTTCTTATTTCAAAAGAAATTTGATCAAAAACCATTCACAAACGAAAAATTCCAACTTTTCAACTCACGTTTGGTGAAAAAACATAAAAACTGTGAAAAACCGAGTTTTGATCATGAAAACTTACTTGAATCCGAAGAACTTTGAGTTTTGAAGCACAAGAAGCAAGAAATCTAGAGAGAGAAACTCTAGAAGCTTGAAAACCAGAAATTAGGGTAAAGAAATCTCGAATCTGAAAGTTTCTATATAGAACCCTAGCCGTGATCCGGATCGGCCGAGAATGTGATCCGGATCGGCCACACGCAGGAAAAATCCTGCGTTCGGGATCCGGATCACTTGCCACGATCCGGATCGGCTACACCTTTTTCTTCAGAAAAATTAAGAAAAATACAATAAAATCCAGAAAAAGTATGTAAGCACTTTATCATGTCAACTTTAAACAAATGACATCGTTTCACACAACAAGAAATAGATTATGAAAAATCTATCAAAAATATCCAAAAATGAAACGAAGATTTACGAAAGTTAAAACACTTAAAGTTGAACAACTTCAATTACATCTATCTTGATCCTATGTGTAATGTCTTTATCAAATCATCAATTTCAGTAAAGAAAATGAAGTACCAAGATCAATAGATGTTTGAAATCCCAGATAAGTTAAATAATATATCTAGACAATCTGTTGAAGGAGTGGCTCTTTGAGCATCTTAAATCAAAAATCCCACCTTATACCAACCATGAAATACGACTGAGTCAAGTATTTCAATATGAGTTTTATCAACAATTTTTCAAACAAAAGTTTGCTTTTCATTCATGGAGTATCTTTTTCTTTCATTTTCTCCATGTGGTGGTAGTTTTCACACTCCTCATTGGGATGTAACTCTTTCCACATCTTTTGAGCATTTCACATTTCATTGACTCCCCCTCAATTGGCTATCAATTATTTAATATATAAAGTATTCAACCAAACCATTGATCTCGAATTCATACTCGACTAAGCAATCAAATATGATAATGACTATACCAAGAGATCATTGAGAGAGAAATTGACTTTGATCACAAAAGATGGTTTAATTAACGTAAATGATCATTGCAACATTGAAACATTATGACATCAAAAACATAATAAATTTCTAAATGCATAAAAGGATGCAATTAAAGTCAATTATGATTTATGCTCAATTAGTGTGCTATGTACAGAACATAGATAAAGAACAAAACAAAACAAGAACAAAAACAAAACCTAATCTAAGCAAAGGTTTCAAAAGAGTTTATTTCAAGGAAAGCATGCCAATTGCTTTTCGCAAGTGAATGAAACGTTTTTGATCCAAAGGTTTTGTTAAGATGTCGGCTAATTGATCTTCAGTTGAAATATATGACAGTTGAAGAATGTTTGATTCAACTAGCTCTCTAAGAAAATGATATCTAAGTTCAATATGTTTTGTTCTAGAGTGCAACACAGGGTTTTTAGAAATGTTAATGGCACTAGTGTTGTCACATAAAATGGTTACCGAAGATGTTGAAATTCGGAAATCGCTCAACACGCTCTTCATCCAAATCAATTGGGTTGAGCAACTTCCTGCAGAAATGTACTCCGCTTCGGCAGTCGAGAGTGCTATGCAGTTCTGTTTCTTACTGTGCCATGCAACAAGGCAGTGGCCGAGATAGAAGCATGCACCACTCGTGCTTTTCCGGTCATCCACCGATCCAGCCCAATCGGCATCTGAGTATCCAACAATATCCAAAGTCGTTCCCATAGGATACCAAATTCCGAAATTGATTGTACCTTTGATATACCGGATGATCCGTTTCACCGCTTTCAGGTGAACCTCCTTCGGTGCTGATTGATATCTCGCACAAATCCCAACACTGAAGGATATATCCGGGCGACTAGCCGTGAGATATAGTAGACTTCCAATCATACTGCGGTACAGTTTCTCGTCTACATTCTCACTTTGTGATTCACTTCCAAGTCCCTTATGGCTAGTTCCCATTGGAGTTGGAAAATCTTTCGAATTTTCAAGATCAAACTTTTTGACCAACTCCAGTGCATACTTGGATTGACACAAGTGAATTCCTTCATCGTTCTGCTTAACTTGTAATCCAAGAAAATAATTCAATTCGCCCATCATGGACATCTCAAATTCGCTTTCCATGGTCTCCGCGAATTTAGAAGCATCAGTATCTCTCGTTGCTCCAAAAACAATGTCATCAACATAGATTTGAGCAACTATGAAATTGTTTTGATAATGCTTCACAAAGAGAGTCCTGTCAGCTCCCCCTCGAGTGTAGCCCTTTTCCAAAAGGTGCTTTGTCAACCTTTCGTACCATGCTCGCGGTGCTTGTTTCAGACCGTAAAGAGCCTTTTTCAGTCGAAAAACATGGTTAGGTAGTTTATGATCCACAAAACCTTTCGGTTGAGCTACATAAACTTCCTCATTTAAAAATCCATTTAAAAAGGCGCTCTTAACGTCCATTTGAAATAATCTGATTTTGAAATGACAAGCGATCGCAAACAATATACGAATGGACTCGAGTCTAGCTACAGGGGCGAAGGTTTCATCAAAGTCTATACCTTCTACTTGAGAATAGCCTTGAGCAACTAACCTTGCTTTGTTCCGGATGATAGTACCTTCTTCGTTTTCTTTGTTCTTGAAGATCCATTTTGCTATCACATGTTTGCTTCGGAGG
>CM054936.1:7865254-7867754 GCA_029168755.2 Tillandsia fasciculata
AAATATAATAAAAAGTTTAAGCAATACAAAGGTTTGTGTAAAAACATTTAAAAACAATTAAACTAGTTTTATTTAAAATATAAAAAATAATTTTATTTCTAATTTTTATAGAATGTGATTATGTATGTTAACTAATAAATTTTAATTGATTATAATTATTAATTTGATAAAAAAAAATAAGAGAAATCAAAATAAATTTTTAACTTTGATTTATATTATAAATTTAAATAATTTGAAAATTTAAAATATGTGATAAGTTGAAAAATATTAAAAATATAAAAATTTACATACATCTATTTATTTATTTATGGATAGTAAACTTAAATGATTAATAAAATTATATAACTATAATCGGTTGGGCTGTTCAAAAAAAAAATAAAATATCGCTTAATTTTTTTCCTACAATTATCTATAAATATATAATTTATAATATTAATTATTATTTATAAATATATAATTTTAATATATATAAAAATAAAATAAATATAAAATTTTAATTAATAATTAAAAATTATATTATTATTTTATAGTTAGAGGTGATAATCTAGCTCTCTATTTTTAAAAAATAATAGATTAACAAACACAACTTTCAATTTCAGCCTACCAAATAAAAAATATATTTAACTATAGTAATATTTGCAACTAAATCAAACCGTTCCTAGTGCAAGTGGCAAGGACTTGGTGGTTGATACCTGTGACCCGAGTTTAAAGCCTAATTGCTTCACATTTCCAGGTAAGTTTATTTAAAAAAATAAACGAAGCGCTGGTGGTAGCATGCTACCTTTCTCTCAAAAAAAGAAAAAAAAAAAAAAAAAAAAAATTGCAACTATACATATTTTCAAATATACTATTTTTTAGACCTTTAAGGTTAATAATTAGCGCAAATAATCCACAGTTTTGAATTATAGAATTAACATCTCTTGTTAACGAAAGGTGAAATAACGAAGTTGAAATATTTAGAATAGTGCAGAAAGGATACACACATTTGGCACGCAAAGATACAACATTAGCCATGGCACAATTAAGTATTAGCTCGATCCTCAGGCCGGATTCGTCCCCCTCGTTCCTATCGCCCGCTCCCACGGCGACGGGGCCCAATTCTCTCTCTCTCTCTCTCTCTCTCTTTCCTCATTTCCGCCGCGACCCCCGCGTGTATAATATCTCCTCCCTCCCTACGTTAACTTCCACACTCCCACTGCTCTCAAATAGAGGGCCAATGGAATACCCATACCTCTCAAACTACGAGCAGTGGATTCGGAGCCAGGAGTCGGACTTACGTGACCTCACGGTGGCTGCAGCGGCGGCGCCGACATCGGCAGCCGGCGATGCGGAGCTACTCGGACATGTGGACAAAAGCTTACGGTTGTACGAGGAGTACGCGTCGCAGCGCCGGGCGCTGGCAGCTGCCGACGGGGCGACGTTCTTCTGCCCGCCGTGGTGCTCCACTTCGAGAACTCCTTCCTCTGGATGGGCGGCTGCCGCCCGACCATCGCCCATCCGCCTCCTCTACTCCCTCTCCGGCCTCGAACTCGAAGCCCACCTCGACGACATCCTCCACGGCTTCGTCCACGACCCGGTGGTGGGCCGGACTCATGGCCCTATCGGCGCACCAGCTCGACCTCGTCAACGAGCTCCACTGCCGCACTCTTCGCGAAGAGGACCGCCTCTCGGCGCGGTTGGCCACGCTTCAGGAGGACGTCGCCGACAAGCGCTGCTCCCACTCCTGAAGGACCTCCAAACAAGAGCTTTACTACTTCTGCTACTTCTGCTACTTCTGCTTCTACTAGCAGTAGCGGAAATGCGGCAGCGGCTAACGGCGCGGGGTTCTGTGCTGGGTGGAGTGCGGAGGCGGCGGCGGCGATGGAGAGCTACGCGGAGGGGCGGCGAGGCTGATGGAGGACGGGGACCGGCTGCGGGTGGGGACGGTGCGGGCGCTGGCGACGGAGATACTCCGCCCGCGGCAGGCGGTGGAGCTGCTTGTCGCCGCAAAGCAGCTGTACCTCACGGTCCACGACTGGGGCGCCGGACGGGACGTCCACCGCGGGAACGTCTGAGCTCCAGCAGCGACGGGCGGGGCGTAATGGAGAGTGAAGGGTACTACATATAATCTATACATATAACATATTAATAAATGTATAATTATACCTTCGTCAACTATATGTCTATATTTATTAATATTATATATAATGAATAAATATGAGAATACAAGGAAAAATTGGATTTCACTATTTATTATCAAAATTGAAGCGGCAGCCGACAGTAGCGTATCGAGTATTAATTACTAAATTTTTATTATCAAAATTGAAGCCGGCAGCCGACAGTAGTGTATCGAGTATAATTAATAGATTAATTATTCGTGTTCATAGAAATGAAGTTATCACGAAACCAAATTTCGCGTGTATTGATGATATCTATAATATATGTTAGAATTAGAGGCAACGAAACTAACAAATGGATAGGTCCAAAAATCCAAAAATCAAAATTGAATCAAATTGTTTAC
>CM054936.1:7870254-7911723 GCA_029168755.2 Tillandsia fasciculata
AGCACCAAGCCATTGGTGCTATCAAGTTTTTAGTCGTTGGATGAAAAAATATGCGGTTGGTCTTGATTATAGTGGGCTCCTAGGGTTTACTAGGTGATTGGTTGAACAGTAAAAATCTTAGGTGACCACTTATAATCCCAACGCATATCTTTTCATCCAACGGCTAAAACTTGATAGCACCAATTATTTGGTGTTATCGATAGTATTCTAGCCGGATTATATATAATATTATAATATATATATATATATATATTATATTATATATATTATCTATATATTATATATATATATATGAGTCCGACTACTATGCTATCGCATTTGGTACTATCAAGTTTTTACTCTTAGATCGACCCCTTTGATTATTTTCACCCGTTAGATTTTACTATGTTTACAACCACCCATTAAACCCAATGGACTATTAATGGGCACAATTCAAGTCATTGATAATATTAAGTTTTTAACCGTTGAATAAAAGATGTGTGGTTGAGATGATAGTGGGCCCTTGGTTTTAATGGGTGGTTGGAAAAATGGTAAAATCTAACGGTGGTGAAATAATTAAAGGGATGATCTAAGGGTAGAAAACTTGTTAGTACCAAATGCTGGTATTATCGATAACATAGTAGCCGGACTATATATTATATAGGGGTGGCAATTCAGCTCGTTGTTCGCGAGCCAGCTCGTGTTCGGCTCGAAATGAGCTCGAGATCGAATCGCTCGTTTAGTAAACGAGCCGAACACGAGCTGAATTTTTCAGCTCGTTTAATAAACGAGCCGAACACGAGCTGGGGTCAGCTCGCTCGTATTCGGCTCGATAACAGCTCGAATATATATATATATATATATATATATATATATATATATATATATATATATATATATATATATAAACTTTGCTATTTAAATTTTAGATCATCAATTTTTTATAAATTTTAATTATTAGATTAAAATTTTATTTTTATTTTTTTAAAATTTTACACTAATAGTAGAAATGAAAATCAAACTTGTTGTTCGCGAGCCAGCTCGTGTTCGGCTCGTTAATAAACGAGCCGAACACGAGCCGAATTTTTTAGCTCGATATTTAAACGAGCCAGCTCGTGTTCGGCTCGTTTATTAAACGAGCCGAACACGAGCCGACCCCGGCTCGCTCGTGTTCGGCTCGTTGACACCCCTATATATATATATATATATATTATATATATATATATATATATATATATATATATAGTGTGTGTGTGTGTGGGTACAATATTTTCAAAAGTACTAAGTATTTGACACTTGTAAGTGTTTTATCATTAAAATTTACTTTTTTGATAATTTTATTTTTTACAATATGCTATTTCACAAACTACTCACTAAATTTTATCGGATTATTGTTATTCTAATCCTACAAATCTTTATCCAAAGGCCGAATCCCCATATGCACCAATAATATGGTCCTTTCTTCCGATTCCAAAAATATTGAAATAATTTTGGATAAATGTGATCACTATAACAAAACTATGCTATAGTGACACTTTTAAGTGTCCCTAAAATCTAAAAAAAAAATACTGCTGGAAAAATACCGACAATTGTTATTAGTGTCGCTATATGTGCAGTCGCTAGGGTGTATAGCGACACATTACTGTAATGTGTCGCAAAAATATGTCCCTATAACCTAATTTTGGATATAGATAAAATATAAATGGGACATTTATAAAAAAGTGTCACAAAAATATGCCCCTATAACCTAATTTTGTTGTAGTGAATGAACATAGGGCACGTTTAGGATTTTTATAAATTTTGGGACTTTAAAGCCAAATTGATTGGTTTATTCTCTAATTGAAAGTTAGAGAGGATGTCACGCCCCGAGTTTTGAAAAGCATGCTAAATTTTTTTTTTTTTTTATAAATCAGAGTTCGCAAACCGGGCGTAACAGACCGCCACATGTATAGTAAATTCCCTGCCCAACTGGACAGAGCCTTTCCTATACATGCACGGCTAATTACAATCAGTCAATACCAGAGTAGTCTAAACTACGCAAACAAAACTAGTCAATCTATAATAAGTAAACTGAACTGCGGAAAATGAAATATACTGACTACATATGGGTCGATACTATCGCCATCGTCTCACCAACGTGTCCCGACATCCCATCACCCAAGCGACCTGAAAAATGGTCACCCAGGGGGTGTGAGATACACTGTACATGTATCCCAGTGGGCACGACGAGCCGAGAAATAGCTAATCGTACCTACTGGATACCGTAATCTGCGGATAGTAGATAAATCCATAGGTAAAGCTAAAAAGGCAGGTAATCAATCATAAGGACTACAGATAAGAAATACTGTAAATCAGGATATGTCAGTGATAATCACTCATGAAAGCGGTAGATCATATATGCTGGAAATCAAAGGTATCCACAATAATCATGCATAGGGAACTGTAAGTGATAAAAGCATGTCTACCGATACTAATACTGGAAATAAACTGAGCAACAGTACAAGGTAAAAATAATGCGTCAATAAGGAAACTACCAAACACCCAATCAAAAGCCACCATATTGGTCAATAAGACCTCAGGGATACCTTGCCGAACCTGGCACCAACCTGGCTGACATACTCCGGCACCCTCGGGCACTAACCTGGGAGTCAATACTCCGGCACCCTTGGGCACTAAACTGGGAGTCACGGGTCGTATACCAGACCACTTTACCGGTAAAGAACAAGCTCCACGGGGAGCGACCCCGGCCATGTTCGTGAAGTACAGCAGTGCGGGCGAATCATAATGATCAATCTCACGGTCTAGCGACCGGGTAGTCGGCAACACGCCGAAATCCCAACAGGGAATCATCAGTCAATCTCTAACAATCAGGATCAATCATGCATATCGACATCTATCAAGTAATATCTCAAACGACAGGAATCAGCAAGTATCATCGAATCATGCAAAGCTGATAAGTAGGTACATATGATGTGTCTCAAGCAGATCAAGATCTATCAGGAATAATCATAGGGTATGTAAACACAATAATCAGGCTAATCGTGAACAGGTGATCTCAAGTACAGGTCTAACAGAGTCAATGTCAATCAGAGCGATCATGATAGGTCAAAAGAGATCAGCATATGTCAAGATAGGTCATATAGATATAATCAGCAGGGCAACTCAAAAACAGGTGTCCGACTGGACTAAAGCAACCAGAGGGCCAAAAAGCTAAAGCCCGGATCAAAAGTAACCCACCTGAATGTAGGCTGATCCCGAACTCCCGCACAGCTACTGGGAGGCTGGTGCTGAAATGCTGGGATCTGAACATATAACTAGAATCAATAACAGACTCCCTCAAACCCATCTCGACAACACTATAACAAGATAATGCTAACATGATCTTTTTAATTACTTAGACATCCATGTCTGATGACAACACTTGGACCAATTTAATCTTATATTCCATCTTTGGTAAAATTACCAAATTGCCCCTCCCGGAAATTCCTTTTGGATTTAAGGAAGATTCACGCTTTAAAACTTAGCCGCTGGCTCAACCAGATTCTACTGGGACTCAACAGTCGGCTTGGTGAAACCGCAGTAATTTCTCAAACTACGCGATTGCCACCCGGATACCGTAAAATCGTCGATTTTGCCGATTTACGGATCGATATCCGATTTCCGCTCAACGAGAGCCATTGGATTCCTAACAAAAAGCTTAGGAACCATTTAGACGTTGTCACAAACAGTACATACTGTTACTTTTGCATTTAGACCCTTAGGGTTTCCGAAAATCGCATTTTAGCGCTACCTGAGCACTGCTTTCGCTCGTTCCTTTAACTAGAAATTAATTTTAACGAACCGTCACTTCCAGCAGGTGACATTTATCTTGCTGAACACCGTGCTCACCGATTTGCGGCAGCACGGAACCCGAGGAAAAGTTCGGGCCATAAAGTTTCTTACTAACATAGGCTTAATCGCATTTTTAGTTCTTCGGCTCATCAAACCCAAAATCTAACGCGAGCATCGCGTCCAGTGACCCCAAATTAGCCTAGGGCACACTGTCGCAACTTCGCAAATAGCCCGGAACATTGTTTTGTTCAAACATTACATTTTAAGGTTGGTCTATCTACAACTTGGAATCTAATCATCAAACAACAAAACTTTGTATATCATAGTGGCTCTGGACAATGCCAGGATACCAGTGCTCACTCTAATTTCAGTCCAAAGTGGCTGGATCAACAGATTCGAGTTCTTTGCTCTCTAACACTTCGACAATACACCATACACACATCCACACAGATCCCATTTGATCTGAAGTGAGCACTGAGCTCATGGGATGATTCTAAACAACTTTCATATTTTACACAAACCCTAATTACAACTAAATCCTCTTTTAAGCATTTCATCAAACACCTTGCGTGCGCAAAAATAAACAAGCAACCAAGCTTTTTGCCCGTCTTGTCCACTGCACAGGGGCATCTTGGGGACTTCCAACTTGTATGGAACACAAACCTACAAGGTTTAAAGCTTACCTGGGTAACTTTCCGGCGACTGGAGGCGACGGCGGCGGCCGGAGATGGTGCTTGGGCAAGCAATAATGGTGCAACCACCAAGATGGACCAACTTTAAATGTATAGGTTATCAGGTCAAAGTAAAATGCTAGAAGCAATCTATTAGAGGTTTAGGACTAACCTGAGTGGCTGGCCGGCGGCGGAAAGCGCCGGCGACGCGCGGTGGTGGAGCTCGGCCAACAATCATGGTGCAACTTCCGAGGGAAGAAACCCCACGTTCAACCTCCCATGCAAGTGCATGGGGAGTTTCCTACGGACAAAGGGACCTTACCTGGGTTGCCTTCCCACTTGACGGAGCTCCGGCGATCGCCGGGGATCGACTTCTCCAAGCTTCAAGGTTTCCGGCCACCATTAATGGCGGTTTCCGGCCGGTGAGGCCCGGGCCGGCTCAAGATGGACCAAGGTAGTCCTCTCGGTCCCCTGGTGCCTGCTGGGTAGTTTGCCGGCGGCATGGGGCTGCGGCGGCGCCGTACGGCGAGGAACGGCCGCGGTTCAACATTGGCCAGTTCTAGGGCATCTCCGACCTCCGTGGATTCTTCACCGATCAACTCCATATTTTAAGGGTAGCTTGCAGTCACCAAAAGGAAGAGAATGAACGGTTTTGATCTTGGTTTTATAGGTTGCATGAAGTCTGGGATCATCCTCGGCCGCAACACGATAATCCGGCAATAGTTTGCTCCCGCCGGCGGCGGGGCGACGGCGACGGCTCAGACTTCACAGAGATAATCCACTCTATGTCAGGAACACACTACATGGTCCTTGGGCCATTAAAAATAGGAAGGTTCCATCATCTTACCTCGCCGGAAAATTGTAGAAGGGAGATGGTGGCCGCGGGGGCGCTCGGCGGAGCAAGGTGCCGGGGACCCTTTGGCCCGGTTGCGGCTTCACCGAGGAGTCCTCTGGGAGAGACTTGGTTGCTAAAGACCCTCCCGAGCACCCTTCTCTCCAAGACAACCGAGATCAAAATGGCTCTTGATCATTTGATCTTCTTCTCCGGCAGTGGAGGGCGGCGGCCGGTGCGGGCTACCTCCTACGGGTGTGGCTGAGGGAGAGGAAGGAGTTGGGTTTGCGGCTGGGGCTCGGGCTGGAGAGCTTAGGGTTTAAAGAACCCTAACACTAAATGCATATATATATATATATATATATATAATATATATATATATATATATATATATATATATATATATATATATATATATATATATAGCATATGCATAAATGCAATTTAATCCCTCTTTACTTCATATTTGGAGCCCAATCCCTCACAGCATATTTATTTCACACATTAGTCCTTCTCCAAAAATTTGCACGCTTTTCGAAGCATACAATATAGGGTTCTCGCGCAATTTATCGCGTTTTCTGCCGTATTTCACGCTTTTCGAGACAACCGGATTGTCAAACTGAAAATCTGACACCGCTACGACGTCCGGCTCGACGAAACCTATCGGGTAGCGATTTTGGTTCGCTAAAATTTAGCTCCAAAATTTTTAAATTCCATCTTATACTGTAATTTATACAGTTCGGCACGCTTTACGATGCTTTAGGGTCGTCAAACGGAAATTCCGTCAGCGCCATTGCGTCCAGAACGATGAAACTGTTCAACATGACTACCTGGATCACTATGTTCGGACTCCGAACAGTAAATTAGTCAGCGTTGCAACCGCCGAAGTCCCGAAATTGAGGTCTACTGTTCATCTACAGTGGCCACTTAAGTGACACTGTGCGCAGGCACGGTTACATTGGTCGCGGTTATTCACCCGCTTCTTCATTGATTTCTGGAAGATCCGACCGTCAGATCGAAAAGTGCTGAATATGAATCTCGCTCAGTTCGACGAGACGATCGTAACGGTCAACTCGGATTTCTAAGATCATGTCTGGATTGGAAAATAGTCTTTTTGTCTCGTAAATAGTGCAACTTGCACACTAGCGCTTGACCAAATAGGTCAACAAGGGTCTTTTGAATTCAAAACCAGATCAAAATTCACTTTTTAATCTATTTATTAAAGAAAGATATTTCGAATTGCTACAGAGGAGCTCCAGGTAGCTTTGATTTGAGAAGTGACGAGTATTAGCGATCAATTTCGTAAAACGGTCCAAAACGGGCGTTTTCTGTTTGTTAGCTACGGAAGAACATCAGAACGACTGCGGGAGCTCAATTACAAGTGTCTACAAACAATTGAGG
The DNA here is from genome assembly GCA_029168755.2 of Tillandsia fasciculata. NCBI lineage: Eukaryota > Viridiplantae > Streptophyta > Magnoliopsida > Poales > Bromeliaceae > Tillandsia > Tillandsia fasciculata. Next base: position 7,876,969 of record CM054936.1, read on the forward strand.
GAAACCTAGGTGGGTTAGTACTCTATTGAAGCGATTTGGCCGCCTCTTATGTCTTGAGAGAAAGCTGGTAAATTTAATATTATTTTATTGAACCATATAATGGTTGATTAATTTAGTAAATTAAGTAAGTACAAAATGTATACTATTTAGGGTAAATTAACTGCCAGTGGATATAAAATATAGGCATAAAAAATATATAGGGTATATATTTATGTCTAGGTTGAGAAAGGTATATTTAGACTAATAAGATAGGTTGACTTGCTCTGAATATTAGAGAACTCAACTTTGAACAAGTAAACATAGCGCCATCAAGTTTAGGATGGAATGACATAATGGTAGACTAGTTAGATAACTTTATATGGAACCTAGTGTTATTAAATATATATTGAAAAACAAGTAAACATAGAGGTCGTGTGAGTCTAGGTGATAGGGACATTGGACCTAATGCCATTAAACATAGGTCGTGGAATATAAGTGGCAGGAATACCACGTGAACTGGAAAGCCATGAATCTAGGGAGGTTGACTTAATAAAGGAAATGTACACAATAAAAGAACTAAAATAAATATTGGCGTGTTCGACGATTTCGTCGTCGATCGTAGCGTGTGCGATGATTTTGTCATTATAGGTAGTGTGTGCGAAGATTTTGCCGCTACCGAAAGTGTGTGCGATAATTTCGCCACTCTGAGATTGCAAGTTAGGGGCGTGTGCGACCCTTCGTCGTCCCGAACCAAGGACATGAAAAAGGAAAGGTGATTAAGTACCTAACTAGGATTAACTCAAAATCGAGTCGGGATGTTGACCAAGGTAATTGAATCTTAGGCTAGATGTCGTATAGAAATGGCTAGTGAAATAGAAGTATTTGAGTAGTTCCTACTTGTATAGATTACATTATCACATTTGCATTGAGGCACAGCATATGATCATATAGCATATAGTGTAGTTTTATTTTTCTACATATTATCTATCTATATGCTCATGTAGCCTCCTTTAGACCTGATAGGTCGAGCTTCTCACTTGGGTGGCCGTATCCACTTGAGACTATTTTTTATAGTTCTCACCCTCATATTTTACAGATCCTTCCGTAAGCGGTGCAGTGGTGCGAGGCAAGGGCCCAGTAGATAGCACCCTACCATGTTCAGACCGAGATAGAATTCCCTTCGTCAACAAGTAGCTAAGGGTAAAATGTAAAAAAATAAATTATAAAAATATTTGGATTGTAAAAATAAAGGTAAAAATTATAAGTGTATGTATGTGTGAGAGGAATGCTTGTAATAGCTAGTTATTTATGTCTTCTTTACTTTTCTTTTGCAATTCTTGTAAGAATTCGGTTCTGTTTAGGAACATTTCAAATTGTACTAGTTGTGACGCCTTAGATGGATAGAGGAGACTTTGTCTATAACGATCCGGCCAATTAGAAATAATAACTCGTTGGACCCAAATCACAGTCCAAAATGCTTAAGCCTAGTTATTATTATTAGTGCCCATGTATCTTATATACCCAATCACAACCCCATTCCCATCCGATGTGGGGCTATTGGGGTGTCACAGACTCCCACCGTTTAGGCCTGACATCCTTGTCAGTCAAAACACACACACAACCCAAGATCACTAGGCGATGTGAGACTTGTCTCGCTACCCTTGTCATTCAAACCCCTAACATAGCTCGTCACATTGTCTTTCAGACCCTGACTCAGTCGTGACTCATCACACACTTCCGGCCGGAGATTGGCTCTGATACCAAATGTAATGATCCGACCTACTAGCAATAATAAATCATTGGGCCCAAACCACGACCCAAAATGTTTAAGCCCAGTTATTATTACTAGTGTTCATGTCTCTTATATACCTGTTGGGGCCGAAAATGTCGGTCGCCAATCGGCCCCGGAGTGTTCGTTTGACCATTTGAATGTGAATGCGCCGCGTGCCAATGGATCAAGCGATTCGGCCGATGAGGGATCTGCTCGGCTGGGTTCTCCTCACTCAATTCTTATGTACGTTTGGCTTAGATTAGCCGAATCGGGATATAGAGTTGGGGAAAGACTGAGTCCGGCCTAGAATAGCCGACTTAGAGAAAAAAGATAAATAACTGACACGGCTAATGAGACGATTAGAAATTTTATTGCTTAGAAAAGGGGATACAAGGAGGAGGAAAAGAGATGGAGATTATAAGTATTCTACTCCTAGGAAATACGATAAATTTATTTAGAAAAGTAGTAAATGCAGATATGAAAGATATGAAAAAGCAGGTAGGTGGTCCTGGCTTACGAGGTTGCAGGACCCCTTTTTCTTCGATGGTTTGGGTATTTATACATTCCCAAACCATGTGTATAATCGCCAATTTGAATGATCAGCGCGATTTAAGAAGGATTATCGGGAAATCTTCAACTACTTTCGTTTTGAATTGATTCTCTTTGATAGGATAGTGTTGAGACCAGATTTTTTCGCCACGGGAGAGAGTGACACGTGGCGCTTACCATCGGCAGAGGACACCAGCCGATGGAAAGATGAGTCAAATCAAGAAGGGTTTGCGCTGTGTAGGAGCGCGGCCCACGACGCGCGCCATCGGCCAAAAGAATCAGCCGATGAAGGAAGAAGTGTCACGCCCCGGGGGTTATATTTTAGCGGAAACGGTACACAGAGGTAAGCGTAAGGTGCGTACAAAATTTTTTCTTTAAAACCTCCTTCCCCGGCGCGTGCCCAGACCCGCCACATATACAGATTCACTCGAAAGTCGGGCAGAGTCTCCTCTGTATATGCACGGCGTCGCGGCTATTACAACCGTCAAACACAAGCAATCACTTCCAATTAATCACAACAGTTCGAAGTAGTATGGTGCATGAAGACAAACAATACCCGTGGCCAGTCAAGTTGAAAGTATAAACTCACTGTTTTGAAAACAGACCCACACGGTCTGAGGTTTTGAAAACCGATTTGGAAAACGGCATAAATCCACAAGGTTTGGGAAAACGGGCCCACCCGACCCTAGACTTTTGAAAACAGTTTACGAAGTCCTTTTTCTTTTGTTTTCTAGTTGATTTGTTTAGAAAACGGCCAACCGGGAATGATAAGGAAACAGTAGTGCGTAACCAGAATGAAAGTACTCAACATCCACACGACCCCACGAGGGTATCGAGAACCACACAATAACCTACAAATCCGAATGAAATGCAGAGAAAGTAAGTACAACAGCATACTAGGGCCGCCTCGGCCCGACTGCTACCGCCTCGGCCTCACCGTCGCCTACCTCTACCCCCTGGAGGTACCTGTCACAGAGTGGGTAGTCAGCGACACTATCACAAAAATAGTACTAAAGCAGTAAAGTAGTACCAAACCATAAAGTAAGACTAGCCGAAACAACCGCTCTACTCGTAACGGTAACTCGCAACCACCTGTACCACCTGTAACATCTGCAACCCCGGTAACACCTGTAACACCTGACCGCGTCGGGATCCAATCCCGGCGGTCCCACACCTGACCTTATCGGGATCCAATCCCTATAGGTCCCACCGCTCGCACCTTCGTGCCTCAAACCCCACACCTACGGGGGCCCCACTACGTCACCTCGTGGGTAAACACGGGTCAAAGACCGCCTTTCCGGAAAAGAGCACCCTTTGCGGTGGCCAAACCGCGGATGCGCGTGTCGCACTCGAGCATAGTAACAAAACACGGGGTAATATAGTAAACCATAGAGCCATCAGTGTTAGTACAGGTTAACATAATATTTAATATCCTCCCCGGAACACTAACATTACTAAACCTCGGGAGAAAAACCCACCTTGTTGTCGCGCTCCTGACCGATGTTAGGTTCTCTCGCGTCTCGGGTACCCGCCCGGGCCTACACGAATCTCGATTTCGTTGGCTAGGGTTGAACGAGGGAAGACTCGCCCCGTCTGGTGTGCCCGGTCCCAAGGCAAAGGATGTACGGTGTTCCTCCTCCTCCTTGATTGCTCCACCGGTTACTCCACGCCGATTGACAGCGGTAAGGAAGGTTTGGGGAATCGAAAGTTTGGGAAATGGTTTTCGCTTTTCTTTTGGGGTTTCGTACGCAGGGGGTTTAAGGGGAGTTGTGGGGAAGTGGCCGGTAGTTGGGGGAAGTGGTGGGAAGTGGGGCGGTTAGTGGGTAGTTGTGGGGAAGTGGTGGGAAGTTGGGGCGGTTAGTGGGTAGTTGTGGGGAAGTGGTGGGAAGTTGGGGCGGTTAGTGGGTAGTTGTGGGGAAGTGGTGGGAAGTTGGGGCGGTTAGTGGGTAGTTGTGGGGAAGTGGTGGGAAGCTGGGGCGGTTAGTGGGTAGTTGTGGGGAAGTGGTGGGAAGTTGGGGCGGGAGTTGTACGACGGAAATAAAAAAAAACGCGGAATTGATTAAAACGGGTGCGAACCGGGGTCCGACCCGCCTCAAAAACCGTGCTGGTTGCCTGAATCGTTAGCCAACTTCCGGAATTTATTCTGGAAGCACCCGACGTCGGAATTCAAATCCGATTGCACCGCCATTCTCCGTTTCGCGAGCTTTATTAACTAGAAATACCCGCGAGTCCCGACGGTCTGGCCGGGAACAAGAAATTATGGATCGCCCTCCGAGTCTAAATGAAAATAAATAAAACCAAAAGTGGACCCTAGCAATTATTTTAAACCGGCGGTTACTACATCACTCACCTCTTAAAACGAGTTTCGTCCTCGAAACTCATTCCTGGTTCTCGGTAAAGAGATGGGGGTAACCCTCCCCCATCTTCGATTCCAGCTCCCACGTCGCCTCCCGCTCCTCGTGGTTGTTCCAGAGCACTTTCACGTAGGGAAAGACTCGGCTTCGAAGTGTCTTGCTTTCTCTTGCTAGGATCCGCACCGGGGTTTCTTCGAAGTTTAGGTCCTCCTTTAGTTCGAACGTCGAGACGTCCAGGACATGCGACGGGTCGGGAAGGTATTTCTTAAGCATCGAAACGTGGAACACGTCGTGAATCCGATCGAGGTTTGGTGGTAGGGCAAGGCGATAAGCCACTGGGCCAATCCGTTCCAGGATCTCGAATGGCCCCACATTCGTGGGCTCAGTTTGCCTTTTAACCAAAACGCTTGATTCCCCTCGACGGCGAGACCCGTAAAAATACGTGTTCCCCTACCTGGAATTCTAAATCGCGGCGTCTCCGATCCGCATAGTTCTTTTGTCGACTCTGGGCGGTTAGTAAGCGCTGTCTGATGAGGCGCACCTTCTCTTCTGTTTCCTCCACCAACTCGGGTCCCAAAAGTTTCCGTTCTCCCAAGTCGTCCCAACAGATCGGGGATCGGCAGCGTCTCCCGTATAAGGCTTCGTAGGGTGCCATCTGAATACTGGCCTGGTAACTATTGTTGTAAGCAAATCCTACAAGTGGCAGACAACGCTCCCAACCGATTCCCCAATCAAGTACACAGGCCCGAAGCAGGTCCTCTAGCGTCTGTATCACTCGCTCCGACTGCCCGTCCGTCTGAGGGTGGAAGGCTGTACTGAAGTGCAGTTTGGTCCCCAGGGCTTGTTGCAGACTCTGCCAAAACTTTGAGACAAAACGCGTGTCTCTGTCTGATGTGATCGATGCCGGTACTCCATACAGTCTCACAATCTCGCTGTGATAGACCTAGGCCAACCGCTCCCTGGTCCCGTTTGTGTGAATCGGTAGGAAGTGCACTGATTTTAGTTAGCCGGTTTACTACAACCCATATCGTGTCATGTCCTTGTTGTGAGCGCGGAAGTCCGGTGACAAAATCCATGGTGATATGGTCCCGTTTCCTCTCCGGTATCGGTAAGGGTTGCAACTTTCCAGCCAGTCGTGGATGTTCCGCCTTTATTTGTTGACACACTAGGCAATGAATTACAAATTGAGTTACATCCCTCTTCATCTTGGGCCACCAGAAGGTCTGCTTGAGGTCCCTGTACATCTTTGTGCCTCCTGGATGCGCTGCATAAGGGGCGCTGTGTGCCTCATATAGAATTTCCTTCTTTAATTCCGGGGTATCTGGCACGCAGATCCGTCCGCGAAATCGTAGGGTACCGTCGCCTTCCGCTGGAAAATCTCCTCCCCGATCCCGTGAGGTCTTGTCTTTTACGAGCTATAAGTACGAGTCCGCCTGCTATCTGCGACAGCCGCAATACCCCAAAGGCGAACACCCAAGCCCTAACTACACTTTGCCAATCCCTGCTCAAACCCGAGCACATATAACCATCCGCCGAAGGAGTAGGGGAAGAAGAGACAATAGGATTCTCCTAAGTCAGTTCCAACACATATAGGGTAGCGATTAGAAGTGGTCTAACTAGACATCCCTGAAGTCAAACCTATCTCCTTATGGAAGAAAGAAGGGGAGCGCCATATAGGGGTTCAACATGTGTGTCAAGTAATCATACCAAATCACAATCTAACTGCACGTGTCCATAACCTGCTAATCACCCTCACTTGAATCAACCACCTATGCCTGTCCTAGAATCCTCAAATGATGTTCTCCCACAAGACGTCTCACAAAATCGCACTATGACGGTACATCCCCACCCCCTTAAGCAAGGTTAAACGCTAGAACAACGTCCAAGAAGCATGTAAGAGTTCCAACATGTCAGATTTCCACTATAATGTTTTCCACATGATAGGCTCACAATGATCTAGTTAAGCATGCATATCCATTAGGTGACCATTCGACATGTCCAACAAAGGGCTCACTCTACTATTCCTAGTGGTTATAACAGAAAAGAGAAGTAAACTACCCATAAAACACTCTAATATTCCTAGTGGTTATAACAGAAAAGAGAAGTAAACTACCCATAAAACACTCTAATATTCCTAGTGGTTATAACAGAAAAGAGAAGTAAACTACCCACAAAGACCATCCTAACCCAGATCCGACATCCGATCACTGCCTGCTATCCCCTGTTCTGGGATTCCTCATCACTGCTTCCCGGGGCAGCTGGGGAGATCCGTTCACAACCTGTGGGCCAGTCTCGTTCGGAGAGGCGGGATGGGGACTCGGTATCCGAAGAGTCCGTCAGGCGTAGGTCGTCCGGTCTCGGAGCCGGGGGTCTGGTGACGCCCCGCTTCCGGGGGCAATCCCAACGCGTGTGGCCTGGCCTGCCACACCGGAAGCAATGCCCGTTTCGCCAAGGGCAATTCATCATTGGATGCGCACCACTACAAATGACACAGGGCTTTGGTGGCTCCGGTCCCTCCCCCGTCGCCTGCCCGACATTCGGCCCTTTCTTCTGACGTTTGGTTGCTTTGCCGCTCGGGTACGGGTCTCCTGTCGGGCCGGGGTGGGGGTGTGCCCGTCGTGTACGCTCTAGTTCCGCGCGCACGGCCATGCTAACCGCTCCCTGAAAGGTGGAAACGCCAGTTGGTGGTATCCCTCGAGGGTTACCACCACCGGTGCCGTGCTGCGCGTGGTCGACACTCTCAAGCTCCTGGGTCAGCATACTCACGTGATCCGCAAGGTCTAGCAGGTGCCTAGCCACGTCGTGCAGCTGGTTGCGTAGTAAGCGGTTCGCCTCTGCCGCACGGTCCATGTCCGACAGTAGTTGCCCACCTAAAACCGGGCTCCTCTCTGTGCACACCAAGGAAACACATCAGCCCCAGCATACTTAGGAAAACCGAGCATAAATGAATCACACTAATTTCCCTTCCCTACGTTCACTCGCATCCTACTCCTTAAACCCTGCATATTTCATTTATTTGTAGTTAAGTGTGATGTCTCGGTGGATGTTGGGCCGCCACTGTTGTGATTAAAGTGAAGTCTCTGATACCATCTTAATCTGTCACGCCCCGGGGGTTATATTTTAGCGGAAACGGTACACAGAGGTAAGCGTAAGGTGCGTACAAAATTTTTTCTTTAAAACCTCCTTCCCCGGCGCGTGCCCAGACCCGCCACATATACAGATTCACTCGAAAGTCGGGCAGAGTCTCCTCTGTATATGCACGGCGTCGCGGCTATTACAACCGTCAAACACAAGCAATCACTTCCAATTAATCACAACAGTTCGAAGTAGTATGGTGCATGAAGACAAACAATACCCGTGGCCAGTCAAGTTGAAAGTATAAACTCACTGTTTTGAAAACAGACCCACACGGTCTGAGGTTTTGAAAACCGATTTGGAAAACGGCATAAATCCACAAGGTTTGGGAAAACGGGCCCACCCGACCCTAGACTTTTGAAAACAGTTTACGAAGTCCTTTTTCTTTTGTTTTCTAGTTGATTTGTTTAGAAAACGGCCAACCGGGAATGATAAGGAAACAGTAGTGCGTAACCAGAATGAAAGTACTCAACATCCACACGACCCCACGAGGGTATCGAGAACCACACAATAACCTACAAATCCGAATGAAATGCAGAGAAAGTAAGTACAACAGCATACTAGGGCCGCCTCGGCCCGACTGCTACCGCCTCGGCCTCACCGTCGCCTACCTCTACCCCCTGGAGGTACCTGTCACAGAGTGGGTAGTCAGCGACACTATCACAAAAATAGTACTAAAGCAGTAAAGTAGTACCAAACCATAAAGTAAGACTAGCCGAAACAACCGCTCTACTCGTAACGGTAACTCGCAACCACCTGTACCACCTGTAACATCTGCAACCCCGGTAACACCTGTAACACCTGACCGCGTCGGGATCCAATCCCGGCGGTCCCACACCTGACCTTATCGGGATCCAATCCCTATAGGTCCCACCGCTCGCACCTTCGTGCCTCAAACCCCACACCTACGGGGGCCCCACTACGTCACCTCGTGGGTAAACACGGGTCAAAGACCGCCTTTCCGGAAAAGAGCACCCTTTGCGGTGGCCAAACCGCGGATGCGCGTGTCGCACTCGAGCATAGTAACAAAACACGGGGTAATATAGTAAACCATAGAGCCATCAGTGTTAGTACAGGTTAACATAATATTTAATATCCTCCCCGGAACACTAACATTACTAAACCTCGGGAGAAAAACCCACCTTGTTGTCGCGCTCCTGACCGATGTTAGGTTCTCTCGCGTCTCGGGTACCCGCCCGGGCCTACACGAATCTCGATTTCGTTGGCTAGGGTTGAACGAGGGAAGACTCGCCCCGTCTGGTGTGCCCGGTCCCAAGGCAAAGGATGTACGGTGTTCCTCCTCCTCCTTGATTGCTCCACCGGTTACTCCACGCCGATTGACAGCGGTAAGGAAGGTTTGGGGAATCGAAAGTTTGGGAAATGGTTTTCGCTTTTCTTTTGGGGTTTCGTACGCAGGGGGTTTAAGGGGAGTTGTGGGGAAGTGGCCGGTAGTTGGGGGAAGTGGTGGGAAGTGGGGCGGTTAGTGGGTAGTTGTGGGGAAGTGGTGGGAAGTTGGGGCGGTTAGTGGGTAGTTGTGGGGAAGTGGTGGGAAGTTGGGGCGGTTAGTGGGTAGTTGTGGGGAAGTGGTGGGAAGTTGGGGCGGTTAGTGGGTAGTTGTGGGGAAGTGGTGGGAAGTTGGGGCGGTTAGTGGGTAGTTGTGGGGAAGTGGTGGGAAGTTGGGGCGGGAGTTGTACGACGGAAATAAAAAAAAAACGCGGAATTGATTAAAACGGGTGCGAACCGGGGTCCGACCCGCCTCAAAAACCGTGCTGGTTGCCTGAATCGTTAGCCAACTTCCGGAATTTATTCTGGAAGCACCCGACGTCGGAATTCAAATCCGATTGCACCGCCATTCTCCGTTTCGCGAGCTTTATTAACTAGAAATACCCGCGAGTCCCGACGGTCTGGCCGGGAACAAGAAATTATGGATCGCCCTCCGAGTCTAAATGAAAATAAATAAAACCAAAAGTGGACCCTAGCAATTATTTTAAACCGGCGGTTACTACAAGAAGGGAGTCGTGCCCTGATTCCGGGCCGAACCCAGCTGTATAAGAATGTGGCACACGGCATAAGCTACCAGCTGAGGAGTATCAGCCGACAGGAAGAGTAGCCGACGAGAGAAACGGTCGGCAGTGAAGGCATTCGAGCCGCCTGTCGGCCAAAGACAGATGTCGAAACGCCTCAGTCAAGCGACGCAAAAGGCGAAGTCAAGGTCAACCCTCGGTTGCTCAAAGTTCTCGAAGAAACGATCCTGAAGAGATTGAAGGCGAGATTTAGGCGTGAATCTCGTAACAGACCCCGAAGCGGCATCCAGCAAAGGGAAGCGCCAAAGATCACTCTTTAGTACGATAATTAAAGGATTGACTCAGAAGGGCAAGCAACGCCCAGCACCGGAAAGCGCCGAGAGTTACGCCCCAACGCAGCAATCAGGGGACGAACCTAGACGGAAAATAGCCCCTATCTTATCGACTCAAAGGAAGCTGTTGAGGACTTCACGTTGATTCTCCCCAAATTACGCCAACCATTCGAAATTCAAAATCAGCATTTAGTAACCTTGGTTTGAAACTGTATAAATAAGCGAACCAACGAAGGAATCGGGGTTAGGCAATCTCGTAAGCCCGGTACCACCCCAGCTTCTTCATTTACCTGGGAGTAAGTTAACTTAACTCTTTTTTCTTTTTTTTTACTGCTTTTCTAGGAGTAGTCTTAATTGTAATCCTTCTATCCCTTTTTTCCTACTTGTATCCCCTTCTTTATCAATATAAAGTGTAAACCGGCCATTCGGTCGTGTCTTTATTCTTGCATTTAGAGTGTAAACCGGCTCGGTCGTGTCTTTATTTGCTTTTTTTTTTTCTTTAGAGTGTAAACCGGCCAATCAACCGTATCTTTATTGGTGATTCTTTGTGATTTCAACGTTGCAATCGACTCATCAGTCATACATTTATCGACACCCGGTTCGGCTATCCTAAGTTGCAATCAGCGATCCCTCTATACCTCCGTAAACTCGCTTCGACTGTCCTCAGTCGATCGGTTGTGAGAAGTTACCATAGGAGAACCTGGCCGAGAGGATCCCTCCTCGGCCCTATCGCTTGATTGTTGGCACGCGGCGCGCTTCAACACTTTCTAGAGGGTCACCCAGGGGCCGATCGTACGCAAGCCATATTTTGGCCCCAACAACCTTCTTGGCACGCCCGATGGGACCCACAGATAATCTCTACCTAATCCTACCGTGACGATGTCAGAGGACAACAACATCAGCCTCAGAAGTAGAGTTGTCCCTAGATAGGTGGGGAATGACCAATCCAGTAGTGCCAAACGCACGGATGAATTGCCACCGATGCTATCAGAAGTTCTTGAAACCAGTAGGGGACCGGTTGTTAGTTGTGTGCCCCAAAAGCCTATCAGGCTGACGCATTTTGTCATATGGGACATATTTGTACTTGATCTTTATTATAATTTGGGCATTTTATGCCATTCATGTTTGATGTGTCCATGAATCGTCCTTTGAATTAATGAGATGATAATGTATATTCTTAAGAGTTGAGAATTTGAGATACATATTATTAGTGATTAAGTCATAAATGCTCTCAATCAGAGGATCATCATGGGGACGATGATTGATCCGGCAAGATTGATGTATGTGTCGCTCTCTTTTAGGATGACGAGTCTCAAGTCATTAGTGTGGGGACACTGGAGCGAACGTGCAGGTGGTTGTTATAGAACAAGGGCACTGAGCGTGACCAATTACGAATAGTTACTTGGATGTCTACTCTTTCGTCAGTAACTGATTCGATGTTGCAGTGGTACAACTGATCCTTAGACCTGCGACACCACGGCCATTCAATATGAGGCTACTGTAGTTTGACTATGCAAACTCTGATCCTAGTCACGGGTCTTAGTAGTATATGTTGGCTGCAGTCGGTTCATATTAGGAATGGGTGTTTGTTTACAGGGGATCTATCCCTCTCGGTAGAGAGATAATTAGTCCTATGCTATTTGTAAGGCAAAGCTCAGAAATCCTCGGCCGGGGTAATATGGTTCATGGAAAGGTGTTTCCAAGAGTAACCATATGAGCTTCTGTCCTATCAAATTTGTCATATAACGGGTGATGGGGTTTGACGAGTATTCCATGACCTCCACTCAGTTGGGACTATGCGATAGAAGGATTGTATTGTACGGTAACTGCACCTTGAGGTTCAGTCCAATATTCACTTCTGACTGGATTGCCACCATATGCTGCTAGGCGTCACTGGTGGATTGTGGGAACCAATAAGAATAATTATAGGCGAATAATTATTATACGATGGAAGAATCAAAAGTGTTTGATCCATCAAAAGGAGTTTCGATGATGATGTCGATGGGGATCGCATCATATCTCACTACCAGACAGAATTGAACCTATTAGGTCACACACATAAGGAATCGCGCATGATCGATATCAAGGAGATGATAAAGAAGTTTATAGAATGGATTAATTATAATCACAATACTAAAGTTTACTAATTTATTAGTAAAAGGACTAATTTGCAATTATTGTAAATTAGAGGTATTTAAGTACAAAAGTTGCATGGTGTATTTGCTAATCGTTAGTAAATATTTGGAGGACTTATGTGTAAATGTTACACACGAAGGATGATGGATAATCCAATCGTATTAGGATTCGATTAGGATTAGGATTAGGGTTTTCTCATTATAAATATATGTCATATGCGACATATGAAAAAAAAAAAAAAAAAAGGAATAAGAAAACCCTAGCCGCCTATCCTCTCCCTCTTCCTAAAGTCCTCCATAATTAATCGTGGTCGATCTGCGGAAGATTGCTAGCACAATTAGAAGATTGATTCATCCTCCTTACATCGACACAAGAATTAATTCGTGATCGGATCGCGAATCAAGGCGATCGATTTTCCGATCAAGGGCGTGATTCCGTGTGGACACAAGTAGAGGCCGGGTGCGTGCGCGGCTATCAAGGACGAACAATTTTTACCAACGATCGTCGGCTTCGCGGTGATCTCAACCCGTGCAAGGTAAAAATTAAATCCTAATTGATGAGATCAATTAGATTACCTTTTTACGATCTAAAATAAAACATGAGGTGATCTTGGTTTAAGAAAAATTTTAATTGTGTTTCTTTCTTCCGCTGCGCATATCCGTATTTTTCTTATACCGGTATCCCACGAGCCTACCTTAGCTGAGATATTCATGCAAATAACTCGAATGATCAACAATGCCGAGAGGAACCAAGCGTCCCTAGATAGGAGCAGCCAGACGTAGGAGGCTCGCCTGGACTTAATGATGGCCGCCGTAATGGCCTCGAATGAGAAGGTGGCTCGGATAGGGCAGGCGCTAACCCAAACTGAGCCATACAGTAGGGGGTTCAACTCCGTAACACCTCAGCGATTACCGACACACTTGGTCATGATTGCGCTGGCGACGCCGACAATCCAACTCCAGGGGGATGTGCCGTCGGCGACTAGTTGTCAAGTGGCATAGTCGCTTGGGGTAGGTCAGCCACAGTGGATCCCGAATCAGACAAGGGCGGGACCGATGTGGCAGGACATTGGCCAACAGTCGGACGCCTACTGGGGGGTTGTCTTGCCCCCTCCACCGTCGTTCGCTTAGCCGAGGGGTGAAGGCAGGGATGGCGGACAGGTTCCTCTCTAGGGACCGGTTCAGCACCAAGCGGGCCATGGTGGGTTGCCGCTCCCGCAGACGACAGCCCCACCACCACAAGCAGGGCATGCCGAGGTTCAGGCACCCCAGGCCGGCCAGCATGGGTCGCCACCACCTCCAGCGCCATCGGCGGCTCCAGTGCCTCATGCCGGTTTCGCTAGGAGAGCTGGGGGCAGGTATAATGAGCAGGCCCATCCGCAGGGACAGGTCCAGAATCAGGCCGGCCAGTACGGGCCACCCTATCCTCCGGCGCTACCGGCGATCCCAACCCTTCCAATAGGACTCGCCGACATACACACCCACGTGGAGGAAATAATTCGCAATACCTTCGGCACAAAGGCCAGGCCGGCGACCCAGCCCGTGTTCCGGTCCCCGTATCCTACTAACGTAGATACGGACTATCCATACCCGGCCAACTGGAAAATACCGAAGTTCGATAAGTTCTCAGGGGAGGAGAATGAGAATACCATTGAGCATATAGCTCGATGTACGACTCAATGCTGAGAGGCATCTGCCAGCCCACTCTTGAAAATGAGGCTGTTCAGTACGTCGTTAACCAAGACGGCTTTCTCATGGTATACTAGCTTGCCCTATAACTCTGTCTGAAATTGGGATGAGCTTGAGGCGAAATTCCATGAGCAGTTCTATCGGGCAGTACCCGAATCTTCGATTGCCGATCTAGCGTTACTTCTGCAAAGCACTGACGAATCAGCCGAAGAATTCCTCAATCGGTTCAAGACAGCAAGGAATCGTTGTTTTGTTATGATGCCGGAGGCCGAGTTTACAAAAATAGCGTTTAACGGCCTGCATTTCAAGACCCAAGATCATTTCGAGAGTCGTTATTTTCCGAATGACTTGGGAATGTGAGTTGCTCAGTATGAGCAATTTCAGAAAAACAATAAGGACGAACGATCAAAGTGGGGCCACGGACAAGACTGGAAGAAGCCGAAGGAACACAATATTTTCTTCATAGAATGGGACCCAGTTCATGAAGAGCCGAGCGAGCTAAGTGAGGACGAGCCTTCGGCCGAGGTTTGAGCGGCCGAGATGTTACCAGGCCGTGAGCCGTACGCATGTCAGATCCTCCAGCCGAGTAAGGCCCGAGATCCCAAAACTCGGGTATCCGCTAATACCTTCACTTTCGACGCGTCTAAGACCGATCAAATTTTTGATCGGTTGTATAAAGATGATCGAATCAAATTCCAGGAGGGACATACAATCCCTCCCTATGAGGAGCTCTGGAGACGCAAATATTACAATTGGCACCATTCTTGTAGCCACCGCACAGGCGAATGCTTCGCCTTGAAGAAACAAATTAAGGAAGAACTCAATGAGGGTTGGCTTATCTTTGCCGACTAGGAGAAAAAATAAATAGAGGTTGACACTAATCCTTTCCCTCTGCAAGTGAACATGGTCAATCCCAAAGGAAAGGAGCCGATACAGAGGATTGGGTCCTCGGGAGGAGAAAGATCGGCTCAGGATGATTTCCGGCTTTGCATCCGTTGCAAGGCCGAAATGACGGAGGAGGACCGAGACGTCCTTCTCGCCAACATTCCTGAGGAGGCGAAGAGATGGTTTGCCTTTATTGACAAAGGTGCGCACTGCCATATCTAGAGGCCGAACCGAGGTTCGGCCGAGGAATCCAACAAACGGTCCTTTGAGGAGGAGGATAGAAAAGGAATGCAAGGCACCCCATCTGGGGGGCATTGCAAAGGAGCTACAGCCAGGATAGGTCACGACCGATTCAAGTCGGCCACGAGGGGCAACGGACCTCACAGTAGCGCTAGGGTCCTTACCGCAGCTATAGCAAAAGCTAGGTCCAAAGGGCGCCTCACGAGACCTTTCGGCCAACAGGCCGGAGGAAGATCAGCATACAGGCACCCACAACAAACGGGGCCGGTCGGGCCCCACCAGGGGTGTAGATTGCTGCAAGCAGGGAACGGCCCAGCCAGGCACCAGTGGAGAAGGCTGGCTCCATGGCTTCCCCCCAGACAGACGCTAGGGGTAGGGGAACTTTGTTACCTCCTAACTCCGACTTCCCTTGGCTCACCAAGGGAGAAGTGGAGGCTTTGGGCGCTCAAGCAGCCCAGGAGCTAAGAGTGCAGCCACAGCCCAAGCCGTGGAAGAAAAACGAGATCCTCAGGGGGCACTCGGGAAACCCATCGGTAGATGTGCCGATAGAATGACGACCCACAAGTACAGAGCCGACCCAACGACGAGGGCCAGGTATGATTAGAACGCAAAGGCATCGAGCTCAAAGGCTAAAAGCCAACACCTACAGTAACGGTGTCGCGGCTAAGCAGCCTCAACCGAACCCGGGGCTGGATCGGCCCGCGCTCAAACAAGAAATGGGAGCGTCAGTGATACTACCTCAAAGGAAGATGTCGATGATCCAGTCGGTAGTGGTTGGGACGGCGGATGAAGCCGTCGAACGGGAATGGGACACCCGTTTGAAAATCTTGGAGGCCGCCGTGAGGTGTAGCCAAGAGACGCCGGGGGAGCGGCAGGAAGCCGAGGAACCCATTGAGCAGAACCCCGGAAGGACGGTCCGATGCAGAAGAGGGGGGATAAACAAGACCTAACTCCATCCTTAGCCGGAACAGAGATCGGGGAGAAGAAGGCGAGGACTAATAGCATGTCGGTCGATGGGGACCTAGATGAAACCTCCTTTGTTCAGGCCACTAAGGAGGAGCATCAGTAAAGCTCTTCTGCGAGGCCACACTAAGGCCTTCGGAAAAGGAGCCGGCATGGAAAGCCGGCGAGGATGCAAGATAGGTTGTCACACCGCAAGCCGGAGATCCGGCCGATGAGGCTAAAGGAAATAGGGTGTGCCATTCGACAGCGGCTAGTTCCCAGCTAGAGCTTGGGTGTGCAACGAAGGTCCTCTAGTGAAAAGGACTTTTTCGGATCAATTGGTAGAACATCCCTCCAGCGTGAGAAATCAAGGAAAAAATCAGCATTTAGTCGTGAGTTCCTCAAGCAATGAAAAAAAAAAAAAAATAGAGAGGTTTGCAATAAAACTACTCTAGGAATGCGGAAGGGTTAGTCTAGAAAAGCTGTAGATGCGGGAATTGAAAGAATTAAAAAGATTGTGGTCGCTGACTTACACGATTACAGAAACCTTTCTTAGAGAAAATTTCACTTATTTATACTAGTGTTAATTCTTTTTAAGATTAATTGCCATTATAGGTAGTGGGCATATTATTCGGCCACATTTCCTCCAGGAACGTCTCACCCAAAGAGGCAGTGACGCCTTTTTTGGCTATGTTACTCTTGAATATTGCGCGCCATTACAGATCGTGGCGTGATATCCGGTAGTGAGTGAAGTATGGTATCTCTGGCCAAAATTGCGTTGGTTGCTGGTTCTGCGCCCTATAATTTCGCACAGTCTACTTTAGGAGTTAAATATCCTAAATTTCAGCCTATATCTCGGCTCATGAAACTGAGAATCGATTCCATTTTTGGTTCTTATTATCAATCGGCTACTAGAGTCGATGGCTAACCTTTTACTCGAACAGCCGATCCCCCCCCCCCCCCCCCTCCCTTCCTTTTCTTTGTCAAAGTTTAGGTGTCTTTCATCGGCTCATGATTCATCCAAACCGGTTGACTTGTTTGACTACTTTCCGCACCACGTGTCATCTTTTGATTCGGTTCGACCGACTCGGTCACCTTGATCATACCTCTAGCCACGTGACGATCTTTTCGGCTTCAACAAAGAGAAAATATGAATGACAAATCCAAAGTTGTAGTGATATGAGGAAGGGAGGAAGGATCCTGCATCTCTGCAAGATTTAAATTTAGTATCTATAAAAATATAAAATTTAGGAGCTAGATTTAGAAGGCAACAAAAATTTACAAATTGGATAGTCAATATATTTAGAAATTAAAATCAAATCATATTACTTATTTTACTAGCATTTTTAAATCATTCCTGTTTTGATGCTTATGGATCCTCCATATATCTCGCCTTCTTCCACACATTGAGGACCTTATTTTGATGCTTCTGGATCTTCAACGCATCTTGCATTCTCCTACTCATTCCGATTCGAATGCTAAAAAAATTATCAGAATTTCTTTCTATGTCCACACTTAGAAAATCCTACATGAATTATTTTTATGTCCATCTAAACACCCACAAATTAATAATTTGAAAAGCAATGCGCTTTATTGATACATCTCAAAATAAATTATACATTTTATAGAAAGTTCTATAATGTATTCGGTCACATATTCTATATGGCATGGCTCAATTAATTATAAATATAAAAATATATTTTTTTTATACTTTTCTCTCTAAACGGTGCATTAGATTGTTTCTACATTGTTGACATAATATGATTACTTCACAGAAAACTTTCTCATATTTTACACTGTGTGTCACATTATTTTCTATTTTGGTAAAATTTATTTGAATTCTCGAATAGAGATTGTAAAAAAAAAATAAAAATAAAAATAAAAATAATAATAATAATTGAGATGTAAAAGTAAATTTTCTCTAATTTAAAATCTTGGTGGGATGGTACTCGAAACTCTGGCAGATCAACAAAGCTTGTACCCAATTAAATACTATCTATATATTCATTTTTAGATATATATTTTATATTTTATTCATTCAACAATATAATGTAGCATACTAGTCAGGTGACCAGTAAAATAAACTTTATTTTTGAATGAACTAAATATATAATATATTTATTTTGAAATATATATATCTAGTATCTACATATTTTTGAATGGAGTGCATCTAATCGGAGCATCTTGGAAGACAAAAGGTCTAGAACTTTCCTGTTGGAATGTACATAACAAAAATTTGAAGTTCGAATACGGAGCATCTAACCTCATCTCAGAAAAGAAAGTCTAGAACTTTCCTAGTGGGAGAATACACGACAAAAATTTAGCTTCGGCTTCGAATTCTACGCGCACGGGGATCTCACGTGGGCCCAGCGTGAAGCACACCCAATTATCAACAGGCGCGCCTACGTGGCCATACACCATTCGCCTGTGTCCGTACGTATCACGTGATCTCGCAACATAGTTTAATGAGAGGTTTGCTCCTTTCCCGTGTGTCACGTAACCGGGGCCGCTGCCACCGCATAGAATTGAGATATTTACACGATAATAATAGGCATGTGCTTACGAGTGGAAGTTATTAGGATAATAAAGATTGAATAGTTATTTAATTAGATGTGAATATAAATATTAAAATTTAATATTTAATTTATATATATATATATATATATATATATATATATATATAAATTATATATATAAAAAATTATATATATATATATATATATATATATATATATATATATATATTATATATATATATATATATATATATATATATATATATATGCAAATATAATTTTTTTAAAAAATTTCAGTGTATTTAATTTTTTTCACTCATAAAAAGAATATTAATATATATTGTATAGGATAAAATAGTTTTCTATAGTATTCTTCATTTATTTTGCTATAAATTTTATATTAAAATTATATTTATATTTATTAAAATATTAAATTTTATTAAATAAAATATAGAAGTATGTAGTTTGAACAAGAGTGCGAATTTTTAATTGTATTGTATGGTTTATTCGTGCAAACTTTAAATTATATTTTAACATTCGAATATAAATCCGACTTATATATGAATCCGAATTTGTTTTTAGCAGATGTGATGATGAAAATTTAGCATCTGATATATATCTGCTTCTGAAAAAAAATATGGATGTGTTGGGGACGAAATGTGACGCTGACCGTTGACCGGGTATGTGAGGACCCGAATCCCCACTTAAGGGTTTACTGTTGGATTGGCTTCTGGGAGTGTTTGTGCGTGCGTCGAGCCGAAATAAATTCCTCGTGTAAAATGGGAGCAAGATTGCTTAACCGGAGGCCTTTGGAAAATTTAGAAGTAGAATTGGGCAAAACGGATATCGGATTTGGATTCAGCGCACGAAAACGATGAAGATGGACTATTTACTTGTATTTTACGAAGCCCGGATAGGAAAATACGGATTTCGAGGTGTGGTGGCACTGTTCCGGCGGCCGAAGAGGCGCCGGCGGCGGCGGCGGGCGGAGGCGCAGCCGCTCGGTCCACCGCGGAAGCATCCACCCGGGCGAAGGACACGTGGCGGCGCCCGGTTGGCCGGCGCAGCAGGCGCTGTCCACGGGAGAAGCGCAGGTGTACGGTGGACCGCTAGGTGGACACGTGGCATTGCCTGATTGGCGGGCTCTGTGTGCGCGGTCCACGGGGGCTTGCGGCCTGGAGCATGGACCAGGGCACGCCACGTGGCGGCCTGCAAGTGGCGGCTCACGCGCGCGCGATCCACGCGCCAGGGGAGCAGGTCGGGGCAGTTGGGGCGACGTGGGGGCGCCACATGGCGCCCCGCGGTTGGCCGGGCGCAGCCGCCCCACGCCAGCGTGTCGGGACACGCGGCGCTCCGCGGATGGCGGGCGCGCGTGCGCCGGGCGCGGGGAGCGTGACGGGGACACGCGTCGGCTGGAGGGGATTTCGGGCGCGCACAGTGTTGGGCCGGGCCCAACACTGTAGCCGCCCGATTGTCCCGGGCGCCCGGAAATTGGGCCCAACAGCCCAATCTTGGGATTTTTTTTTTTTTGGCTTTTCGGGTTGAGCCTATTTATACCCCCCTCCTCTCTCCGAGTTGAGGTTTTTTTCGAGCTCCCCTGCCCTTGGACCCTTCAGCAAAGTTGGAGCTCATCTTGTTGTGCATCTTTTGGAGGAGGCCCGGAATTTTTGGGAGCCGCGGCATCGACGACTTCGGCATCGTAGCACAGAGCGACGTTCTTTCATCGGAGGCCCGTTATCGTCGCATTTCGGTCTGAGAGGTCCACAGAGCTACTCCGACAGTATTTTTGGATGATTTTCGCGGCGTTGGAATCACGAGAGGTAGATCTACGATTTTTTTATTTCCACTTTTCTCGGATTTGAGCTTTCATTGGGGTTTTTGGTACGTTTTTGACCCCCTTTTCTGCTGGTGGAGTTTTTGGGCAGCAGCACCTTGTCAGATTTTTATCTCTACATCTGGACATCGGAGGGAACAGCCAAAGCATCCACCCGCTTGGCGCCACGTGGCCCACGCAGGAGCCGACACGTGGCGCGCCCGAGCGCGGGAAACCGCGGTCAACGCGTGCCTGGCCGCCGCCTGCGCCCCCTGCCAGGCACCCGCCCCGAGGCCGACCCGCCTGCTCCGTGGACCAAGCCCATGCACCAACCAATCCTAGCCCGCCACGTGTCCGTACCCAAACCAATAGAAATGTGCCGCGTGGCACGACGTCCGCGTGCATCGTGCGCCTTCCCGCGCGCTGCCCGCGCCCGCGCGCCTGCCCGCGCGTCCCCGCCGCCTTGCTTCGCCGCTGCCCGCCGGCCGCCGGAACAGTGCCAAACGCCTCGAAATCCGTGCGCGTCATCTGGGCTCCGAAAAATACAAGTGAATATTCCATTTTCATCGTTTTCGCGCGCTGAATCCAAATTCGATGTCCGTTTTGTCAAATTCCACCTCCAAAATTTGTCGAAAATTTCCAGAGAAGCAACTTGATCCGTTTTTTCGTGCCGGGTCCAAAACTGGGGTTCGATTTTGTGCGCAATCACCTCTAACATAAACCATAGGTCTCCAGAAGTCCCCAATCACACTGCAAACTCTCGGCGGAGATCCGGGTTATCACATCCTCCCCCACTAAAACAAAGTTTCGTCCTCGAAACTAACACAACTCAAACAGGAGTCACAAATACCAAGCCCAAGGTAAATATCCTTCAACACCGTCTCCAACTCCCCAGTCGCTACTCACTCTCCGCAAAACGAGTCCAAAAGCTAAAAAAACCTCAAGAACACCAAAGGCTGGGGGCAAGGAAGAACAACCAAATCAACT
The DNA here is from genome assembly GCA_029168755.2 of Tillandsia fasciculata. Classification (NCBI taxonomy): domain Eukaryota; kingdom Viridiplantae; phylum Streptophyta; class Magnoliopsida; order Poales; family Bromeliaceae; genus Tillandsia; species Tillandsia fasciculata. The sequence continues at coordinate 7,898,320 of CM054936.1, forward strand.
CGTCCAAAACTACATGAAGTACGCGAACACAACCAACAAGGAAGGTAAAGGCCCCACCAGCAGGAAAGTCGTCAACCCCAACTCTCAATTTAGAAAACAGCTGAAATTAATGAAAAGTTCGAAAATTCTGAAAGACCAGTGCCTTCGCCCCAATCAAACAAGAACAGGTTCGAGCACCGTCTCCATTTCTGGAGTAGCCTTTCGAAGCTTTCGTCCTGTTCGAAAATTTCAGCACAAAGGCGAGAAAAAGGAGAGAAGTGTTGAAGTCGTTCCTGTTATGGCGACAAAACAAAAGCTACGATCTAACCAAGACCTCTAAGGACACAACCTCTAATCCTAAACGTCACCTACGCTCTAGGGGTGGCGTTTGGCCAAAACCGCTGAACCCAACGTTGAAGGAAGGATACTTCGGCAACCCGTGAAAATGAACTCCTCCTGTCCAACTCGCGGAAGGGTGACTGCTCTCATTCCACAATCAGTCGTTGCATGCTAACGCTCCAACCGGTCCATCTCGTGTGTTCACTCAAAGTCTTGGAGCTGTCCCCGAACTGTCACACCTGTCGGTATAGTCCACGGTCTCATTGCACTGGACACGATCCACAAGACTCCCCCACATGCACAACACCAATAGGAACCAGTACCTCTAGTGCACGTGGTAACAACTCTACCTCTAGTCCATGCAGGAAAGCAAAAATACTCTGACTCAGACTGCTGTAACAAAATCGTGCCGGTCGATCTGTTCTCCATCCTCTAGCCTCTAACTGACATACTCGGGAAAGAAAAGTTCAAGAAGAATGCTGAAGAACTCCGCTCAAGTAAGCAGCTGGTCCCGGGCGGACCGATAGTCGCACTCGGCGCCACTAAGCCTCGGCAATGTGCTCCCTCAAGTTGTCGTCAAAAGAACCTGAAATCACTCCTCAATAAAAAGGGTCTCAAAGAGTCGCTCCATCGCTGTGATCTAAGACTCTGCCTCCAACGGCTCCAAGCTCAATCCTGCAAATCCGGGTGGATCAGACTGCTGGGACTGGCTACATCGATCAATGATGTCCCAAAGCTCATCTACTATCCGCTATCCACCCTGCCTCGGTGCCTCGGCACTACTCGTCAGCACGGAGGGGGCTGCTGGCTCAATCGGTGCCACTAGTACAACTAGAGATGCCACTGTATTGAAAGAATGTGCTGGAGGACCCTCAGGCGGTACTACAACTAGTTGTGCTCTCTGCTCCGACAGGCGCATCAAGCATTCCATGGCCTCCTCCTGGCGTCGGACAACCTCCGACATCTGTGCCATATAGGCCCGTGACTCATGGGTCTCGCTCTGCTCTGATAGCTCTGCCTCCCGCTGCTCGAGTTCCTGATCTGATGTGGGATGTGCCCTCTTCACTGCACGACGTCTCAGGGGCATCATAGTCCACTGCACAATAACAAACATCAGGACACAATAACCAATCGACCCAATTTTGCGAGAGTCTAAGACATGTCATCCATTTCCATAGCATTATGTTGTCTGCAGCCAATATAATCGCTTAGGAGAATAACATGCCAATCACTCATCCCGCCTTTTGGGATAGGTATCAAACTCAATCAGGACTCTCGCTAAAAGTCACGACTCTCACGTAGTCATCCTAATGTCCAACCACAAGCCTAGGATTTCTAAGTCCACAATGACCTACATCCTAGGCTCTGATACCACTCTAATCTGTCACGCCCCGACGTCAAAACTACGACCCGGGCTCACCAGCAAATCCGCCGCCCATACGGGAAGCCCCGTATAGACGAAGCGACTAACCTGCAAAAGAAAGATACTACACTATACAGATATCAGAGCTGAAAAGTAAACTGCTATAAATAAAATAAATACAACTCCATATATGTACAATCCAAGTCCTCACAAAAATATAAGTCTCTCAACCGAAAAAGAAAAAGTACAAGTCTGAACATCACTACAAAGGTCTCTCAAAATAAAACTCTCAAAAATAAAAAGGAGGTACATCTACTCTCTCAGGAAGACGACTGGTAGGGATCTATCTCGCGACTCCCTCACCTTGATCAGCAGGATCAGCAGGAACCGGGGTAGAGGTCCCTGGGGAAAAATACACCACGGCGGGTGTGAGAACTACATCCCACAGTAGTTCTCAGTGGGTGCCGCCAACAAGCCCGACGGTCTGCCCACTAAGTCTACTAGAGGCAAGAAGTAACAAATGTAATACTGAAAGGAAAGAGCTGGAAAATAACTCTACAGCTACTATGCCTCTATCTAAATGCTCAAGAAGTGGAACAGATGGAAACATGATGCATCTACTAACTCTCTAATATAATCACCCAATCTACACTGACTGCCGCATAGGGTCCAGTCAAACTTGCGCCCACCTACTGCCGCACATCCACAAGAGAACGGGTCTACCGTAGGGTGTCCGTGACTGCCAAAACTGGCCCAGCCAGAGGGACTGCGTTGACAAGTCGCGATAGCAAAGTAACAGGCCCAACTCCGGAGTGACCTTCGAGGGGCGCGACCCCACCGAGGAAAGTATCAGCGCATCTCTGTCGAGCTCAATGTGGCTCATGCAGGCTATAGTGCAAATCCACGATCAACAAGATCGACAATAATCAACATCACATCTCTAACTCACTAGCTGAAAATATCCAACAGCTAGGACTGCCGTTAACCCAACGGCTCCCCAAAATAGAACACCAAACTCACAGATAACAAAGGAAGGACCGACACCATAAGGGTTCGAAAATCCCGATAGGTTGGTGCCTAGAACTCCAATCAAACAAGAACAGAATCCAGGCTCCGCCTATCGAAGTTTTCGACCCCCTTACAGTTCGGGAACACAACTCCCTCGGTAAAACATGCGGAGGGAACCAACCAGGGCCCGAAAGTTCCAAAGGACCAACACCTACAACCCTATCAAACAAGAACAGGTTCCAGGCACGGTCCACGTAGCTTTCGTCTCGAAACAGAAACAGAAAAGGCTCCTAGAAGAATAACAGCTCGACATGCAACTCACTAGCCGGGTATACTCCACAACCGGCAACAATGAAGGGTCCGAGAATCCCGAAAGACTAGAACCTATAACCCAAATCAAACAAGAACAGGCTCTAGGCATAGCCACTCGTTGTTCTCGACCCAGAGAAAAGGCAGCCCTTAGAACCCAGACCACTCAAACCATCTCGAGTGGGTAAGTTTATAGGAAAAGGTGACATTTATTACTGAAAGCCATTTGATCAGAGAGAAATCTATTTTTAATGATTTTTAGTTTTTTTTAGGAAAACAAATTTGAAAACAAGTTTTATATCCAAACCTCGAAGAGCTAATGCCTTCGTCCAATCAAACAAGAACAGACTCAGGCGACCCTACGATGCTTGGAAGAAAACATTGGTTGACTAAAAATCATGTGTGTGTGTGTCCAAAAAGGTTCTGGATTCAAGGTCCTGCTATCACTGGTAAACTGCTGCCACTAACACAGTGACAACAAATGAAATAAAGAACAAAACATCCCGGGATCACCGTTTACTCAAACGGCTCCCACCACAGATAAAAGGCTAGCTACAACTACCAGACTCCACTCTGCTCCCAAGCACGAGTGTAACATGCATCCCACACTAAGGAGAATCTCGACCACTCGGCCCACTATTCGGGCGAGGAAGACACTATGTCCATAAATAGAAGAACAGTGTGGATGTCTAAAGCATAAATAAATCTAGCCCAGATGAGGGTTTTCTACTAGTCTGGTTACACATGCAACATATGACGGGGTGCTAGGTCAAGTTCCAATAATAGCATTAGTTTAACTAAAGCAGGATCAGGAAATAGCAACTAACAATATATCAAACATGATACAGAAAAGATAACATCTCCCTTTCTAACATGCATCCTAATCCATCTCATACATGCATGTTCCTATATTATAGAATTAGTTGGAAATCCACTGGTTTTGGAGGTGAAGCAACCCACCTGAAAGTGCTAAACTGTCCAAAGTCCCAACATGCAGAAACTGTACCGGAACAATCCGCAGATTCTCACAAATTTAACTGCCCCAAAAACTCCCACAGATACCCCTGGATACAAAAATATAATCCAATATTACAATTAATACAACATTCCAAGAGTGCTGTCCAAGTTGAAACTTCAGTCCCAAAGAAGCAATATTTTCACCTGCAGAAAGGACTCCGAAAAATCCAACAAAAATACTGTTGCGATCGTCGCGTCGAGCCCTTCGAAACGAGTACCTGCACGTCCCAATCCGAGCCCCGTAGGTCAAGTTACAAAATCCACAAGGTGACCCTCTCAAAAGAATCCTGTATAAAAAATCTGTAGCAAATGCTCTGGAAAAATGGGATTTTTCACCTTCGGGAGAAACTCAGAAAAATCCAGGAAAATTCGAGGACGTTCCTTGCGCTGTGTAGATGCAAAATGACTAGCACGCCTCCATCCGATGTCTGAGCGCGAAGATATAGCCGAAATATCGAGACGCTGTCCAAAACCTCGCAGCAAAAAAAGGGGTCACAGAAACACCTCAGGAAACGTGCCGAAAACTTGAAACGAGGAGAAGTGATCAACACGAAAAACGAAGCTTACCTCTCATGAATGCGCTGCCACAAAAATCGGCTCGAAATTCCATCTGGGTGATCCGGTGTGCCTCGCAGACTGAAGAGTGACGGTAATAGCCAAAAATCCAAGGTGCGTCGATGTGCGTCGCGTCGTAGATAACGTCGATGCCGCGGCCTCCAAAAATACCCAAGATCCATCAAAGAGTGGAGAAAACAGTGTGGAAGATCTCTGCAGAAGAGGGAGCTCTCGAAAATGCCAAAAACCCGCACCAAAGGCCAAAATTGCCTATTTATAGGCTGAAATCCGGGCCAAAAATGCACTTTGGGGGACGTTTTCCGGGCGCCCGAAACATTTGGGCGCAAACAGTGCCACCCGATCTGGCCGTCCATGTGATGATCCGGACTCCCGCAGGAACTGTGCAACATTAAACAGTGACTGGGGGGAGCTTGTACAGTGCTTCGGAGCTTGTAGAATCGAAATTAAATATTTAAAATAGACTTGGCACGAAAATCGATGCAAATGGGATTTTTTGGGAGCTTTTTGCAAAATTTCGGATGAGAATTTGGCGAAACGGACGTCGTATTTGGATTCAGCGCGCGAAAACGGTCGAAACGGTATATTTACTTTATTTTTCGGCTTTCGGGTACTGTTCACGCCGGAACAGTAACTCCGGCCGCCGGAATTACTGTTCCGGCGACCGGCGAGCGGCGGCGCACGGCGGCGGGGCGGGCAGCGGCGCAGCGGCGGGGCAGCGCGGCGGAGCGCGGAGGCGCGGCGCGGGCAGGCGCGGGCGCGGGCAGGGCGGGCGGGCGCGGGCGGGCAGGGGCGCTGGTGCGCGGTCCACGGCGGGCGTGCACCGGGTGCACCGACTTTTCGCCTGCCACGTGGCGCTCCCTCATTGGTTGGCCGGCTTCTAGAACACGTGGGAAGGTGACACGTGGCGCTTTCCTATTGGCCGACAGGATCCGGAAAACCCGGAGCACGGGGCAAACACACGCACCACGTGGCCACGTGGCAAATTCTCATTGGGCTTGCACTGGCTGTTTCCTGTTCTGTGGACACGTGGCGCTTCCTGGTTGGCCCGTTTCGGTGTTTCGTGTTCGGATCAGGATCTCGTGTGGGAATATTCCCTTTGGCCCACTATATAAGAAGCCCCCACCCCCCTCTCTTTGCACCTTGATTTCCGTGCCAAGAGAGAGAATCAGAAAAACTTCCCTCTACCAAAGTTGTTCCTCTCTCTCTCTTCTTTCTCTCTCTAGAATCTCAGGAATTTAGGAGTTACAGATAGTGAGATATCTGCGACGCGGCGCACTGCGACGGTTTTCTTTTTAGGCCCATTTCCCGTCGCAGTTCCGTCGAAAATTCACTGCGGGCTAACCGGGTGGAATTTTTGGACGATTTTTGCGGCAGCGCGACCGTAAGAGGTAGGGCTTCGATTTCCGTGTTGATCATTTTGCTCCGTTTCGTACTTTTGGCACAGTTTTCAAGTCCTCTTTGACCCCCCTTTTTACTGTGATGTTTTTTGGACAGCACCGACTTCTCCGATTTTTATCTTGACGTAGGAGCGTCAGATCGAGGCGTTTTAAGAGTCGATTTTGATCTACTCTTCGCGAGGAACGCAACCGTGATTTTTCTGGGATTTTAGGAGCTCATTTTAGAGGTGAAAAATTCCTCTTTTCCCGTGCTGTCTGAAAAACAGCAAATATTGTGCTTTTTGGGATTTGTATTTATACCGGGAGCGTTGATTTGCAGGAATTGAGGACTGTGGACAACCAGGAGACTACCTGGGGTGTTGTTTGAGCTGTTCGAGGTGGGCGGTTGTTGCTTACCTCATTTTTGACAAGCTCACTGGGATTACTAGAAATCCCCTAAAAATTAATTAATGAGAACAATTGGGACAAAATAATATGATAATTGCTGAGAACCATTGGGACTACTAACAGGACTACTAACAGGACAACTAACAGGACAATTAATGAGAACCATTGGGACAAATTAATATGACAAATGACAAGGACCGCTGGGACAAACTCCCCTAAAATTTAATATAACCCCACAAATGATATGATGACTTATATTGGGACACTGTGATTGAGACAAAGGCTATGATCTCGCATGCAAATGACTTTTATTCAGTAAATCAATTGTTTTAAACCTTTGACACTATTTTACAACTTTTAAAAATAAAGACAGTTGCATGCATGCCCGGACATCAGGTAAGGCCACTATTCATTGCTACACTATCATATTGGGATTTGAACATGTTTCATTGTTGTCCTTTGCATTCATATGTTGTTGCTCAAGTGTGAGCAGGGGTTTGGGATAGTGTAGCCAAGGTTGTGCTAGATTGTGGACTTGTGGGGTATTGCGGTGACCGCGGACAGTAGGCGGTTGACCAGATGTTTATCCTTGCATCAGATTGGGGTTGAGTTTGGTTTATTTATTGCATCAGTTGGGGATTGGGTTTCTATAGTGGATGGAGTTTCCCACTTTGATCATGGTTATGATCCAGTCCTGCTATATTGAGACATGTGCTACAGAGATACTTGTGATACTGATGACAGAGATATTTTACTCGTGTGGGTCGCTCCCCTCGAGTGCCACTCCGGAGGTGTGCTTTCTCGGACCCAGCCGTGTGTGCGGTCTGATACTTATGTTGGGATGCGAGCCGTGTGAGCCGATCCCGCGGTTTCGAGCCGTGTGTGCAGATCCGCTGAGCAGGCAGTACCAGTGTTACTGGTGACTAGATTGGGTTTATTTGGTCAGATACTATTTCTGATGCATGCATACAGTTTGACAGCATAATAGTGATAGTTTTCCTGTTTCAGCATCTTTTGTATCTACCACTTCCCCTTTTTGCCTCTAGTAGTCCTAGTGGGTGCGTCAGAGTTGAGGTTTTTACCCACTAGGGGAGGCTGCTGGTTTATCTGGTAGTTCTCACCCCCATTATTGTTTTCTGTTTCTTTCTTCTCCTTTATTTTGCAGAGTCATCTGCGGGAGCTGCTAGGCCATCGGCAGCTGATCGAGGTAAGGGGATCGCTGAATAGATAGATCTCCTGGGAGACTGAGAGCTGTAGATAGACGTTGTACCCCCACTCAGACTGTGAGATTCTCCTTTTATTTTGGGTCTGGCTTCCGCCAGCTGGTTGTACTATTTTGGTGAGCTGGGAGATTATTGTACATATTACAGTGGTATTTGTAGTTCCAGTCTGAGATACTATGTGGTTCTTCTATTTCAGCTCTGTATTATGCTCTTTTATTGCGCATTTAATATCTGAGCAGGTTACCAGCGCTTCGTGTACGCGGGAAATCCCGTGTGCACGGCGGATCTGTAGACGGGCCGGGTCCTGATTTGCACCCGGGGCGTGACAGATTAAGTTGGTATCAGAGCTTAGGGATAGGTCAGTTGGGACTTAGGAAACCCTAGGCTTTTGGCAGACCCTAGGATAATAGGGCATGAGAGACGTGACATTTTGCGAAAGTCGTTGATTTATTGTTTGACTCTTCCAGTGAGAGAAGAGGGATCGACATACCCAAATTTCTGGTGGACAGTTATGTTGGCTGCAGACAACATAAAGTCACAGAAATAGGGGGATGTCTTTGACTTTCGCTAGATTGGGTCGTGTGGGGTTTGATACTGAGTGTGGTTTCTTGTGGTAGGATGCCTCCGCGACGTAGGATGTTGACGCGTTCTCAGCCTGATTCCCCTGAGTCCGATCAGGGCCAGCAGGGTGAGGTGCAAGAGCTGCAGGCTCAGATGGCCCAGATGTCTGAAGCTGTTCGGCGTCAGGAGGAGGCCATGAGCCGGCTGACGCAGATGTTAGAACAGAGGGCGCAGCCTGTTGCAGCACCCCCGGAGAATTCTCCCGTACCTTCTTCCCCTGCTGTGAATCCTCCAGTTGTACCGGTGACCCCGGCATCCCCTGTACTCGGGGTACTGGTGGACAGCCAACTGGGCTGACAGGATCTCTGACCCCGGCAGAGCAGCGGGGAGTGGTGGACCTGTTGATGAGGTTCCGCCAGTTTGACCCACCCCATTTTTCGGGGCAAAGTACTGAGCCGTGGGAGGCAGAGTCGTGGATCACGGCGATGGAGCGACGTTTTGAGACGTTGTTTATCGAGGATCGATATCAGGTAATTTTGGCAACGAACTTTTTGGAACACAACGCCGAAGCTTGGTGGCGGCGTGTTCGACCGGCTGGTCCGCCTGGGGCTCAGCTCCTGACCTGGGCGGAATTCCGCAATCTCCTTCTGGGGCTTTCTTTCCGGAAAGCGTCCGGCAGAGGTTGGAGGAACAGTTGAGAAACCTCCGCCAAGGAAATCGGCCAGTGCATGAGTACATTGCCAATTTTAATCAGTTATTGGCATGTGTACCAAACGTGGCCAGGGATGAGGCGCACCGGATCTATATGTTCGAGCGAGGTTTGCGCCGGGACCTTTTTCAATTGGTTCGCTCGCGTAGGTTGCAGACTTTGGAGGCCTCGATGGAGCAGGCACTCTATGTCGAGTGCGGGGAGGTGGTGATGGAGGAGGTAGCTCCAGCTCCCGTAGTGATCCCGGGGGCGAAGCGACCGGCACCGGAGGTTGGGGGACAATCTAGTTCGTGGAGGCCGCCACGACCGCCGCAGTCACAGTTTCCCGGCCAAGGACGGTCGAGCGGCGAGGGCCTGGTGGATCCCAGAAGTCCCAGAAGCGGCAACAGCAGCAAAGATCACAGCCGTCGCAACGTGGGTCGCAGCGACAGCCTCAGCGACAGCGGCAGTCTCAACAGCAACCCCGACAACCACGAACCCCCGGCAATTGTATCTTCTGCGGGGGTCAGCATTTTTCCAACACCTGCGACCAACGGTGGGGTCGCTGCTATAGATGTGGACAGCCCGGGCACATTCAAGCTTCGTGCCCCTTTTCACCCCCGCCACTCCCTCTTCAGCATCGGCTCCATCTTCATCGCAGCAGCGGTCGACGGCTCAGCGGCCCTATGCTCCAGCAAGCAGGCCATCTTCTTCCCATCCCACGGATTATCGCCCTCCAGCTCAGAGTGGGCGAGTGTATGCTGCGCAAGTAGAGGACGCTTCGGCAGCAGATCATGTGGTGGCAGGTATCACCTTACTTTCTGGCATTAGGACTCGTACTTTATTTGATACTGGAGCATCACATTCTTTCATTAGTAGATCATTTGCATCATTACATGGGTTAGAGGTAGGACTTTTGCCACGTGCATTAGAGGTTCAGATTCCCGATCACACCTTGCACGTGGAGGAGTGTTGTTGGTCCTGCCCGATGCAAATCGAGTCCTGGATTATGCCAGCAGACCTGTTGGTCTTGAGACAGCTGAAGGACTTCGATGTGGTCCTCGGATGGACTGGCTGGCTCGGTATTTGCGACTATTGATTGTGCCGCAAGGACCGTCACTTTTAGAGAGCCAGGCCAGGAGATGTTGGTATACCGGGGATGTCAGAGTGCTTTCTTTGCCTCTATGATTTCGACTTCCCGAGCGAGGCAGATGATCCATCGAGGATGTGTAGCCTTTTTGGCTAGTGTTGTTGAGGGGCCTACGGCGGCGCCGGGACTCGGGGATATCCCTATTGCCCGCGAGTTTCCGGATGTTTTTCCACCTGAGCTGACTAGCATGCCGCCAGATAGGGAGATTGAGTTTGTGATTGACGTAGTTCCAGGAACTGCGCCAATCTCAAAGGCTCCTTACCGGATGGCACCGGCTGAGTTGCGAGAGCTTAAGGCGCAACTCCAAGATTTAATGGATAAGGGCTTTATTAGGCCGAGTGTGTCGCCTTGGGGAGCGCCGGTGCTATTCGTGAAGAAGAAGATGGGTCACTTCGACTTTGTGTGGATTATAGGGAATTAAACAAAGTGACCATCAAGAACAAGTACCCTTTGCCGCGCATCGATGATCTTTTTGATCAGCTGCAAGGGTCTTGTGTCTTCTCTAAGATAGATCTGCAATCCGGTTACCACCAGTTGAAGGTGAAGGCCGAGGATATTCCGAAAACGGCATTCAGATCACGGTACGGGCATTATGAGTTTACAGTTATGCCTTTTGGGCTAACTAATGCCCCTGCCGCATTCATGGATTTAATGAACCGAATCTTCCGACCATACTTGGATCGATTCGTGGTAGTGTTCATTGATGATATCTTGATCTACTCCCGAAGTGATGCCGAGCATGAGGAGCACTTAAGGATAGTGCTACAACTTCTGCGAGAGAAGAAGTTGTATGCCAAGCTGGCAAAGTGCGAGTTTTGGCTTCGGGAGGTAGTCTTCTTGGGCCATGTGATTTCCGCCGCAGGTGTGGCGGTAGACCCGGCGAAAATTGAGGCAGTCCGAGATTGGCCCCGACCGACGACCGTTTCGGAGGTGCGTAGCTTTATGGGTTTAGCTGGGTATTATCGTCGGTTTGTGGAAGGCTTTGCGAAGCTTTCCACACCCCTCACTCGCTTGACGCGTAAAGGAGTGAAGTTTATCTGGAGTGAGGATTGTCAGAAAAGCTTTGAGGAGCTAAAGACTAGATTGATGACCGCTCCTATCCTTTCCCTTCCTGTTATGGGAAAAGGATATGTGATCTACAGTGACGCATCACACAGTGGACTTGGTTGTGTGTTGATGCAAGAAGGGAGGGTAATTGCTTATGCATCAAGGCAACTCAAGGATTACGAGAAGAATTACCCTACCCATGACTTGGAGCTTGCTGCTGTAGTGTTTGCACTAAAGCTTTGGCGTCATTACCTTTATGGAGAGCACTGTGAAATCTACACCGACCACAAGAGCCTAAAGTACCTGTTCACGCAGAAGGAGCTGAATTTGAGGCAACGTAGGTGGTTAGAGCTATTAAAGGATTATGATGTAGATATCCTCTACCACCCAGGCAAAGCTAATGTGGTCGCTGATGCCTTGAGTAGGAGAGCGGTGCAAAGTTTGTCTATGTTGATCACAGACCAGGCACCGCTATTAGAGGAGATGAGACGGCTCGAGATAGAGGTTGTGTCCCCTGGGGTCTCTGCTAGACTGACATCTTTAGTCGTGCAGCCCACTCTGCTGGACAGGATCAAGGAGAAACAGAGTGAGGACCCCCACTTGACCAGGATTAGAGATCAGATTAATCAGTCAGGGGACTTTTCAGTGGATGCCTCGGGAGTACTAAGGTACAGGAACCGAGCATGTGTGCCAGCGGATGCGGAGATCAGAGAGCAGATATTGCGAGAGGCCCATTATACACCTTATACCCTACATCCTGGTGGGACTAAGATGTATAAGGACCTCAAGGCACATTTCTGGTGGAATGGCATGAAAAGGGATATCGGGAGATTTGTGGCTCAGTGTTTAACTTGTCAGCAGGTGAAAGCTGAGCATCGAGTGCCAGCTGGCAAGTTACAGAGTCTCCCAATTCCCCAGTGGAAATGGGACCACATTACGATGGATTTCGTGGTCGGACTTCCGAGGGCACAGGGAGGAGCAGACGCTATCTGGGTAGTCGTGGATCGACTTACCAAGTCGGCGCACTTTCTGCCCATGCAGACTACGTGGCCACTTGAGCGACTAGCCCAGTTATATCTGGATGAGATAGTGAGATTACATGGAGTACCCGCCTCCATTGTATCAGATAGAGACCCGAGGTTTGTTTCGCATTTCTGGAAAAGTTTGCAAACAGCCTTGGGGACTGAACTCAGGTTCAGTACAGCTTTTCATCCACAGACTGATGGGCAGTCAGAGCGGACGATACAAATCCTGGAGGACATGCTGAGGGCTTGCGTCTGGATTTCGGCGGAGGGTGGATTCGACACTTATCTTTAGCTGAGTTCGCGTACAACAACAGCTTTCAAGCGAGCATTCAGATGGCTCCGTTTGAAGCGTTGTATGGACGCAAGTGTCGATCACCGCTTTATTGGAGTGACGTGGGCGAGAGGCGGACCTTGGGACCAGATGTCTTGATAGAGGCAGAAGAGAAGGTCCGAGTGATTCGACAGCATCTTCAGACCGCCCAGAGCCGACAAAGGAGTTATGCCGATGTTCGGCGACGAGACTTAGAGTTTCAGGTTGGAGATCATGTATTCCTGAAAGTCTCGCCGTCCAAAGGAATCAGGAGGTTCGGCATTCGTGGGAAACTTAGCCCCCGATATATTGGACCCTTTGAGGTATTGGAGCGTATCGGGCCAGTTGCCTACCGACTTGCACTTCCTCCGAAGCTTGCTGGTGTCCATAATGTATTTCATGTTTCTACTTTGAGGAAGTATGTCTTCGACCCATCGCACGTCATCGACTTCACACCGCTGGAGATCAGCGAGGATTTGAGGTATGAGGAGCGCCCACTGCGAATTCTGGATCGAGAGGTGAGAGAATTGCGCAATCGGGCCATTCCCTATGTGAAAATCCAATGGAGCAATCATGACGAGCGCGAGGCTACATGGGAGCTTGAGTCGGAGATGAGGGATGTCCACCCCTACTTATTCGAGACATCGGACTGAGGATTGTTGTTGAGTCTCGTTTCGAGGACGAAACTCTTTTTAGTGGGGGAGGATGTGATGATCCGGACTCCCGCAGGAACTGTGCAACATTAAACAGTGACTGGGGGGAGCTTGTACAGTGCAACGGAGCTTGTAGAATCGAAATTGGATATTTAAAATGACTTGGCGCGAAAATCGGAGCAAATGGGATTTTTGGGAGCTTTTGCAAAATTTCGGATGAGAATTTGGCGAAACGGACGTCGTATTTGGACTCAGCGCGCGAAAACGGTCGAAACGGTATATATATTTACTTTATTTTTCGGACCGGGTACTGTTCCACGCCGGAACAGTAAATCGGCGCCGGAATTACTGTTCCGGCGACCGTGCGAGCGG